>CM075859.1:26413963-27013963 GCA_037975125.1 Latrodectus hesperus
ATATATATATATATATATATATATATATATATATACCTGGGTAAGTGCAAGGGAATTCACTATCTATGAAAACTCTTCCTGCAAAGCAAAAATGTGCGGTATGTTCAAATAACTTTATGCAGCTTTCAGCAGTTATGCAATATGCTATCCAATGTCAAATACGTAAGGCATTACATTTTGATCTTAGCCAAAAGGTTGAAAATATGCACACAAAATTTTGGACAGTACTACAGTCTGAACATTATGCAAGATATAGTGCTTGAATGTACATTGACAGCGAACTTAGCTGGTCTATCAGATGGTAATGTGGCCAAAGAATAGAACTAAGCTTTTTGAAATGACAGGTTGTGTGTTTAATCCTTTACCACTTTCACCAATGACAAATGGGTGAACATACCAATCTGTCAAGATAAGGATAAATGATTGAAAATTTTTCCAGGTTCCTCTCTAGCAATTTGTGAATATAAGCAGCCCAATATCTATGAAAAATTAATTTTTTAAATATTGCAACCATCGGATATTTAACTGTCCATTACTTTGAAGTAATCATGATATGTACTCAACTGTGTCCTAGAGTGAGATATCCGATTCTATAACCACTGCTGAACATACATAGATGAACATGTTTCTGCATGTATGTCCCACGCTGTCAGCTGAACATTTGTGATTTTTCTTGTCCATGTATTCAATTCCCATTTCGAGCGTAGATATTTGTAGTGGTACTGAATTTTTATCACCAAGATTACTTTAAACCATAGTCTTGGTGGTCAAATTGTTAATTATATCTTAATTCATTAGTGGAACTAATATGTAATTTACTGCATAGAAATACAACAAACTGACGTGCCATAAACTCAGGGAGTACCTACACAGTATTTGGTGAATGTATGCTATTTTTTGTCGTAATTGTTTTAATTGAAATTCTAAAATATAACTCTCAAGTTTTTTTATATATTTTTTTTGTGTTTTTCTATCTTGTTTATATGTTGGCGATCACTGTTCTTGATAGGAAAAATAAGAAAATAAACAAAAAAGCTTTATAAATACTATTGTTATCAACATTTTTTAAAAATTTGTCCCATAAAAAAAATAATAAAAGAAAATAAATAAATAAAACTTGATACATACTATCAACATTTTAAAAAAAATTCTGTCCAGTCAAAATGAACTTGATAAACATTGTCGTTATCAACATTTTTAAAAACATTTTGTCACGTTAAAAAAAATTGATAAATACTATTGCTATTAACATTTTTCAAAAATTCTGTCCCGTAAAAAAAATTGAAAATGAATTTGCTTCCAAAACAATTGTTTTGTCAAAGCAGCATATATTTTTGTATGCTGCTTTGTGACGAATTTCTATTTCAATAATTTCTTTTACACATATTAAACATACAATTTTTGCCGATTATTTATTATCAGAAAAATATTTAAACTTATAATAATATACACGTAACCTAAAATAACCGAAGCACAAGACTTCCTGTACACTAATCTAAATGAGAATGAAAGTAAATGATATGTGAATTAAATAAAAAAAAATACCATTAAGGAAAAAAAATGAAAAATATTCTCTTAACACAATTAAATAAAAAGTCACAAATGTGTCGATGTATTGGAAAAGTTTTTAAACTATCATGCAATGAATTTTATACTTTTTTCTGTAAAATATGTACATTTTTTAATGAAGATGCGAGGTTTAATAATGTGCAAAATAATTTCACCCATTTTAAGAACTGAGAAAGGAAGCAGTCTCATACAATATAAAGTTATTTACAATGCTTTATATTTCATCTATTAAAAATGAAAGTTACACACCACACTATAAATCGAACTTTATTAATAAATCTCAACGTCAACATTTAATAAAGAATCTAAATTAAAACTTCATTTTTTCAGCATTTCATAGCCAAATTTCACCCGATTACTTTACTGTTTTAAGATACATTTTTTGCCCAGTTAAGTGGTTCAAAGCTAAGGACAAAATCTTTAGAATATTAATCAATGTCTAGAGTCAACGAGTTTAGATTTAGCATTTAAATTCTGACTCTCGAGTTTATCCATGTTTGCGGCAGACTAAACCCGGATAATTTAATAATTACCTTTTTTACTATCAATAAGCGCTTATGTAACTACCAGCTTAAATTGACATTTGAACACCAGGAATTTACTTACGAGTGAGTAACTTCCAAAATACCTAGGATATATTTTGGATCATGAAATTTCATGTAATACACATCTAATACTGATGCACAACCCTTAGAACTTTTTATGATACTCATCAGACCTATACTTGAATATGCAGCGCAACAGAATCCGACATGAAAACATTAGAACTGGTTCAATTGAATACTGTTCCTATAATTTAAATGGTCTGAGGACCAACTGACCTTCAGAAATTGTTCTTTTTGAAGCCGACCTGTAACCACTTGACGTTGAAAGACAAGTTGACTATCAGATTTTCCAGCTATGGCCAACATAATAATACTTCAAAACATCAAGATAACTTAATATCAGACTTAAGAAAAATAATCCGTTTGGTCACATTACCTCTCAACATCTTATTTCTACAATTGTTGAGACACATTCCCTTCACTCTTGTTTAAACCAGACTGAAGAAATTCCCAGGGTTCACTTTAACATTTATATTCTAGTCATTATAATGAAGTTCTTACCAAACCATTCCAAACAATTGAATCATAATTTTCTAATTGTGACATTAAGATTTTCGCTGCTGACAACAAAATTAATGATCTTGCAACTAGTGGGGCATCTACATTGAAAATCCAAAATAAAAATTTTTCTATATGCAAATGCGTAATCGAGACTTGAGCTCCGTTTTTAGAAGTGAACTACTTGCAATCCATATGGATCTCTAAAATCCTTCTGAACGAAAATAATCATGACCTTTGGATCCTACCTGACAGCCGCTGCTCGATGCAACATCTCAATTATTAGATCCACATTGGGGATAAAACAAGTAACACTATCCTACCTCAAGTTAAAGCACATTTCTTTTTAACATTTACTTCCCGTGGATTCCACCCATGCTGAATTTTTCAGTAAGGAAATAGCCGACTATCTTGCTAAGGAGGAATGCGGACGTCCAATCCCTTCTTCGAAGCTACCTGGAATTTTTTCCAGAAAATCCCAAATTAAATACGATTAGCTAGTAACCACAGCTCACTTCATGAACAGGTATAGTAAGCAAACCCTATCTGTAATACTCTCGTGTGACAGAAAACGGCACCAGCCTCTCACGCTTTGCTGCAGGCCACCTGAACTGTTTTACATTTTCTGAGGGTGAGAAATCCTATCCTTTGACCGAAATACCACCAACGCCAGGCTTCAGCTAAACACTTTTGAATATTTGGGCCTTTTTTGGGAAAAAATTTATTCTTCCTCCCTTCGACTTTTTAAAGGTCAGTGAATTTACGGATCTGGTTTGACTCTGTCAGATCGGATCGGAGATTTTGGGAAAAAAGCTAAGATTAAAAGGGACAAATTAAGAAAATATCTACTCTCTCTCTCTCTCTCTCTCTCTAGAGAGAGAGATTAAATACAGTGCTAAAACTTTCCTTTAATTTTTAATAAAATTGAAAATTGTGCAATATAATATTTTCACATCAAGCACTTGCTTATTTTCACTACACGTTATTTTAGAGAAAATTTTAAAGATTTTTCATTATAAACATAAATTGTAGTTTGAATTAATTAATGCATAATAAAGTAGTGTAGTATAAGAGCTTATTTTAAAAAATTAATTAAAATGCAAAGTTGAAAAAATATCAAAATTTATTTTTTTTTTGCAAGCAATTATTTTTACAACAGAACTTAATAAATAAAAAAACACTTAATATACTATGAATCAGCAAGAGAAAAAATTTAAAACATAGAATTTAATGATATACAAATTATTTCGCTAAGTATAAAATGCATAGTATAATGGTATATGTAGATACATGTATGGAAGACATTACATACAAATTTTCATAAAAGATTGTCAAAACAGTTCCTATTTAAAAAGAACAATACTTCTTTCTGAAAATCAACTATAACACAATGTAATTAATCTTATTTAAAAAAACCATTTTATTAAATAATTTAACTAAGCAGTAAAACTCTGAAAGCAGCCCTGTTTCTGGTTCATTTTAGCATAAAGTAGAGAAAAATTTATTTTTCATAAAGATTTATAATCAATGTTTAGTCAAAATGAAGAAGTCAGAAACCTGAAAAGTTTTTAATAACTCACAAAAGTTTTTTTTTTATTTTAATATACATAAAATAAATTTTAAAAAAATTGGGATGTTTACAACTACTTTGTATGATAAACAATTCAATTACCTATGGTACACATAGTTTATTTATCATTCCACTTCTTATTTTTAATGCTTAATACTAGGAATTAAAAATGCTGAGATCTGAAACCTGCCTACAGGAAATGAAATAAAATGTAGCTAACAAATCTTTATAATGTCCAATCAAGGGGAAAAGAATTACATCTGTATATTAAAATGTGCAATCAGATAATAAGACACAGCAAAACGTTTTAGCTAAATATTTTATTTTTTAATATCTTAGTAAGTCAAACTTATATCTCAGTAAGTCTTAGTAGCGTCTAAAGGAATGCATAGTCAGTATTATTTATGACTATAAATTCTGTCCACAAATTAACTTCTCATATTAGAGGCCTACTCAAATAACATATAGAAAATATAGGGCAAAGAAATATAGGATATAAATGCATATATCATCATGCAAAAATCTGAATCCTTGCAAAGAAAAGTCATTTTTCAATAACACTGCTAGTATAAAATTTACTGAGACTACAAAGAATTGCATTTAAAAGTGAATATTTGTATAAGCTCTGTGTTTACAATTTAAGAAGATCAATTATTTTCCACATAAAAATGACCATACTTTGTTATTTGAGCAAATTTACAATAAAATATATTAAGATGCTTTTTAAGAAATTTATTTTTTTAAAAAAGCAATGTAGTTGTAAATATTAGTATGAAATGTTATTATGAAAATTTAGAATTGTCTAAATAATATTTATCTTTTGCTATTCATACAAAATTCGTTAGTTATACTTAGAAACAGGACATAACCTTCAAAATTTAAAAAATAAAACATTTAATCATATATTCGCTTTAATAACTTTGGATAAAAAATGCAAATAGTAAGTATACTTTGCCAAATCCAAAAAAATACCCAAGTTAACACTCATAATTTTAATTTTTACAATAAAAAGACAAAACACCAATTAGGAAATAAAAGAAAGTATTTTCAAATATTGCACTAAAAAGGTTTCAAAATGAGAAATATCAAAAAGTTAACAAAGTGAAAATATAGCATAGAAAATTAAATTGATAAATTGTATAATTTATAAAACATAGCAGCTATAAAAATGAACAGAACAAAAGCTTGCAGTTTGGTCAAAAAAATGAATGACAAATATAAATAACATGCTAAAATTAACCAGAATTACAGTTTTCTGATCATATGATGACAAAATTTATATATAAGTCTATGTATTTAATGATTACCAAATTTATCATGATAAATGCTACTTTCGTTTTAATAATAAAAATCAAAAGTATATAAAATTTGCATGTCATAAATTCATAAGATCATCAAATTTCCAAAGTCAGTACAAATCTTCAAAAGAGGAATAAGTAAATTCAGACATTTACAAACATTTAAAGATATAATTTGAAAGATTTTTCTACTCTATTGATTTGATAGCTATGACTGAAGAAGCATCTAAAATTTTATTATCAGTTTTTCAATTTAACGAAAGAAAGCATAGAATTCGTTTATTGGTGTCAAACTTTAATGAAGAATGTCACAAGCTATCTCTACAAGTTCTGCTTTTTGAATGACATAGAACACCCAATAGAAGGTAAGATAACATGAAAAAAAAATATTATCATTCCCTTCAAAAATTTGTCCAGAACAGGAACACTAATCACTTCTTTGTAGATGAAAATTCACATGTAAAAATCAATAAAAATAATATATTTACATACTTTTATTTGTACTTGAATAATATAAGAAATGGTGAAACAAATACAAGTCATGGTTTACATAAACTAGATATAGATTATATGTCTAACTTCACTAACAAACTTAATATAAAAAACTCAGATTAATTTGAAACACTTTTACAAAAAGGCATAACAGAAAAATATATTTATAAGAATCACTACATTCAAAATATTAGATAAAAGAAAATTGCACTATTTTTGATCGCATCTTGACAAAACTTATTGATTTCCAACTTTATAAATTGATGGATAAAGGAAATTTAAAATATATCACGGATGATCTAGAAAAATGGCATTTAAAAGCTGAAGTATTACCTCACACATAAAGTCAATGTATACATATAATTAGAATACTGTATAAGAGAAAACTGGTTAAATAAAATATTTAACTATTTCAATATAATAACAATTTAAAATGAAAAATTAATCAAATTAATATAGAACTAAATGCAGTACACTTGCTACTAAATATAGTTTTTGAGGATTAGATTATGCTTCAGAAAATTATGCTCAGAAATTTTGCTAAAATTTCTAAATATTAGATCACAAAATTCATGTAAGAAATTTTAATTTAGGTTATTCCAAAAAATTGGAAAATATGTACTGAAATACATAAGAGAACAAACAAATAAATGAATCATAGATATGAAAAGTCGAATCATTTGTAGGTTTAGCAGTCTTTAATTTCATTGTTGTGTCCTTATATTTCCCAAATTTCCAATAATAAAATTAATTAGAAATCAAATATTTACATATCTTGTTACACAATAGATATCAATTTTATTAGTTACTTTACTTTATGAATATATTGTGTAATAGCTATTCCTAGTAATATATGTGTTTAAATTACCACACTAATATTTTAAGTTTCAATACTTATATATAAATAACTATGTACTTTAATTACAAGATAAGATAGTAGTTGCATAAAAACATTTTAAGATAAAGCTATGTGTAACTTACAGGATCATTTTCATTATATGAAAAGTTGATTTTATGTAGTCCTTAATTTCGAAAATGCAATTATATTTTATTTTTGTGAAGCCACATATGTCTGAGTACTGCATGAAATGTTTCTCAAAGTGTTTGATTACATCTTGGTTGAACAAATCATATATGATTGTTTTACATCAAGATAGTCTAAAAATGTCTTGTTTATTTTTGCTTATTTCCTTCAGGCAAATTTTTCTTATCAAGATATACTGCCATAACAAGTAAGTATACAAATTTTGAACAACTGATTATTAACCAATCACAGCATTTGGATAATTTTAAACTGGCTAATCAAGAAGCAAAAACAAAAATTAGTGCTTTTTTTTCTCAACTTTAGTAGAACCTTAAATCTTAATATTTAGAAAATTATACAAACAAGCAACAGTAAGTCTATATGCAGAAAGTATAGAATAACTTAAAATAGTTTTTCAATGAATTAGTCTTCCCATTTTAATTGGTGTGCATAACTGTAAATTATAAAATTTCCTTAGGTAATTAATTTCAAAATGAAAACTATTACTACAGTGTATGAGTAAATTAGAAATATCATTCATCTAATTTAATTTCAAAAAAAAACAATATAGCTACATAATTAAACAGATAAATAGTCACACTTAAATTCACAATGTAAAAAAAAATTTGTTCATCAAATGTCTTCAAAGATTAACATGCAAACAACATAGATAATTCCTTTATCATTTAATATTGTACTTAAGTTTAAAAAAGTATTCAGAAAATACAAAGCAGATATAATGAAAATATATAATAAATGGCAAAGATGGACTAGTAATAGAATTCACAAGCACAAAAAGATTACAAAAAAACTTTAACAAAACTAAACAAAAATAAAAAATAAATGCATAAATTAAATTGTTATTAATAGTGGTATTGCAACGTTATAAATCTGAAAAAAAAAAGTCTTTTAAAATATAAAATGAGTAATATTTCAAGCATAAGACACCAATAAATAAAAAAACATATACTCTGTTTAACATAAATACACATACACCAAATCCTTGTCATGTAAGACAAATATATAATCATAAGTCCTAAGATTAGTATCTAGTTAATAAATTGCATTGGAAGTCTATTGCCTACAATTATTTGATTTTACAAAATAGAAAACATTTTTCAATGCAAATAAAAAATAATGAAAATTATTTTTCATTAAAAATTTCCTATAATCCAATTGTGGATTTATGCAAAAATTAAAACATACTGATAAAAATCAGTAAATATTTTCTTAATCAGAAAAATGAATGAAATACAATCAATTATATAAAAATCAACAATGTTTAGCAAAGAGTACCTGAATTAGTATTAAAAAAATTACGAATATATATATATATATTACCAGTTTAAAGAAACATGCATGCTAAAAAGAATTAGAGGACAAAAAGTGAAAATAAAATGATATACTGTTAACACTAAAATTATTGAAGTAAATGCAAGATGTGACTCTAAATAGTCTGCATAACTACAGTCACACAAATTGTTCCAATGAATAAAGAAAATTTCAAGAAAATTAACTTAAACAGTATAAAACACAGTACAAAATATTCACTAGTAAAAAAGTACTAATGAGATATGATTAATGGCAGTGGTTATAAGAACATACACTATATACAGATGAAGCATAAATAAACGAAAATATTTAAAAATATAGAAAAATAGCTTCTGTTGTTTCTTTCTATAGTTATGTTAATTTCACGCACCTTTTAAGACCCAATATACAGGCCCAAATTTTAATACATGTAAGAGACTGAAAAGTGTTATATTAGCTCAGGGCCCATTTCGAAAACATTACTAGAAATAACAATTTAAAAGATGAAAAAATAATAGCTGCTGAAGATACAGATGTAGGAGTCACAGGTACTTTGTCAGTTGGCAAAGCTTTTGGCACACTGAAGAAAAGATCTTCAAAATCTTTTGCTGATGCAATACTTTCATATCCACTTCCACTTCCACTACCACTTGAAAAATCTGCTAAAATATATCATAACATTTTTAAGTTTTTCATTATTAAATACTCTAGGTAAACATTTTTATAAATAAACTAAATAGAGTGGCCAAGTCTACAAAATATATTATACAAAACAAGAATCTAAATATGTATGTAGTTAATGAAAAAATTTAAATAAGTAATTTTTGTAACAAAATATTATTTTCCACATTAATTTTTACTTTTCAATTTTCCTAATTTTTCTGAAATTTATTAGGAATAGAAATTTTATGCGAAACAGTTTACTCTGACTAAATTACTTTTACTCAAAATCAAATCCAATAATATACAACATGCAATGCAACAGGTCAACTAATAAAGCAAAATTTAAGACTTGGAAAAATTTTCTTAACATGCTGAATTTTAAAGAGACATCTAATTTATTTCATTAAATAGAGCATATGAATTCATTTTCATAATGCCAACAATATTAGTGAAAACAAATAAGATAGGCAAAAAGAAAAATGTTCAATAAAATAACTTAGATATTATAAACATTTATACTGCTCAAAATAATAGCAATTGTAACCTCTTTGAAAGAGACACACACTTTAGTATCTAATATGCATATTGTACAAGAACCTGTTCAGAGAAACTTCAAGGGATATTTTTAATATTTAACTTTCTAGAGGATATAAAGGGGAGACCCATCAAAAAGCAATACATCTGTAGCAAAGATTACAGATGTGTTTTTCATAGTTAATAACTGAGAAAAACAGAAATCATGCAATGTGCTAAAAAGTCTGCTTTATTAACCCTTTAAGCAGTTTGCCCGTACGGTGTACGTGCTACCCGAAATTGGCCTCATCTGGTTTGCCCATACGGCGTACAGGCATCGATATTTTCTCCTTTCCTTTTCTGGTTTGCCCGCATTTTTCATTATTGAAAGATTATGTCCATGTAAATGAAATTAAATGCTTTTCATCCGGTTTTTTCTATGTAGCAGGAACTTTTCATTGAAATTTTTGTTCTACTGTATGCTGTGCTTGTGAATCTTATGGAAATCATGGAAATTGTACCATACACAAAAAGACTTCTGAACAGTTTGGAAAATCGTAAACTTCAAAATTCACAGTAAGTATGAGAGAAATTTTTTGCAGAACTTGTAAACCATTCTTTACTGCATGCAGAATGTACTTGAAAAAAGCAAACATTTAAAGGGTTTTGTGTCCAAAATTGTAATATAAAAAATGTTGTAAAAGCATTAAAAGTGAAAAAAAATAAAAAAAATTCTTAATATTCTTATTCTATTAAGTATGGTACTTAATTATATGCAATAAAAAATATGCCTTTTTTGGAAGCATTTTGGTAAAATAATTGACCGCTTAAAGGGTTAATAATACAAAAAAGGAATAAATTGTGAATGTTTTTCACATTCCTTCTGACCAATT
Organism: Latrodectus hesperus; assembly: GCA_037975125.1. NCBI lineage: Eukaryota > Metazoa > Arthropoda > Arachnida > Araneae > Theridiidae > Latrodectus > Latrodectus hesperus. The sequence continues at coordinate 26,424,400 of CM075859.1, forward strand.
CTTCTTCATTGGCCTGACAGCCCAGGGTGGGCCTTTGCTTTCCTCAGAAGTGCATACAACATCTTGGATAAGGTCATCCAATTTGTCACTTTTAGTGTTTTTAGGTCGTTTTCAACACAGTCATTCCACCGGAGTTTCGATCGTCCTCTTCTGGTGCCAATGGACGAGCCAAGAAAAATTTTTTCGTCACCCGATCTGGCTCAAATGTCCTGCCCATTTTAATCTCTGTATTAAAATTAATTTAACAATATCTGGTTCATTATATAGTTTATAGAGCTCAGAATTAGCTCTTCTTCGCCATGTATTCTCACATTTTATTCCAACAAAGATGTTTCTTTATGTTTTTCTTTCGAAAATGGAGATGGTTTCTTTGTCCTTCTCAGTCAATGCCTACGTTTCAGATGAGTAAGTGAGAATAGGCCGAATCAAGCATTTGTATATCAAAATTTTTGTTTTTTGACTGACGACAGTAGATTTTAGTTATTTTTTTAAGCCGAAAAACATCGGTTAGCAGCTGTAACCCTGCTGCGGATCTCAGGTGCGATGTCGTTAGATGCATTCAATTCAGATTCCAAATATTTAAAGTTGCGAACCCTTCTGATCAACTAGTAGAGCAAAATCAGAAGAAAACAAGAAATCAAGTAATTGTAGGAAGCAAGTGATCAGCATTCAAATTAAAAATTTAACTGTGCAAGTATGACACAAATAACATATTTTACTTATTAAATATTTCTTAAATTTTGTTAAACTGTGATTTTGGATAAATACTATTATTGGCAGAAATAATTTGCATTACTTTAACTAAAACAAATTAAAACGAATATCGATTTCTGTGAACTCACTAACCTGCAAGTATTTTTATTTCCAAAACAAAGCACAAAGAATATGGTTTGTGTACCATGTAATGTTATCAATGTTTTTTTTTTTTTTAAAGATATTAAGGTTTTTTAATAAAGTCAACTAGGGTAGCTCCAAAGTTTGTGATGAAATAAAGGTATTTAGCTTAGAAAAATCATGAGTTAAAAAAAAGTTTTAAGTAAATTCTTAAAATTAAACATTTTACTGATTTCAAAATATTTTTCTCACAATTAATATATTTAAGTCAATAAAAATTTCCAATCTGAAATTTATAAATAAATGATTTACTAATTTTAGATTGTAAAGGAGGTTAAATGAAAAACATTATTTATCAAACAATATTTTCATACAGAGAGATGCTGTTTGTTAAGATTTTTCCGTATTTAGTACGGATTTCTACTCTTCGTTACGGAGTTACAATGATCTTAATGAAATTACGGAAAATAGATTTCTCTCTCGATCTCGAATAATAATCCTTTTTTGCCATGTACGATTATATTATTATTATTGTATTATAGCAATTAAAATTTGTGAAGGTTACAAATAAATCACTAATTTAGTGTTGAAATTGGATTAAGAAAAATATGCCTGATATATTAGTAGAACTGCAAAGAGCAAGCGTACAGGTGATCATTATCAGTTAACATATCAGTACGCTATGTTAGTTTTAAATAAAAAGAATTTTTCTTTTCAATATCAGTGTTTTCTTTTTCCTGTAATTATATAAAAATCTGTGCTGTAAGGATATCTGAGGTACAGCATTTAAATTTAAAAGAATGGTTACTTTCTTAGTTATTATTTCTTTTTATATTTATTATGATTAGATGATCCTTTTACTTTTATTTTTTAACATAGGTTACCTTAAAAGTATTAATTTTATGCACATAAGTGTATTCTTAATGTAAATCACGTGTTACAGAAAAAGTTACCGAAATTTTTTGAAAAGGTTACTGAAAGTACTGAAAATATGTCCAATTAGTACTGATTGGGATGCTCAGAGGTTGGCATCATTACGATGCTTTCAAAAAATACGCAATCAATACAAAATTTAAAAAATGCAATATTTACCTGTATCTTCCCATTCTACATCAAGTCCTTTATATGCATGAGACAATTTGGTGCTTATCAAATTCAGAGTTAAAATCTGTTGGTTGATTATTGTATTATCAATAGGTCCCACAGATTCTTTAAATGACAAAAATTGTTTAATGGTAGCATTGACATTCCTAGAACAAAATTTAGATATTATGTATGAACATTATATAATGGTCGTCAACTTTACATAAAAACAAAATTAAATGAAAGATTAAATTAACAATTTAATACATTTTATGTAATTCAGAATTGCCTAAATCTAGGGGAATGAGTGCTGTAACTACATACACAAGAATTTCTACAATTATATTACTCAGATTAGAAAATATTTGCTAAACTTTTCATTAAAAACTAAAATTCATAATTTAGTAAAACTTTTTCTTGTAAAATGTAAATCAAATACCATATCATTGATTACTGGAGAATGCAATAATAACTATAATAAATAAGTATATAATTGAATTTTAGCAAAATGTATAATTCATTATTTGACAAAAATCATATGCAACTGAAAGAAATCAAAGCATACAATAAAGACAGGAAATTCATGATTAAAAACTTATGTAGAGTGCAAGAGCCAATATAAATTATAAAAGCAATTACTTTGTTTGTGCATTGCCATTCCAACAGTCTTCAGATGTCTTTTCCATTTGAGAATGGGAACACATTTTTAAAGGAAGTTCCTGCCAAAATTTTTTAATTTTTTTTGTTTTCTTCTTTAAGTTTTCAACTAATCTCTCAATGCTAGTACCAGCTGCAGTTGTAGGGCGAGCTCCATGATTATGTAAGAATTTCAGCTTTTCTAATGTAATTTCTTGTCCTGATATATCTCGTTTCCCTAAACGAGGCTTACCACACTTATGAAACAGCTGAAAAATAAAAAATAGGGATTTTTCCATAAGAAAATTCAAATTAGTTTAATTTTAAATAATTTTATTTCAGTTTATTTTGATTTAAATAACAAATCATTTATTCTTAGAAAAAAACATAAAATAAAATTTCAATTTATAATAAACTATTTAGTAATCCTTTGAAATTAAATTTTAAAAAATTGGGTTAAAAGCACTTAAAAATTAAAATGTTGGTAAAATAATGCAATTTCTTATTTTATATATTTTTACTAAGTCCATAGAGAAAATTTAAAAAAGAGTAATGCATAAAATTTTTCAGACTTATCATGTCTTATGTGGAAAAAATACAAGAAAAATGCTTGTTCCACATATTAGTAGATAAGAATAATAATTATTAACTTCAAATGAAATTATGAAATAACTTAATTAACAATATATTTTTATGTCTTTGAATAAAATGTATTTATTAGAATAACTGTCTAAATTGCTATTGCTAACCAATTTTTTTTTTTGATTTAACAAATATTTGAAGTCTAGTTTCATTAAAAGAACAATTAAACAAACAATATTCAGAAGTTTAATAAGGCATGTTTCAACTTTTTCAGCTGAAAGATAGATACTGACAAAAAAAATATAGAAATCGTTGCAGTTTTTCAAAGAAAAATTTTAAAAAGCTCTTTTGGGAGTACTAGGATAGCTAATACTTGGAGATGAACATTGAATAAAACAGAATCTATAAAAAGTCATAAAAATTAGTTTTATTACAATACAAAGGTTAAGATAAGTCAGACATCTAATTAGCATTAATGACTAAAAATATCTACAAAAACGTTTCCATGACCAAAGCAATAGGCACTTAGAAAAGAGATAGGAAAAACTAAATGTTCTGGCTCTATTGAGAATGACATAAGAATGTTAAAAATCATAAATTGGAAGTCCATAGAAAATTATGGTACTGTCTGGTATCAAATACTGAAGACTAGGGCTAATCCTGAGAACTGTCACGTCACTAAAAATTGTCAGTTTTATATTAAACATTGAAATCCAACTAAATTCAGTGTTTAACATACAATGATTAGAAAATCCATTTCAGGACATATATATGAAAAATATATTCTGAGAAATGTACTTTTAATCTGAGAAATGTACTTTTCTTTATAAATAAATAGACAATCTAACACTTAAAATTTTAAAATGCAATAAAAAAGTAAACAATTTGTACCTTCTTTGATATAGCAACGCCATTTTCTTGAAAATTCATAATGGCTTCAGATATTTTTATATCTATTGGTTCTAAAACAGATTCAATATTATATAGACTTTCTAACCTTGAAACAAGATTAATAAGAGCATCTGAAATAGAAAAATACAGATTAACTATTAAATAGACTAACCTTGAAAGATTGACAATAACATCTAAAATAGAATAAATAAACAAAATATTTAAGATTTTTTATATAAATGTAAAAACTGATTAAAAACCAAACTTCTTAATAAATTATGTATAAAATTCAATAACAAAATTGTAAGCCGCAAACAGATTTTAAAATAAATTTTCTTAAAATTTTACTTTAAATACATTTATTACTGCTTAAAATAAAGAAATGAATTATTTTCCTTTTAAAAACACATTTCAAATCACATTTAGAGTTTCTGTATAAGAAAACCTGAATCTTATATTAAAATTGGAAATTTTAGCGAGCAACTAATAAGTAAAAATATTTTTAATGACAATAAATATATGTCAATATAAAGAAACTAATGTGCATACTTGTTATCATAAAAATAAACATTTTCATTGCAGTAACAATTGCAGTCATTTTTTATACAAGAGACTAAGATTTGTGTTTAGTACATTGTGAACCACTACAAACACTCACATATGAGGTTAGAATCAAATTGTTAAATGACTTGACCATTGACCAGTTAACCAATAATTTGGAGAGTGCATTATTTGATTGGTAAATATGGACATTTGAACGTTGTAATTTAATGAATGACTTTTAGCAGTAAATAAATCAGTTAATAAAAGATAAAACATGTTAATACTACTAAATTGGTGAATTTGAAGATATTTTTAAATTAAATGCACATACTAAAAACTATGTTATATAAGCATTCAGGAATTAACCTCAATAAAAAATATAGTGATCTTAGCAAAATATAAAATTTCATACTTTTTTGGTAAATATAATGAAAAAATTTTTCAAGGTTAAGCTAAAAAGTAAAAAATTATATCCATTATAATAAGAATTATAATTCCATTATAATAAGAATTATAATGGAAATTAAATTAATTATAATTAAGTTTAATAAATTAATTATTAATTAAGGAAATAATAATTAGAATTCATATCCATTATAAGCAAAGAGAGAATATAATTCAAAAAATAAAGAATATAATACAAAGCTTGTTAGAAATAAATACACAACTTTCTTAATGAATAATATTAATTACTCATAAAACTAGTTTATCTAAAGTATTTGGTATAAAGGAGTATACTAAATCGACAGCACACTCACAATAATTTTACAAATAGATTCCTATCTACTTAGCAATTTCTAATGACACCAATTTCATTTTTTGGCAATTTAAGTACATCTTCGATCACAATTCTATAGGTGACCACATTTTCTTCCAAAGAACACTCAATGTTTATATTTTTAACACACTAAGTGAAAAAAAATATGATGGCTGTGAAGAGATTGACTCAAAATATTGCTCTAAATTTTTATTACACTAAGATTTCAAACTATATATGGCTAAGACTCATTTATAATGCTTTCTTTTTTTAATACAATACATTTTAAAGGCATTATAAACAATACCTTGATCCTTTGACACAGGGACTGATAAAATTTTGAGGGTAACGTAAAGTATGTTTTGCATTATATATTTATAATGGATAAATTGTGAATAGGATTATACTTTTATCTAATGCTTATACTTTTATGTAATAATATCATATACTTTTATGTAAGAGTATAATAGAGCATTACTCCTTTCCATCATTATTTTAAGGTAACTTAATTTCTAAATATATTTAAAAAAATCTTGTGCTGTTTTGTAATACAGGTAATCCTCCTATAACACGGTATCTTTTAACACGGTTTTGCTATAACACGATTCGTAAATTGCGGGAAAATTCCTACAACATGTCATCCTATAACAAGGTCTTGTTCCAATGTTAGAGCTTGTTATCGGTCGGCGTTATTTAAAGATTGGTTTTCAAATTGTTTTGTGCCAAGCGTTGAGCGTTATTTAAGGTTGAAAAATTTGAGCTTTAAGGTGCTATTACTTTTAGATAATGCTCCATGCCACCCACAAGATTTGACTCATCCCAACGTCAGAATAGTGTTCCTACCACCTAACACTACTTCGTTGCTCCAACCATTGGATCAAAGTATTATTTATACCTTTAAAACGTATTATATAAGAAGATCCTTACAGTGGATTTTAGACGCAACCGATTCAGAATCAATTAGCGTAATGGAAGCTTGGAAGAAATTTTCAATCAAGCACTGTATCGAAATTCATATCTTTGTCGCTGAAAGAAATAAAAACATCAACCTTAAATGCGTGTTGGAAGAAGATATGGCCTTCTTCAGTTGAAACAGAAAACATGCGTGAAACATCAGAAAACGAAATTGGTGCCATATTAAAAGTCGCTAAATCAATCAGAGGCAAAGGTTTTGTGGATATGGCTACTGAAGACATTCAAGAATTATTAGTGGAAGAAGAAGTTGACAAAGCGGATTTGATGGAAATGGCATCCCTGGATGCAAATCAAATAGATTTTGAGGACGCTAGCTCTGATGAAGATTGTGCAGTTAAAAATTTAACATTAAAAGAATTACAAGAAGGCCTATGCTAAGCGGAAAATCTCGAGTAATTTTTCTTGAAAACAGACCCTTCCACGGAAAGAAGTCAAAAATTCAAAAGGGAGCTGCAAAACTGTTTAACTCCATACCACGAAATTTACAATTACCTAGTAAGAACTAGTCAGCAAAGTTCGATTACAGATTTTTTTAAGAGGGGAAAACATACAAAAAATTTAAATAGAGGAAAAAGTTCTGAAAGTGAAGGTGATATCGTTCCACCCAAAAAACGTTCTCGGTTGATTGTACTGAACAGTGACGACGAATAAATTCATTAAATTAGGGTTGCATTAGATTAAAATATTTTTTTCTTACTTTGTGTTGGATATACATTTATTATTTAATAAAAATTAAGTTGTTTATGTCGAATTAAAAAAATATTTGTTTTTAATAAGTTTTTGGAACGTAACCCCCCTTTTTGTACTAGTTCTGGGTCTCATACAACACGATTTCACACAACACGGCATTTTCTAGGAACCTAACTACCGTGTTATAGGAGGGTTACCTGTATATGTAACTTTTCAACATTTTATCATGCAAAAATGAAATGTTGTTATGTGAGGGTTCCTACAATTTATCTAATAATGAGATAGTGTAAAATAGATTTATAACATGCTGTAAGTCTACAATACCATATTAAAAATGAGAACAAAAATTTGGAATACTGAATTCCTAGATTGATTGATTGATTTGTTTGCTGGTTGGCCAATATTCACTTTTGGCTTGCGAGAGTCATTTAAATCAGGAGCAGAACATGGACTCTAATACATTAAAAAAGTATGCTTGAGATAGGAATCAAATTCAAGAACTGTAGAGTCAAAGGCCACAGCACTGACCATTCAACTACCAGCTTGATTGAACAATTAGAACTAGATAAGTAACTTTACCTTCAATTGCAACTCATAATTGGAACATGCTAACATATGTTGTGAAATAATATCATATGCTGAATGGTTACTGATTTGTTGATACAATTTTCAAAATAAATATTTCAAAATAACATTATATCAAAGAAATGACAAAGATTTGGTATTTTAAATACAACACAAGAAATAAAATTATTGAAAATTAGAAACAGTAATAAAACAGTATGTTACCTATAAATGAACTCCATTCAGTTCCAAAATATATGTGATTATTCAAGCATTTATTTAAAACAAATAAGCAGTATGGAGAACATGGTTTAAGATCAGGAACACCATGGCAATGAGGACAGTAAGCCATCTTCATCAATGCACGGCTGCATTCAGGTGTAGGACCCACCTAAGTAAGGCAGAAAGATAAAATAATTTAAACTAAAACAGACAAAACAGCTGAGAAATTTAAATTCCCAGACATTATCAGATATAAAAAAATTTATATGTCAATCAAATATTAAATGTGTTATTTTTGACAATTGATAAGTTTAAAGTTGAAAAATAGGATAAAAATAAAGAAAATGATAAGTAAACTTATAAGAATATTCACAAAATGAATCACATGTTAAAAAATATATCTCTTCACAAGAAGTCTGAAGATCTCATAGTAATCTTCAGACATTTATCATTAACATTGATAAATGACTAAAATTATTTAAAATTTGTTAACTTTTACAAATTATTTTAGGTATGTTTATATTGTCAAATGTATACCTCCATAATATTTTGCACAACATCTTTTCCCACTGAAAGAGCTTGAACAAAAGTTCTGGTTGCTACAAATGACCTTTTAATATCAACAATTAATTTGTTTGGTACTTCTCCAAAAGGTTTTAGTTCAACCATCTGATCACTGACACATTCTAGATATTTACTATCAAAGTGATGTTGTGCATTCAATACCTATAAAGTAAGAAATTAAAATTAAAATGTAGAAAACTTGTAATTCATGAATGGCTTTATTCAAAAGAATATTGTATAAGAAAATTGATATAAATAAGTAATACATACAGATACTGTTTCTGATATTATTCTTCATTTTCATTTAAAACTTATTTTAAGGATTTTTTAATATGTGTAATTCATGTTAAATAACTTTGTAGAAATTTTCCCTCTTTTCCTCTGATGATAACAGTACTGGAAGCTAGATTCTCATAGTAATTTGCATAAGACTGAAAAAATAAAAGAATCTTCACTGCCTCAAAGCCCTTCTAAAAATTTCAGTCAAAGAATAGTCAATATTGCAGAATCCCTTAAGAACATGACAGAAGTTTTACAAAGAACTTTAACAACAAATATTGAGCTATTTATTTAAAAGTAATATAAATTAAGGAAGTAATTACCAAAATTTGTTCTACAGTTCAGCCCTGAATAAAATACATTATTTTTAATTGTCCTAAATATATTGTTAATATAGACTATCATTAACTCTAATGACATATTTGCATTTTCAAAATTTCAAGAGCCAGTTTTTTATTAGACTTTTACTGTTATTTTGTAATTCATAATTGTATATATTTATTTTATTTTTCTTTAATTAGATTATTTTGAATATTTTTCTGCTTTCTTAACTGAAGACTATACTAATCTTTAAACCAATACAATAATGACCAATCTACAAAAATGATGACACAATGCAAAAATAGTAACTTCAAAATAAAGAGATTGAAAATTAAATATAATGACAAGTATAAAAAAACTAAAATAATTAAAAAAGAACTATTCTCGCATTATTCATATAGAAATTGAAAATAAATAATTTTTAGCATCACCTATCTTTAAATATGAAAATATCAACTTTTATATTGTAAATTATACTTCCAAAATTTTTTCACTGCTTTCAATTAAAAGTTATAAACATTGATAGTGTACCACATCTCATTGTGCATTATATGAGCCATGGAAATTAAATCCTGTGCTTTGTGCAGCTTGAGATTTTTATTTTTTTTAAATTCCATCAATGTATGACATTTTCTCGGAAATTTCAAGGATCATGTCTCTAAATTAAACAAAAATGAAGCAAAACTAGTCTAAGAAAGTAATCTACAGCATGGAAAGAAAACATAGTATCACATACCTTTTTTATCATTATACTCTTAAATTTAACATGAGACTACACAAAATCATTAAAATAAAGACATATCAAGAGTTGATTATATTTAATAATATATCAGTACTTCAACTATCTCAAACACTATTAATAATCACAATGAGTTCAATATTTGGGAATCAAGGAAAGTAGGTGTTGTTTTAACTAGATTTATATCTTGTATGCTAATTATGCCTACTACTTTATATAAATTTAAGATGAGTAACTCCTCCTTAAGCAGATTATGTGAAGTCCAAGATGATATAAACCATATATTTCAATATCATAAATATAGGCAGCAAAGAAATGATTTATTGAATAAAATGGGATGATCAAATAAAAATCTATCTCATAAACAGCACCTACAATTCATTGTAAAAAAGCCTTAAGTAATTAGAGAAGTATTAAAATGTTTACTATCTCTTGAAAGATTTTAAGTATAGAGTAATACATTAGGGATCATTGGAGACAAAAGCCATCACTGCTGCTAAAAGTCTCAAAACAATCAACCAACCAACCAACCAAACAGGAAAAACTTACTTATTACAGTACATTTGGAAAGATTTGAACTAACAAGAACGTTAATATTTATGACTAATGAAAACATAGGTTACTTGTTGCATTAGTAGACTCAACAAAGTAAAATTATAACCTGCTTTATTTATTTACATGAACACATTAATTTATTTTAATAAACATAAAAATAATTAATAAATAAAAAAATTACGTCACTACTATAAAAAAATATTTTTACATTTAAATGTATAGGGGCATTAAAAAAATAAAAAATGGTGAAAAAAGGAGAGTTGAAATTTAACTTCCCTTTTTGTTAATATTAATTTCACATTTTCCATAAATGAATTTATCAATACAAAAGTAGTAAATTAAGATATGACATATAACATTAAATTTCATAAAATAAAATAAATGACTATAAATAAAACAAATAAGTAACTATTTTTAAAATAAATCTTTTTATATATTTTTATTCCAGTATAATTATAGAAGTTTTTTAGCTAATATATATTCATTGCATTGAAAATCAATACTATAAAAATGTACTGCTAAATTGGTACTAAAATTCATTTAAAGATTTGCACAACCACTTTAGATCATAACTGAACTACACTAACATAATTTGCATAATGTTAACCTATTAAAGAGAGAGATATTGTGTGACCTGAAACAATCAAAATTATAGTCAAAAGACAGTGCTTAAGAATTTTGCACACATTTATTCTTATTTTCCATTACTAATGATTGGTTACCTTCCACATATGATAAAGCATGAAATATTTTTATAAGAATTCCATTGTAATAAATATTTTAAAAATGGGAAAAGATAATTAAATGAATTGAAATTTACTATGCCTGAACAAATTAAAAATATATAACCATACCTGAAACATTTTTCCATAAAGACGATGAAAAAATCCATCCATTGCATCTTCAAGATCAACTCCCCCAGTAGCATAATATTTCTCTAAGTCATCAAACATTGAAGTAAATAAATAAGCATTTTGCTCATATAATTGCCCATATGTTCGAATAAACATATCATGGAAGCTCTTCCTAGATACTTTCAACAGTTCTTTGAAAAATTCTAAGAGACAGAAAACATCTTAAAAATAAATATTAAGCAACTTAGCTATCATATAGTGAACACAATTTTTCTTTTAAAAAAACAAATGTCAAAAAAATTATGCTTTGGCAGCTGTATAACTTCATATACAACTTGTGTCACAAAACAGAATCCGGTGTCCATGCAAGTACTTTTTTCTTGAGTAAGTAATAATTGATGAAAACATGACAGTAAAATATTTTAAAATTCAACATTATTTAGATAAATTAATTAGTACATTAAAAATCTTAAAATTGAGGATGAAAAACTAAATGTCATTTTGCTATTAAGTTTTGATTATTAGATGTTGAAACAGCAATAAAATATATGAAACCATTTAACTAAACAATACTCATGCTCTAAGAAACATTAAATGCAATATTAAAGATTTCCAAATACAGTAAATGCTATATTTATGAACTCATAGGTATTAATAAAAGAGTTTGTAAAATAGAAAAATAATGTATTGAATTGTTAAGATCTGATTTTTTTACCGAACTATATTTTCTTTACAAATGATACCATTAAAAATAATGATTTAAAATGCGCAATAAAAACATATGCAAAATAAAATTCATACATAAAAACAACACCAAGTATTATTTTATTGATTCCATTTCACACAATTTTGTAAAGTTCAAACCGTTTCCAGTTTTAAAATTAACTATCTGGTACTTTGAAATCTTTTATGTTCAGCTTTAAAGCAAAGTAGTTAATTTCTCTTTAATGACATTACCATAAACAGCTATGTTCATTTATCTCATTTTTTCAGCCAAGCAAGCAAAGATTTTTCCAGTATTTGATTATTCAATTGAGACAAATCCTTAAGGGAATAGACTCAATCAATCTCTCAACAAATGAAATTTCATAAATTAAGTTATTCAAATAAAACAAAACCAATTACAGAACAAGAGAACTCAAATTTTTAAAAGTTTTTCTCCCTTTCTATGCTCTAGCATACAAAAAAGAGAAGAATTTTCCACCTTTCTATGTTTTTACATACAGAGAGTATAGCTAAATTTGGAACCAGAGTTATTTTCCATCAAACGTCTAATATCCATGTGCCTTTGATTATTCCACAATGTCAGGAATGCTTGCACATGAAAGCTTCATTGTTTAAGAATGACTCAAGTTCTCAGCATCATATATAAAGGAAATCAAAGAAAAATATCATGTCATAAAATAAACTATCAGAAACAAAAGTTTGCAAAAAAGAGGCTTTTCAAAATTTTAATTTATAAATAGGGGTTAAAATTATCATTGCATCTATGATGTCAGGTAAGGGATTAACCATTAGTTCATAAAAACATGAGTGTTAGTAAAAACAAGCATCTACTGAATATATTAGACACTACTCAGAGTAAATGGTAATTTGATTTGGTAGCCATTCTATGAATTTTTACACACTACAGTTAATTTGAATGGTACCTTTAGTTTTTGAGTGGACTTCAAACTATTATAACTATCCAAGCTCAAAGTTAGAATCAAACACCTGAATTACAGAATTGAAAGTCAAAAAGATAATTTTTCAGTAGGTAGCTTTAAAAATTGAATGCATTGTAAGTAAAACAGATTGCAAAACAACAAAACTGATATTTCAAAGTCATTTTTACACTAAAAGAAACTAGGACTGACTTCCAAACTTAACACAAATGTGCATTCTTTAATAAATGAAAAATTGGATGATTGCTTGAAAATGTATGAACAAATGAAAATGAAAAAGTTAGACAAGTTTTATATTTGTTTTTTAACACCAGGAAAAATAAGGCTTCATTGAACTCAGTCAAAATAACTGATATGAGGAAGATTTTAAATGACAATAGAGAATGAAAAATAAATCAAAAATTGCATATGAAAATATAAAATTTACAGCACAAAATGTACAATAAAGGAAAAGTAATTTAAAGTTCAATATAAGTGAAATTAATCACAGAAGAAACACATAATCAAAACTTTCAATCAGCTAGATTAAAAATAGTAATACTTTAAAATTTAGAAAGTAATATTTACATTTTTTCTATCGCCAAACTAATAAAAGACCTCACAATGGTCAATTAAGAGCAAATTACCAGGAAAATTTATAACAGCATTTTTAGTAATTAGCAATCTTTATTCTGACTTTCCTCTATTCAAATCTGGGCACTATAATCCTAAGTAGAAGTTAATTATGTATTCATAACTTTTCCCAAGATATATATGCCCCAATTAATACAAAATTAATTAATAATATTTTATAAAGATGAAATCACAAATAAATTAAACATTAAACGATGGCAATAGAAAATCGTGTGGACATTATAATATGCAAGCTGACACTATCTCTCTTCTGAGAGAATAAAAGTGTCTTTATAAGTTGGATCACACAAAATATCAAAAAGTATAACAGGAATGCTTCTTTTGCCAAATCAATTAACTCTATAAAACAAAAAGAGAATAATGCTAAAAAATATATTATAATATTTACATATAGCTTTAGTAGTTCTTATTATAAGTGAATTTTGTTCTGATTTATACAACTTTTTTAATTTAAATTTTATAAAATTCAAAAATGGAGTTAATTGATTCTCCAAGTGAAATATTCATATAGTAATAAAAAAACAACAATTGGAAAAGTATATTAGGATCATTTTAGTTACACAACTTGACCAATTTAAATTTTAAGACAGTTTTCAGGAGTACTTAATTCTCTTTGAGTCAGTTAATAATTTATTTTTATATTTCTATGCCAATTTGCTCAAGTGTGATTAAGTTTTAAAATTTTTTTATAAATCCCTGTGACTTGAATAAAGTTTTAAAACTTTATATACCTAAAAATATCTCAAGTCCTAATATTTTGTTTCTTAAATTCTCATTTTAAAAAGAATTTTGTAAGCCTTAATTTTTAGTAACCACTTTCACTACACTTGATAAAAAAAGTATTGATTTTTTTTTTTACATGACTGAAACAATGTCTTTTTCTGAAACAATGTCTTTTTAATAATGAAAAAAATTTTAAGCTCTAAAATTTTTTAGAGCAGATTAGGCAGTTGCAGCATACATATATATATATATACATACACACACACATTTATATACATTTATCATAATATAGGAAATACCTTAAGTTTATGAAGATTCCTTTATGAATATGAGCCATCTTTTACAAATAAAATAGCTTGAATTCACCTAGGAATTCAATCATACAAATACTGAATAGTGTTTAAAGGAATTTTGTACCATTCTTCATGGAGATATTAAAAAAGTTCAGAGAGAGAAAATGGTGGAGGATATTCATTCCATATTGAATGCTTTTTAAATACATTATAATGATTCTATTATATTAAGGTTATGTTACTCTACAGGGCAAGATAGATGTTTAACTTCATCATCAAACCATGATTGAACAAGTTCTGAGTGTACGGATGGGTAAATTATAATCCAGCAAAACTCCATCTCCAACAGGCAGCAAAGTTTACATTACTACTGGTCAGCTAAAATTTCTATACTTCTCTCCAATGATAGTTCTTTTCAGGGTCAAATTTGGTCCAACAGAAACTGACAAAAGGGCAGCCCATATCACGACAGATCTTCCTTCATGTTTGACAGCTGGAAGAAGACAATCATGATCACATGTTTGAACAAATGTTAAAAGTGTGAAATGATTTGTCAGACCATATTTTTTCTCCCATTTATCAATCCACCAGCTTCTGAGAGTCTAACAAAATTGTAGACAACATTTTAGCATTAACAACTGTGACATGTGGCTTGGAAATTGATATCTGCCATAAATATTCGTTTATGATGGTCTCATCTAATTGTAATCATTAACACTAAAAAAATCAGATGTTGACTGAATTCTGGTCATTTTTGCTGCATTTCAATCTGCTTTTCAGTCATATGCATGCAGTCAGGAGTTTAGACAAAGTAATTTTAGAAATGCCTAAAAATTGGGATTTTTCTGACAATAGCTGCAGCTAGACAGGCTACTACAATTTGGCTTCTTTGAAAATCTGAGATGACATTTTATGCTTTTAAAAAATCTAAGAGACATATAGTACTTCAATAAATTTACCAAATACTACCAGAAAAAATAGTTTCATTTATAAGAGAATAGGTAGTTATTATTACATTTTAATGCTTACGAGGCACATTAAAAAATGTAACTTTTATTCACAGCTGTTTTCATTATTTTGATAACCAGTTTATGTATATTATTCTAAAATATGTATCCAAGAAAAAAATTTTTGCATTTCTATCAACATATGACAGTCAAGTGCAAAATTGAATTTTTTTAACAGTTTAACGTGCAATTACCATATAACAATATATTTTTATTTTAATGTACATAAATTATACAGACAATTTTTTTTATTTTAGGCCAACATTGCTATGAAATATTTTGATGATAGTCAAACCTAGTAAACATATCTATGATCCAATTTAAAATTATAAAAAGTAAAATATACTCTTAAAAATATTACAATGAAGTTTTAAAAATATTTCACTTTTGAAAATTCAAGACCCTATACAATATAAAAGTTTCTGTGAAGATAAGTAACATAATTACCATCAAACCGATGAGACTGAGATTCAAAAATATCTTTCAATTCACCAATGGTACTCAGCAAAAGTTTATCAAATTCTGCTCTACTATGAGTACTTAATTTATGTTCCATTTCTTCAGTACAACAAGTTAGACCCCTCTCACATATCCTGAGATGTTCACCTGCACAGAAGCAAAAATATATACAACAAAAATTGGAAACATGATAAATTATTATTTTTAGTACATAGATAAATCATTACATATGAAAAAATGAGTATTTGAAAATGAGAAATTAATAATTTTAAAAGAAAATATTTAAATTAAAATAAACAGTTATATGACTAACACCATTTTTATTAAGGAATTAATTTCAAATAATCAATTACATTGTCTAACAACAGGTTTTGATGCCATTTTTACAGCAGTACTCATACATCTGTTTTATTATGAAAGAAAATAAATTCACTTACTTGAAAAATATGTTATATATATATATATATATATATATATATATATATATATATATATATATATATATATATATATATATATATATATATATATATATAATTTGTAGATATTATTCATATTTAATTTTCACTTTAGTGATTTTTTTAAATTTTAAAGATGATTATTAGCTAAAAGACTAGACAACTGTATATATCAATGCATTATATTTTAAATTACTTTTGATGAATTCATTCTCAGGTAATTTGAAATGTTTCAAAATGTCTAATATTCAAATTGAATTTTAAAAATAAACATTAAAAATGTTTATTGTGAGATTGTCAGCTTTTAGTAAGGTATCTATACTATAGTTAGTACCTATACTAGGTAGCTATAGTCAGTACCTATACTTTCTGTTGATAAAACACAATATCTTTTCAACTCAATTTTATTTCACATTCTTAAACACGCTAATAAGTTAAGTAGTAAATTTCAACTATAACAGAAAACCGATTTTTACATGTTATGGACATGTATTTATGTTGTGAACAATATAATAGCATATATTTTTAAATACTTCTTTATCTGCCTATAAGTATTTGGAAACCAGAGAAAAAAGAGAAAAACACAATTTATTCGTATTCAATAGTTGGTAGAGCTTTTATGTGAGGCCTTAACATTTTTGGACATGTTTTCCACGTGTGTTTTTGGATGATGGACTGTAGTATTTTCTTCTACTCGGCTTAAAAAAGAAATAAAAGTTCTTTCACCAATTTTGGATGGTTGCTGCATCCTTCAATTTGATGATCCAACTTATCTCAGAAGCCAGAAGAGTTTTACAGAATTCAAGTATGCACACTGAGCAGGCCAGTCCAATGGGTTCACCCCATTGTCAGCATAACAATCCATGGATGTTGTAACAAGACAATTAGCAGTCTCTCTGGATTTAATACACAAAATTGCCACAGCATAGGAAGCATATTGTTGTATAGATTAGTGAAGTAAGTCAGCATTGTCAAAGATCCCAGTCCAAACCATAAAAAACATCCCCAGACCATAATTCTGCATGTACTGAATTTTACTGTAAATATGTAATTTGTTCATTGTTGTAAATCTTGATAATGATACAAAGAACACTGGGTTTCATAATAAATAACACAATTATTTATTTTTTTGATAATATAATTCAAAATTAGATAAGTACATATAAACTTATGAATATTGATGTAAGCATTTTAATATAGTAATGCTGGAAGCATAAAATGTAAAACAAAATAAGAATAGAATCACATAAAATCTGGTAATCAAAATGAAACTTTAATGCAAGAAAAATATTAAAGTCAAAATAAAGTGGAGCTTTGCACTTGCTCAGAATAGTGAGACTTAAACTAGCTTAACTGAGTCTTGATATACATTCCTCTACACTACTTTCCCTTCAGTGAGGTTCTTGAACAATGAATATCACATCTGCCATCAAATTATTACAAGTAACAAACTGACAATTGAACTTCACAAACTCTTTTTGCCATTTGCAGAAGAACAGTACTTTTAAATCTGACTATCTTGCTGTAAAGTTTCTTGAGTAATTGTTGTTGTTTTGAAGATTCAACTTTTCATTTTAAGCTGACTTATTTTGGAATAATTTGTAAATTTTCATTTGTTGATTTATCTTTTAACATATTTTCTGTAAAGCACGACTTATATCTATTAATTGATGTATTTGCATCCTTATCTGTCTGAAATCTCTCTGTAATAATTTTACTAGTACATTTTTAAACTAAATATGGGACATGGTATGGAGATTGTAAACTATGACAAATAGTGTCAGTTCTTATGAACACATGAGTGTCTATCTTAATATCTTATGTGAAACACAAATGGTGTTTTCAAGAAATGATTTGCAAATAACACTGGTCTTTGTTCAACAAATACAGTTCCAAGTCTTTTGATGGATTCTGACTATGGCTCAAAAGTTGTTTCTTCTAAAAAATTAGATTGTAATCTTCACATAACAGTTCTGCTAGAGTGCAATCAAAAACAGAGCGCCTAACTATGTGTAATCCAAGCAGAGTAATAGGGAGTGATTGTATCCAACTTTAGTTTTCATGGTACATGATTGTTGCTTTTAATGTACAAAACATAGATTAGACTGAACATAGTATTCCAGTTTTATTTCATTTGATTCCTATCAATTGAGACAGTTCTAGAAAAAACTAGAATTTAAATTGACTTCGTTGATCTGTAGTAACTATTTCCAAAGTTATGAAACGAGATATTTCCAATTTTTAAGCAAAGCATTTGCTACTATGGCAGCAAGTATGTCACAAATTGAAATTGCTTCTGGCCATTGTGAGTAACGATCAATAATGAATGGTAAGGCAATATCAGAATCCTTCTGACAATGGCAAAGGACCAATAATATCAAAGTTGATCTCAGTAAAATACCTAACTTTTTGATATTGTTGGAAAAGGACCGTGCAAATGTCTGTATATTTCTGATTTTTGACAGTGTAGGCCCAATTTTGGACATATTTGTTGATTGATGGCCAAATGAATTTTGAAGAATAATTTAGTGGTAGATTTAATTCCAGGATGTGCAAGATTATGAAGACAGTGAAATGCTATTTTTCTAAAGGCTGCAGTTATATAAGAAATTTTCATGTTTTTGGAAAAATCACAGTATATAAAATTATCATCACCAATGATAGGGAATTTTTCAAGTTTCAGGGAAGTAACTGGTGAATAATTTCTTCTAATTCTATGTCCAACTCACATGTCAATGTACAGAGAAGATAGCAAATGGTTGTTAATGTCCATTGACATGCTGCTGCAATACAGCTTCTAATGCATTATCTGAAGCATCCACCATAAGTGTAAATTTTGCAAATGATGACAGATCTGCAAGGGTGGTTTCTGTGTGCAACTGCTTCATAAAAATTTAAAGCTTTCTGTTTCTTGTAACTACTGAATAATTCTGTTTGTTATCATTCTTCTTACTGTCAATCATATAACCATTTAAAATTCCTTTATTTTCAGCTGTCTTGGGAATAAATCTTCCATAGAAATTAATCATGCCTAAAAATCTCCTATGTTGTTTCACAGTTTTATATTTTTCCTATTCAGAAATAACCTTCCCATGATCTTCAGTAAGCTTGATTCCTCGGATTGAGATTGTGTGTCCTAAAAAGCTATGTTCAGCTTTGTCAAAAACACATTTGTTGATTTATAGTATTGAAGAAGTCCATTGAAAACTATTTTTAGAGCTGTAAATCTTCTTTTTTGTTAAATGACGCTGCAAGGATATCATTAATGTATACAAAGCGTAAGTTCAATTTATGTAAAACAGAATGCATAAATCTCTGTAAAGTTTGTGCAACACTTCTGAGACCAAAGTCATTGCCACAAAATTCAAACAATCCAAAAGGGATATAAATAACAGTTTTCTCAATATCTAATGATTTCAAATGTATTTGATGATATACACTCTCAAGGTCTAATGTTGAATATGTGTTGCAACCTTGTAATTGATGACTGAAATCACAGATATGATGTATTGGATAATGATCTGCCAGTGTAACTGCATTGCGTCTACGATTAATCACCACATTGTCTCAAATCTTCATTCTTGTTTACAAGATAGGGCTGAACCAACTGCTACTCACAGGTTAACAAATGTTTGAGCATATATTCAAATTCGCCTTTTGCTATCTTAAATTTGTCTGACGCCAACCTATGGACTTTGGAACCAATTGAAGGGCCTTTCATAATAATACACACAATGAGTGATATTATGATTGACTTGTTCTGTTCTACTTATTACCTTCCTTGACGTAAGGCATTTTAATTCCTCTAATAGGGACTGGATATCAGGCTCAAGTAGACTACAGTAAAAAGGTGTTTAAAATGAAGGACTTCTGCCAGTGGCATTAATGAGTCAATGAAACACTTACCTAGCCTCTGCCATCTGATTAGTAGAGCTTGAACCTAGATACATCATTCCAGAGAACCTGTTTTCACACATATACAGTCTAATTTTGATGTGCCTTACACCACCTCAGCCAAGGGTTGGTGTTGTTGTTGTTGGGTTGCTCAGTTGGGTTTTATAATCAAAGGCTTATGGGCAATAGCACCACCATGGAAACCAAGCAAAATTAGTTCTTTGCAGATATTATTTATCAAAACAACAATCTCAGATGCTTACTAAAACTCATTAAGAAATAATGTTAAGTATGTGGGACATTGATTTGGTGCAGTCTTTCTAAATTTCTTTGTACAGCATTTGTCAATCTTTATCTCTTAGTTTCGTGGGTCGGCCGAGTCGAAGCCTATTTCAACAATCACCACTCACCTTCCACATTCTAATCACAAAACCCATCATTGATTTTGGAATGTTTAATTCATTAGATATGTACTTTAAAGATCGGCCATTTCTATTATATCTGACAATCATGCTTTTCTCGAAGTCAAACATCTCTGAATTTTGTGTCCTCTTGCATATGATTAATGTCAATGTAGTTTCCTGCACAATATTTATGTACGGAAAGCATGACATAGATCTGAATCACAGCTATTCTTATTTACATGAATGTATAAATACTTATAGGTAGATAGGGTAGTTTTCATTGATAAATATACATATTAAAAATCAATTATTAAAAATACCAAATTAAGAGTTTTCAGTTATAGCTTCCTTAATGTAAAAATTCAAAAATATGGAAATGAGCAGAAATTTTTTTATAAATTAATAAATCATATTATCAATTTTTTTAAAAAAATTCAACTAAGCTTTAACCTATTCTGAAAAATTCAGAGCATTTAAATTTGGTTTATCACTCAGCTTTTTACACATGAGGAATAATAAGAATGAGACCTATATTAAAGTGGATTCTGAATCACTGCAATTCAAACACCCAAACTTTTGAGATGGTAATTCTACTCACATCTGTCGAATTGAGAGTCAAAGAGCTAACCATTTGACTGCTAGCTTGGTTTAGAAAACACGGAGAATTTAATCATTATAAATGTAGTTATGTATTTGTAGTTTTTGTAAGAAATCATGTTTAAGAAGAGGAAAACATTTTAAGAGATAAGTGGGAGACAAAATCAAAATTATAAAGTTTGATAAATTAATGTTCATAACCATTGTAAATCATTACTATATGAAATACAGAAGTAAGCCTGGTTATTCAATTAGTTTAGTAATTTAAAATTACAATGATTTCCTATGATAGAAATGGAATCTAGTATCATAATCAATTTCCCTTAATCAACTGCTTCAGTTTCTATATAAATGGTTTATGAATAAAACAGATTTTTTTTTTCCACAGAAAATAAAATTTTCTTATTTCTTTACTGCCTTCCTTTATTCCTTCCTTATGTTTCAACTGAAAGATGTAGAAACAATACATTTCTACATCTTTCAGTTGCAACATATGCTCAACATATTACTTTAATATTTTAATTTTCCATTCTACCAAAAAAATTCAGTTACTAACACAATATAAGACACGTTTCCTTCTTTTGCATTTTCAACTAAAGCTATACTCAACTTTAAAATAAATTTTCTCAATTTTCTCAGAAAAAAAATCATTGTCTACAATAACATTAAATAAGTTTCACAAAATATTAAATATTTCAGATTGAAGACAGGAATTCCTTCATCTTTTTCAAATAATCTCATTGATTATTTTTGAGATAAATTTTAGGTATAATGGAATAAATTCAAATAATATGAATTTATTCCATTATACCTAAAATTTACAGAATAAATTCAATATAATATAATAACATTTACTGGTGAGATTAATAACACAATATGGGCATTATTTTAAACAACACATTTTATATTCCCATCAATAAAATTCTACAGTCTTTGCCATGACTAGTGACAAAAAAAAATTTAAGTAATAATGATCCTGTTTTACTCAAAAATAAATGACAAATGGCCGAATCCCACAGGCCAGTGCGGGTGATAAAATGCGCCAAACTGGCTTACTGTGATGGAATGTGTTTGTATGATGTAACATGATTGTGTACATGTGGGAAATTTGTTTTGTGTGCTAGAAATCCTTGAAACATTTGATTAGTAATTTGTTTTTATTTGATAATAATTTAAGCTTTTGAGGCAGATGATTTAATGTTTATATTTTTAAATATTCTTTAAAGTTATGTTTTTGAATATTAGTTTGTAGTGAATTTTTTTTTATTTTACGTCTCTAAAGTAAAATTTATTTTCAAAGTTAATAAAATAAATTAATTTTCATATTTGATTATTTTGAATAACTTTTTTCCTTGTGGAGTATATATGACCACATAATCATTCCAAGAACCTCATGGCAGAATTTTTTGAGAGCCATAAAATTTGTCTATTATCAGACAGGTGCCGATCATTCTACAAACAATGATTGACAAGGTGAATTACTTTATTTTATATATTTAATTAATATTGCTGTTGTATATGTAATATATATATATAATTTATGCTACATATTAAGTATTGTTCATATATATTTCATATATTTATATTTATTCAGAATGGTAATATTGATTAATTAGAAACTCTAGTTTTTATAAGAATGTAAGTTTATGTTATAGATTTAGCTTTACTGCCAGTTTAATGCAGCTCTAGATTGAGGTACACTGAAGTTTCTTTCAAGGTGGCCCCCACTGCCGGTTAATTAAAATTCAAGTTTTCATACAAGTGCATTTTATTTATGTCATAGATTTAATACCCACTTGTCATCCATTGTAGACTGTGTGACTAAGCTTATATTTGTTTTTTATTGTGTAAGATTTGGTAATATAGTTTCTAGTTACTATCATTTTAAAAGTGTTTAAATGTGCAATTATAATAAAATATTCAAATTTTTGATGTTCCAAATTAAAAATAGCATGTGATTGCAAGATTGAAATTCTAGCTAGAGTGGTATTTGGTAATCGGATATTGTGAATAGTGACGCAATATAGGTTGGCGAGATAACTGTACAACGATTGACGTGAAAATTGGAAATACTGCTAAACCGATACAGTTACCTAGAATTTTACCTGATAAATTAATGAAATAGTATCATGTTTAAAAAGATTAATTTATAATTGATGCACTGCAAATAATATGATTTCTAATCAGAAATTCCTTAATAAATCAAAATGAATCAATAACTGAAATTTCACTTTTTTTAAAATTATATTTTAATTTAGAAAGTGATTACAGTTCAGGTGAGAAATGAACTCACCATTGAAAAATGAATTTGGAGACACACAAAAAAGTTCTAAGAAAACATATTCATAAAACATATCACCGTAGAAATTTTATATTTAATAAACAATATAATGACATTTTAAAAAATTTTATTCATTATTTAATTTTATCTTTAATCCTATATAATCATAATTTTAAAAGAAAATTAATTAAGAATAAATTTTTTATGCTTAATGTTGAATTGCTATGTATAAACAATAAAACAAAAACATCAAAATAAAAGCTAATTCTAAATGGATATAATTTTATTGCTTTTGAGACACAGAGAAAAAGTTTATTTATTCTATTTTATCATTTTTACAGACTTGAAAAATAATTCTTTTTCAATCATAAATCAAAAATATCTACAATTTTAACTAACTGTTCAAAATAACAGAAAATCAAGGAATTTCCAAAAAGTTGAGAGCTGTGGTAAACAGTACCTCAATAGATTAATTTTAACTTCATATAACAGAAAAATGAGTAAACTGAAACAATTTTAAGAACTTTTTGAAAACTTAATCATTCAGAAATGAACTACAAACTCTTAATTTTAAATTTTCAATAATTTTGTTCTTGTACAATTTTCCACACTTGAGAACTGAATTTCAAAGCAAAATTGTTAAGGAAGAGTAATAAAAAAAACACTGCTTTTCTCATTTTAAAGAAAAATTTTAATTGGAATTAAATTACAGAAGGGTATGACTACATACAAACATTATTCAATTATCAGTGCTGTTTTGAGTAAATCTCACAAGGGCACTAGCAATTACACTCACATTACATCAGAGTAAAAAAGAAAAGTGATTTTTCACAGAAATCTTTAAATGTTAATTTTTTTTAAAGTTGATAAAAATTTTGACCTTACATAACCTGATTTTGCTTCAATTTTTAATTTTAAGCTTTCAAGAATACATACACAAAATCTACTTGAAATAACCACATATCTTTTTTAGCAAGTGAGTATAACTTCGGACTCATTAATGTAACGATCATATGCAATTTTTTAATAGTAAATACTGATTGTGACTGTAACCATGACATAAAATTTATATTAAGTGCACTTACCTATATGTTTAAGAATATGTGTGGCAGTTACATGGCCGAGTCAGCTGCTACTGTTACAATGTATAATTCTAATTTAAATTGTGTGTATGTTAATGCTTTCATAAATGTTATTTCCATGCATAAGATTTGTATATGTAAGAATCATTTTAGAAAAATTATATCTGCATACGTTGACCTAATTCAACTGTGTTTATACTCTGCATGTTTTTACACAGTCAATCTCTCATTTGCTTTATTTTTTCTGGCTTTAAAGAATTTTCACTGTAATATCTTGATGCAAGTATGCCAAGGAATGAATGAATTTTCCTTATGGGTAATGTTAATTTTAGCTTATGATATTTTTATTGAAATAGCACTGATAAAATGAGTATAGTGAAAATATAATAGTTTTATGATAAATTCATTATATTTTTTAAAATATAATTTTTTATATAATACACAAACAATATTTAAACATGTTTTGTGCTGAAAATGCTAATTTAAAATCCATTTAACTCACTGAAGGTTTTGAAAAAATCCTTCACAATAGATATTTTTAGGTGTTTCCCTGTAATATATTTTTCCTTCCATAAAATCTGCACACACATCATAAATCTCAGATTACATCATGATATCGCAAGAATCCATTCCAGTAGAGTAATTCACAGATTTGCCACCCATACTGGCTCATACAATTTAGCCTTTTTTATTTACTGATATACATATATTTTTTAATTTTGAACTTTTATTGACTTTTAGAGGCTTTGGGGTTTGGCTGAATATTTTGTTTTTAACTATCCAGTCTTAGGAAAACCTCTTCAAAACATTGTAAGGGCAAATTGCCATAGTCCAGAAAGGGATTAGTGAGCTTCAACTGTTGCCAATATTGATTTGCATAGAACTAATATTTTCTGCACTTATAAAGATTATACAATCCTTGATGCAATGATATTAAGAAAATTAACTAGACTGGCTGTTCAAATCATGGATATTTTAGAAAGGCAAGCAAGCTGACTGTTTGCAGAATCTTAATAGATAATGGAGCTTCATTAAGAACTGAATTTATTCATATAACTCTCACTATCAAATGCTTAAGTTAAAGTAGGATAAATTTCAAAATAAGTATTATTTTATCAAATATCTATATGAATGTCAAATGCAATTTAAGAAAATTAATTGAAACGGTAAAAAATAATAAATTATGTGTATTAAAAACTTTTCTCTTCAAAATATTATCCCAGATATCTATATCCTTCTTTTCATAAATCAGTATTCTTTTCAAATTCTTTTACATTTTTACTTTAAACTGACAATAAAAATGCTTTACACTCCAGAAACATTTTAGACATTTTGTATACAAAAAATATATTATTGTAATTGAGAATGACATGCTTATCAGCAGAGCATTTGGATGTTACCAACATCTGATTTTCCCATTATCCCTTTCTCACTCTAGCAATGGGAAATTCAATAATTCATTTTTTCGAATATTTTATCTGGAAAAGGACATCTCATTTTTCCCTCACCTTCTCAGAAGTTTTTCACTTTAAATAAAAACAAGGAAATAATAACTGGGATAAAAAAAACATTATTTTGATTATTTCTATACAGATAAAATCCTGTAAGTTTTTACTGCCTTTATTGAACTTAATGAGAATTAATATTTGCACAATGAATAAGACTAAAACATAAAAGCTCTTTCATTATCATGCAGCTCAAATTGAAGAACAAGATATATCTCCTGTGATTAAAAATTTCAAATTAAAAGTTACACATTTCATGAAATTTATGCATAATATAACATTTCTATTAATATTTCTATGATTAAGGGATAACAATATTAAAAACTAATAAAAAGGTGTAGTTCAAACATAAGTTTCTTATTTACCAGAAATTGCAGCAGGTGGCACATCTCCATCATCAAATCCTTTAGCAGTATAAGCATACTTCACGTTAGAACATGGTAGATCAGCAAATACTATCACTGATTTCAAAATAAGATCAAATATGAAAGGAGACAGAAAAAAAAGCTTCATTGTGATCAGTTGTAAAATCAGATTGTAAATATCAAATCTATTTAAATTGCATCGCTGGTGAAATTTGTAAGAAAGGAAATGCACTGAAACTTATTTATAAATAAAATTACTGTATCGTAATTATAAGTTATCGACACACATCATTCTTCATTAGAAGACTATAGCCTATGGAGAATTGATTGATCATTGACATTCATTTATATGGTGTGGTTTAATTAAACAAAAATATTTTAATTTCTAAGCATAAAACAAATATTTTTATTGAAGTCATTGATAAATTGATATTATTGTGGTAATGTTGCCAAAAGGCAATGACATTAAAATGTCGTTCATAAAAGGTAGTAAGATAGGAATTTTTGGCAACAATCAATGGTGATTACTTTGATGTGTTGTGTTTGCACTTCTCTTTTTAAATCAATTTAAAGTTAAACGTGATTTAACTTAAACACCATGCTGAAAACAACGTTCGCTCAGCTTTTACACTTGAAACTGGTTTAAGAAATATTGATTTTTTACAAAAATCTTATTAATTGTTTATTATTATAAATTATTCAGTATTTTCAAATTTTCTTACAGTTGAGAACGTTTACTAAGCATTTACAAACCAAAATAACATTAATTAAGTTTAGTATATTTCAAATGAGGAATACGAAACCAAAGAATGACAAATTTATTCATCTCAAACTTAATATTATTTTTTTGATGTTTATTTAAAACTTTTATAAATATTTCTGCATTTATATTTTTTAAAATTTTGCTTCTCTGTTGTTTATTTTGATCTGTTTTAGTTATTACAATATAGCAGAAAACAAGATGTCACTAAATCAGTAGAAAAGTATTTAAATCTATTCGTAAATCTGATTTAAGATAAACTAATTCGTACTGATTTAAATATTTCAACCGCGAGAAAGATCTGCCGAGACTAAAAAACGCGTTTAAAAGTGCAATGCATACAATTATATTTTGGTTTTGGTCTCGATTCAGAAAGAGAGTAAAAATTTATATTCCTTCATCTGTATAATTTGATATTATTTTTTCTCCTTCTGTGCTATCAATTTATATTTGATTTAACATTGGATTAGAATGTTTGATTTCTTTTATTTTAACTAAGTATTATTTGGTTCTTTTAGGAGTGTTTCGGGTGCGAAGATTTACTCGTGCAGATTTATGTCCGAGATTCATTGTCGATGGTCATGAAGAATGCCTTTACAAGAAGAGCGAGAACTGATTAACCATCTCTTTATGCTGATCTAGAAAGTAATATACGCGCATTGAAAAGTCTTGGAAGAAATCAGGAAAAAATGCAGAGATTTCCTGACACCTTTGGTTGAAAATTGCCTTCCCGAAGAAGTATTGGTAGCCTGGGATAGGAGCCGTAACCATTACTCGACAAAAACAAGATCATTAGAACTTTTAATGAACTTCCTTCGTTAAGAGGTAAAAGTTGAAGAAATAGTACTACTGGCCTATTCTGAATTCGCCTCTCGTCAAAATCAGCGGAAAATTAAACAGGTAATAGCTTCAGCACTCGTAGTCTGAACTCAGTTCAGGTAAGACCATTAATAATTGCATTTTGTGAGATAAATCGCACCCTAGTGAAAAATGCTTCACCGTGAAGAGAATGACATTAGTTGATCAACAACAATTGTTTTTCTTTTTTTTTATAAAGGGTGCATGTTTTTCGTGTTTTAAAACATCTGGAAATTTAAGTAAATATTGTAGCTTAAAAAATCAATTACATTGCTCTTATTGTAAAAATAATCATTATGATATATGGGTAATATACATGAAAAAATAAATTAACAAAAATATATTTAAAAAGAGTGTTCCCTTTCGAGCTCAGACAGAAGCGAAACGGTATTTTTGCAGACCCTTTCTGTTCGAATTAGGTGTCAAGGTCATCAGAAACTATTCGCATGGTAATAGATACAGGGAGTTAGAGTAGCTACGTAAGCGAAAGGTTGATGAGGATCAATGCGCTTTTGTGGAGAATGAAACTAAACCAAAACAACATCATGAGTTTTCTGTGGAAGTTGACAATTTGAAAATTTTCTGTGGAATTTTTTCTTGCACGTTTGAAGTTCTTTCTGAAAAACATATTTGTGGATTTACTCCTACGATTGAGAATAAAAAGATTTTGATTGAATTAATAGAAAATAGAAAGGTTATACCGATTCTTTTCGAAGGAAAACAGAAATAAATCTTTTAATTGGTGCAATGTTATAAGAAAATTATTAACTGAAAATTGCTTTGAATTAAAAATAGCCACTGAAACGAAACTCGAGTGGATTGCATTTGGAAAATACAATTCATGTGTGGGGAATAATATCTCTAAAACTCTATCGATGCATTCTATAAACATAACCTTAAGTAAATTATGGGAACTTGAACTTCTAGGAATTCTTGTTCCAACCCCAGTTGAAAAAGAAAAAGCTGTTTTTAATTTAGATGATTTCAATATAATAAAACAAAAACTCTTCCTGGTGGAAGATTTGAAGTAGAACTCATATGGAAAAATAATAATATGAATCTATCGGATAATTAAGAACTAGTTCGGAAAAGACAAGCAAATTATTAACAGATTAGAATGCAGCGAATTATTTGTTGACTATTAGCGTGTTTTTTAGGATTGGGAAATATTGAAAAACTACTGAACGTGTGCCAGATTTTGAGGTAAAAACAATATGAATGTCATTATTTATCTCACAAAAAAATAATTAAATTAGTGAGCCAACCCACTAAAATTCATTCTGTATTTGATACTTCTGCCTCTGAGAAAGGGAAGCCTTAGTTAAATAAATGTCTATATAAAGGAATTAATTTTACAGATTTAATACCCGATATTCTTGAAAGATTTAGAATGTATCTTATTGGTATCAGTGCTGATATCGGAAAAGCTTTTTTAATGTTGTCTATAGCATCACATCACAGATATTTTCTTAGATTTTTTCCCATATAATGAAGGTCAGCTAATTTATAGACATTATAGGGCTGGTTTTTGGAGTCTCTTCAAGCTCATTCATTCTCAATGCTTCGATAAGGAATTTATTAGAAAACTGTAAACCTGAATATTATGATGGGACTCAGAAACTTAAGCGTTCCTTCTATATTGATAGTTGTGAGTCGAGTGTATTTAATGACTATGAACAAGAGCAATTTATAAAACATGCTAAAGATGAATGGGTGTTTTAATTTACGTAATTTTGAAAGCAATGTGGCTGGTGTAAATGTTGATAAACATTCGGGAGATATACTTCTGTTTTTAGAATAATTTGGAATTTGGATAACGATACATTAAAATGTTGCACATATTTGAATGCCTTGACTTGTGATACTAAAATTACAAAAAGAGTAATTTTATCAATTATATAAAGAATTTTCGATACTATTGAACTATTAACTCCGAATGCATTGCTTCCTAAAGTTTCATTGCAAAATTTGTGGAAAATGAAAATTTCTTTGGATGAAGAGTTGTCTTAAAATGATGTAAGTGAATTTTTATAATGTTTAAAAATTTATCTATTTCATAAGATGTATGTATCTTTGTCTCGCTATATATGGCTATTCATTCAAAATCTGAATTACATGTTTTCGTGAATGCTTGCAAGGGGGCATAAGCAGCGTGAGTCTTTATTTGATTAGTATCCTATTCTGAATTTAAGGTAATTCTCGTACGAAAAATATTTAGAGTCGCACCCTTAAAACGTTTTATGTATTCCTGATTTAGAATTAATGGCTTGCTGCATAGGTTCTAGACCAGCGAATTCAATTATTAATGAGCTCGGTTTGCCAGATATAAAAACTATCTTTGGGTCCGATTCTACTATAGCTCTTTGGTGGGTAAAAGAACAAGGAAATTGGTCTATTTTTGTACAAAAAGTTAAAGAGATTCGTGAATTGACAAAGGTCAGTTATGGAAACATATTCCAGAAAATATAAATATTGCTGATGTATTATTGCAGGGTTGTTCTACGAAACAAATGATTTTTTCCGAATGGTTTGAAGATGTTCTGAATCAAATGGACTGCGAGAATGTTCTGAAAACTAGCCTGTTGGAGAAACTCTTTGCCAAACTGAATAAATTGATTTGGAAAGAAAAAAGTTAAAATCAGGAATATTGATCTGTCGAAAGACTCTTGGCTTTTGAATAATATATCAGATTATAATGAAATTATTAGAATATTTGCATGGCTATTGTGGTTTATAAATAATTATAAAATTGGTCCAAATAAATGCAAAAATCGTCAACTTACATTATCAGAAATAGAGAATTCCAAAGAAAAATTAATTTGTCTTCTTCAAAAGTGTTATTTAAGTAAGGAAAACTCTTCAAATTTTATTGAAACTGTTGTAGATGATAAAAAGTATTTTAAGAGTAAAAACAATAATAGTTTACAGAGATGATACTAAATCTTTCCTTTACTTAATTTTATTACCAGAGAAATGTGAATTCACTAAACTGCTAATCAGAAATGTTCATGTAAATAATAGTCATGTGGGTATTCAAATGATGCAATGCTTTTTATGAGAAAATTATTAGATCATTAGAGCTAGAAAAGACATAAAAATGATTTATTTGACTGTTTTCTTTGTAAAAGGTTTAAAACGAAATCTATGTCAAGCGAACCAACACTTTTGCCACCAGATAGAGTAACAGATTGCACACCATTTGAAATTGTTGGCATTGCAGAGCTTCTATTTATGAAAAATGGAGAAAAGGTTTGGATAGCGCTGTTTACTTGTGCAGTATATACCGTGCAATCTACTTCGAACTTGTTATTTCCCTCTCTTCTGATGCATTTTTTCTGGCATTTAGACAGTACATCGCTAAACGCAAAAAGCCACGAATAATTTACTGGGACAATGAAATGAATTTTCTTTCAATGATCTTGCGAAATGAAATTGGAACAAAATATTGAATGAAACAAATTATTATAAAATACTTTGGAAGTTTGTTCCTCCCAATTTTTGATACTTGGTGGGGAGACTGGTAAAAGAACTATTAAAACGTACTTTCTGCAAATTTGTGTTAACCTATGAAGAATTGTCATTTTGTGAATGAAATA
Source organism: Latrodectus hesperus (assembly GCA_037975125.1). Lineage (NCBI taxonomy): Eukaryota > Metazoa > Arthropoda > Arachnida > Araneae > Theridiidae > Latrodectus > Latrodectus hesperus. The sequence goes on from CM075859.1 coordinate 26,456,068, forward strand.
TTAATTATAGACCACTGACTTATATATTTGAAAATCCACAGGAATTTGTTCCTTTGACACCTGCAAAGTTTCTAATCGGGGGAATCGGAACTCCGATGTTGAGGATATTGACCACAAATAAATTGACAGAGTCTTGTAAGACGAATAAAATATAGAAGTAAACTTTTAAGTGATTTGCGGCAACGTTTTAGAAAAGAGTAATTGAGTCAACTGGTTCCAAAACAGAATGAAATGCGGTTTCTAAAGTAGGAGATATTGTATCAATAAGAGATGATAACAAGAAAAGTTTATTTTGGCCATTAGTAAAAATTATAGAATTATTTCCAGGTCGCGATAGTAAGATTCGCAACGTAAGGCTTAAAACCCAACATGGAACAGTTTTGCGATTGATACAACGTATCTTTCCATTGGAGATACAGGCAAAGGAAAATAATGTTGATAAGAAACGAATTGATGAGGAACCTATTCCTATTGATGTCACTTCTTCTGGAGGTCAAATAATGTTATTTTGAAAAAATTTACTTCGTCTGATTGATGTGTCAAAACACCAAAGAGACTTGATCTGTTCTATAATGTATGCTATGATATTGAGACTCGGTTGGAGTCTCAAGCGGGGAGGATGTTAGAATGTGAAAGGCAATGTGCCTTGCCGCTAAGTGGAGCTGTTTGTCACTTCATGTTTTCTGGGTTTTTGTGTTGTGTAATAGAAGAGTAGAAATGCAGTTTTATAAAGTTATGTTTTTGTGTTTGTCACTGAAATATTTTATTTTCCTTATTAAATCATTATTATATCAAAATATCTCCAGCATGGGATCGATGCAAACTCTATGAATAAGAACTTTGAAAATATTTGTTAAAAATACTTATTTTCGATTTTGAAACGCGACACTTAGTTTCTGGACGTAAATCAAAGATTACCTCTTATCATTAAATTATTTTACTTCTTTAACATCCATTTTCCCAATTAATGTTTTCTGCTATTATAAAAATGGTACTGACTGTGATGTGCAGTTAACCCAAGTTTGAATTCGAAATGAGTGAGGTAAAGACATTAATAGTTTTCACTGGTTGTTTCTCTTGCAACCAAACAGTCAACATTCTATATTTAAGACTCTTCAGATTGTTCTATTCAGTAAGTTATTATCAATCGAATAACCTAAAATAGTATTCCGATACTTCCACCATTCCCAAAAAATTAATAATTTAAAAGAAAAATCATTCAAATTATAAAGAATATAACTTAGACTTTACGTGATTGCAAAAACTTCTGTTTTTTTACGTTACTGGTCATCTAAAATTCAATAACAAAAAAGACCTCCGATATTACAGAAAAATTTATTTGTCAGATATTGAGTTTTACAAAGATAAAATTATTGAAATCACCGCCTTTTGCGAAATGGGAAAAATAATCAAAATCAGTAATTAATGAAGCCGCTATTGTAGAATATAACCACTGCCACAAGGCCTTGGAGTATAGTAGTCGCAAGGATGCACAGTCATGTGGCTTTTATACATAGCCAAAGTTGATCTGGTGCAGCAGCGAATGGTCTAATCTTAGCTAGTTGTTATGCAATAACGGCCCACATGTTCTTAGTCGGTCGGAAGAGAAGCAGGTGAAGGAAGGAATTCAGTCTGATGGGTGAAGAGCTCTTGAATATTGTGAGCCACGGTAATTTCTGAAGATATGGGAGGAATACGGGCGCTAACTCCTCAGATATGTAGCACTAACTATTCAATGTTGTTGTTGCACCAGCATTGCTCCCTGTATTATCTAGCCCTCAGTTACACTCTACCAGTTAGATAGAAGCAGCCAGGTGGAGTCTTCGCGATTTTGAAGCAGGGACCTAGAAAAACACCTGCCAGAGGTATCATTTTACTTGGAGGACATTGCGACCACACCCAGCTTTAACGTGCCTCAACCGCCTTTAGCGAACACGATGGATCTTCGGTTAAGCTGGGATTCGAACTCACTACCTTCCGATAATCAGAACGATGCGCTAACCAACCAGGCCACCACGGTTTTGGCCGTTTAATGTACCGTCAATGCGTACAAGAGAGATGCGAGAATGAAATTGCATGCCAACTAAATCATAATACCATCTGCAAGACTAGTGTGGCAACGCACAACGCAACATTTCATCAGTAATTTCCTAACTCGATTCCGATCATCATAGTGTTTCCGGCAGAAGCGTGATTCGTCATTCAAGATAATGTCGCTCCATTCCGTTTTCCATGTCCGTCATTCATCACACCATCGAAGGCACAAATGTCTGTGGTTTTGAGTCAAGAGTAAACGAAGCAATAAACACCTTGCTACATTCCACCCAGCTGCAAACAGGGTCGAATAATAAAACCTTACCCCAGGTGATATGTAACAAACTAAATATGTTAAAATATTTAGTTTGTTACGCGTCACCTATTTAAAATACAATACTTAAAAAAATCTTATACTTATGTTGGAAATAAATTACGACCGTTTCTAGAATAGAGTGCTATAACTGCTTAAAAATCTTCAACCCAGAATGTTTTTCTTTCAAATTTTCATTTTAATAATATTTTTATGGTAACAAATATTATTGAAATGAAGAGTTATAATAATATAATATAATATTTGTTTCTGGTAAGAGCATATGCTTCTAGTTGAAATAATCAAAAATTTATGTCATATCCAAAAAATAAATTTAATCTTGAAACTTTTTAAAATTAAAAAATTATTTTGAGTTAGAAAGGAACTTTGATTACTTTTGAAATATGATGCATGCATATGTGTGAAAAACTGTTATTCATTCTAATAATTTTTTATTTTTAAATTTATAGGTGCTGTTTCAATCATAGTAAAGAGACAGCTTTCAACGATTATAGTGAAAAGTAATATTTAAAGATGAATGTTACAAAGGAAATGTATTATCTATATTGCAAAATTATATGTATATTTTTTTAAATAAAAATTTTAGAATAAGCTGTTCTACTGTATGGTTAATATTTTAAGAATATAATATTTTTGCCCGCATGCATCTGTTGTTCAAAATTAATATTGAGTTCTTAACAAATAATGCACGAGTTTGTTCATATTTATGTGGTTTCTTAATTAAAGAAAAAAACTAATATTTTAAAATTTGACAACGAGATGTGAACTAAAGTTAAAAAATTCAAAAACTATAAGTATAGCTAACAATTAACTAAATATATTTATTTAAGTATAATACAAATTTTGATACTTTTTTGTCAGAGATAGAGAAATTCATTATAAGTCAGAAATAGTAATGAAATTTTAAATTTTTTTTTCATGAGAGCAATAAGTAGAAATGTGATTTTTAAGTATATAATTCTCAACTTAGTTTATTGCAGAAAACAAATTTAGTTTTTAATTTAATTTGAATTCACATAATAAAAAAACCCATTTATTTTAAAAAAATTAAAAATAGTGTAAAATATAGCAATGTGATTATACACATTCATTTACAAAATTTGAAAGTTTGAGTTAACAAATGTAAAGCACAATGTAAAAACGTAATTTATGCTTTTAATATGTAGATCATAAATAGATCATGTATTTACATTCTGCATCCAGCGCTTACAAATCTGAGTCACACTTGCTTAGTTTCGTCAAACACGGTCACCGATAATCCGCAATTCCTGAAGACTACTATTCTTCCCCAGTCCGTCTCAGAAACTTGCTCGAAAGATGTTCTATGTTTTCTATGAGGTACAGTTTAACAGTTTAAGTTTAAAAGTGATAAAGCAATTGATGCATTTTAAATATTTTTTATATCAACCAGTTTCTGTATATTAAATCCTTTTACAAACTACATACACTTTCGTTATTTTGTTTTTGTTGGGGACAATACAGTCTCCCGTGTTGTGCTTGTGTGGTATATTGCTAATGATGTGCATATATCGTCACCGCAAATGAATGATGTGAATTTAGCATGATCTACATGGTTTATTATAGAGTATTGAGTTTTAGGTGGCCAGAGGTGCTTAACTTTTTGTATGTGTTATATATATATATATATATATATATATATATATATATATATATATATATATATATATATATATATATATATATATATATATATATACAAAATACCCAAGTTTCTTCTGTCGAATTATATGAAACAAATAAAATTTTGAGAGATCCAAGTCACTTCTGAGCTACAACCTGAACACATATTAAATAAACACACCCAGATATTTGATTAAAGACTTAAACGTAGAATTGCATCTACTTCATTCTGTTGAGGAAATTTCGAAGAAGATATTAGGATAATAAGGATGAAAAGACTGATAAAAAATTCTTAGTAAAGAAAGACATTTTTGGCAATAAAAAATAACAGTTTAATAAAAATGTTTTGACTATTGTTATTAGACAGACATTTTTTCAAAGCTCAATTATTCTATGTCAAGTTGAAAATGTTCTCTTAAGTGTAAATGTTCACTAGTGAGATATAGGATGTACTTTTGTTCATTAATAGAAAAAAAAGCTAAAAATGGAATGTTCTAAGATTTTTTCTCTGTGCTTATTAAATCTTAAAATGCATGCATTTTCATGGAAGCAATGCAGTCAATAGTATTTCCTACCTCTTCTGTGAACGCTAACGGTAAAATTCTTGCAGTTTATTAATTGGAATACACTTTCATTGAAGCTAGATGACCTTTTATGCCCGTAGAAACCAAATAAATTAACTCTCTTGAATCTCTGGAATTCCTCAATTAAATATTAAATAGCAATATTTTCCTTTTAATTTATTAATTTAAACACAGTAGCTCTTTTTTTATCGACTAAAATTTTTAGTCTTCTGAATATTTTCCTCTCTCTACTTTCATAATCAATTCTTATTGCTGTGCATTGATCAAACTGTTGTTAAAATGTGTTATGGTTTATTATAGCAAATTTTTAAGAAAACATCCTTCTTACTTGAATCTTATTAATTGGTTTCTTCAACTCAATTACCTCTCAAATAGCTTAATCTGGACTGATGAACTCTTTAAATTAATGTCAATATATAGGTATAAAATTTACTCTAAAAAGAAAGTTTTGGGTGGCCAGATAGTAAAATATCTATCTGAGTAGACTTTTGAATGTTAACATCTTTTGGGACAGAAAAAAAGAGCTTTTGAGGAAAACAAAGATCTTTTAATAAGTGTCTGGTGTCATTGCAAGCGAATAACTGCAAAATTTAGCGTGATTTTTCTTTAGTTTCGAAATATTTCTGGAATAGAATCATCAAAAGAGCTGGCCTGTTCGTAGATTCTATTTTCAATTCTCAAAAGACTTAATAAGCTTAGCTATATCTTTTCATCTTCACATTTTTACCATGCTTTTATGCCCTTCGGGCAGAAAAACTTATTTTTAAATTTCTATTTTTACAAACCTATAACTCAAGTTTTAATTTTTGAAGTGGTCTTTGGAAGATTATTTTACATTACCTTTTTATTTCTTATCTTGAACAGCTAATTGACAAATTTTAAAATACTTCATTGTATCATGATTTAATATCGCCGAAAATTTTCAAAGGACAATTGAATATGTCTTTACCGTATCTTCTATCATTGATAAGTGAGTTTTACAAAATGTGTCATTTCTCTTTCTTTATTCGCAATAATTTAAATTAAACGTGGTAAAGTTTAAACCTTGATTAATTATTTCCTTCTGATATTTCTTAAGTTTATTTTATGAAAAATCATGGAATGCATGATCTTAACACACCTTATTTATAACATCTCCATCTTCAACTATATTTATTCTAATTATCATGGATTTATGTTCTTTAAGGGATGTGATTGCTTTCTTCCTTTGCTTTGTTGTAATATTCAACCGCGAGAAAAATTAATATATTATATTATTACTTGTGTGTATTATATATAATATTGCATTATAATCAAATATATTCATTAAATACACTAATATACTTATAACCAGTCAATGTGGTTGATGAATTAGGACTTAGTGTTGAGGCTTTATGAACTGCTGTAACAAAAAATGCCATTGAATTCAACTTCATGTCCAGGACAAATGCTGTTGTTGCTATCAAAAGTTGCAGTTTTGAAATTGATTTCTCAGAGCTTATACTTTAAAATTTTCTCCAAATTTAATTTCTTCTTCTCATTGTGAAAGTTTCCAGTAATTTGATTTTTCTGATAGAGCAATTTTAATGGCCTCAAACTTATATTTGTTATTATTTAACAATATTTTGAAAACCATATAGGTATCTAAAACACAGTGAGAATACAGAGTAGCTCCAGCAGCCGAGCTGATAAGACGTGTTTTTCACTCGCTCTTCAAACCGGTTCCTGAAGTTTCTCCCCGCTCACCACTACAACGTACGCGGCAAGGCGAGCTAAGCCTTTTTCGCCCCGCGTGCTGAGCTACCTAGATCTGCCTTCACTGAAGATAATTTTTTTGAATTCAGTTCGAACAAAAACAGCACTTTTCAGTGCTATCAACTGCTGCTTTTTTTTAAAAAAAAAAAAAGCTGATTGATTTTCTTGACCTCTGACTGGACCTGACTGGGACAATCACTTCAAATAAAGAAATAATACAACCTGCCAAGCTGACAGACATTATGAACACTAAATACAACAATGCTTCGGAACTCCATCTGAAGCAATAATTGGAAATCCAGACGGCGCTACTGAGTAACGGAGACTGCACTACTGAAGTACATCCACAACAAAACATCTTGGACATGCTGGATATCAACATTAAAACCTGCAGAGAAACTTTAAAGACTGCAAATACAGGTAGCTATAATCTTGTTTCTGACATGGCAAACCCCCTACTACCCCCATAATAGTAAAAGTGACTAATATTGCCACTCAAAATGATAAATTTAATAAAAAACGAACTAATGATGGTGAGGAACCTTTCATTTACCCCAAGAAAACAGCCAAAGCTGTGATATAGAGTGTAACCAAGACCCCCATAGCTGTGGCTAACGCGTTCAGTGGGCTAACTCCAGAGAGAGAAAACCACGAAAAAATGGATGACCAGCCAGTGACTGAAATAGCCCCTAAAATTTCACCCATAATTGTAAGGTATGGTGAAAGTCATGTTTCATTCATGACCAAACTAAAAAATGAATTAAGAATAAATATTGAAGCGAAGGCTTCAGGTGAAAATTTGAAATTGCTGTCCAAAACAGCAGACCACCACAGGGAAATTACAAAATTTCTTGAAAATAACAATTACGAATATATCCTCCTAAGAGGAAAAAATGAGAAACCCCGTAAATTTGTAGTCAGGGGACTTCCCATGACCTCAAAAAGTGAGGAAATCGTTTCTGACTTAGCCAATCAAGGCTATAAAATCCACAAAGTAAACAGGATGACTAGCCAGAGAAATGGAAAACCCCTACCTCTATTTTTGGTCCAACTCTACAATGGCCCAGAAATAAGTGCTATATTTAAATTAAAAAGTTTGTGTCACATTTCAAAACCTTCCATAGAGCATTATAGGGGAAACAAAATAGTTATGCAGTATTTTAACTGCCAACGCTTTCACCACTCAAGCGATTTCTGCCATACGGCACCCCGCTGTGTGAAATGTGCAGAAGTGCTTAATATAAAAGAATGTCCCAAGGACAAAAAACTAGAATCCCCAGTCTGCTGCAACTGTAATGGGAACCATCCTGCAAGCTATCGGGGATGTGAGAAATTCCCTAAACCCAAACCGAAAATGAAAATATTTAAAAATAACCATACAAGAGAGGAGATCTCATACGCAAGTTTTGTGGCTGGTCATAGAGAAACCTCCGCTACCGTGGCACTCGAACCCGCACCCCCCTCAAATAATGCAACAGTTCCAAGCAATGGACAAAATCAAAATAAAAACGACTTTAATGATTTATTCACACTCTTAAGAGAAATAAAAGAAGTATTTAATGGAATTAATATTTCCGAAGCCATCAAAAGAATTCGGTCTAAAACTGACCCAATGGATAAAATGTTTGTCCTCATGGACATGTTTAAGCAAATAAATAACACCCCTTAATGTGTGCCACACAACGGAGATTTCTAGTTTTATCGTGGAATTCCTGTGGTATTAGAAACAAAATGGTAGAATTTCATGACTTTGTAAATGAGCATAATCCAGATATAATCTTAATTCAGCAATCATTCCTAAAAAATAATGTAAATAGTCACATCCTAGGATATGCGTGCTGTAGAAATGATCGCCCAAGAAATGCCACCCTAGCAGGGGGTGGGACAGTTATCTTTGTCAAGAGTAGTTTCCCACACTACCAAAACACAACACACAAATTAATTACAATATTTGTGTGTTGTGTTTTGGTAGTGTGGGGCAACCTTGGTCACATTGACCCTGCCAACCCTACCCCATATTACATTCTGCTCCACATATATCAAACCAAGACCACAATATCAATACATAAACATGGATCTTGAAGCAATGCTTACAACAAACTATGATATTTTAATATTTGGAGACCTTAATGCCAAGCACACTGCATGGAACTGTAGGTCACACAACAAAACAGGTCAAATAATTAAAAAATTTGCTGATATAGCCGAACTAAAAATCCATGCACCTGACACACCCACACATTTTAGTGCTAATTCAGCAACAACAATTGATATTGCACTCATCAGAGGAATTAATTATAACACTAAAATTTACACAATCACGGAACTCAGTTCGGATCATAATCCAGTCATGGTCGAGTTTGACTTTAATATTCCCTTGATTAATACTCCCACTCTTCATAACACGGATTGGATCAAATACAACCAAATTTTAAATAATAACTCGTTTAATATTATTAATACAAACACAGGAGATGAAATTGAAAATGAGACGATTCGCTTGGAGGCAGAACTGCTTGCAGCGCACCGCAAATCAGAAAAACCTCACTCCTCCCGTCCCACTCACCTTCTACCTCGCCACATCAGAATTTTGAAAGCAAATAGAAATAGACTCAAGAAACTATATCAAACTAACAGAGACCCCCGAATAAAAAATCAATATAATAAAGCGAATAACGAATTTAGAGCCAAGATAAGTTCATACAATTCACAGAAATGGAGAGAAAAATTAGAATCATTAAATACTCATGACCGATCCATTTGGAAGGCCGTCAGTATGTTCAAGAAGAAACCACAGTATTTTCCGTCCATTCAAGGCCAAAATACAATTGCATACACAGACAAACAAAAAACAGAAGCAATTGCTGACGTTTTTGAAACACAGTTCACCACTAACGACCTACACCACATCAGAACCGAAGATCTGGTTTCCAGCAACATACTCAGATTTCTCTTCAGACCACACACACAAGTCATACAAAGCACCACCCCTTCGGAAGTAATGGTAATAATCAAGAAATTAAAGGATAAAAAATCCCCAGGAATTGAAGGAATAACAAACAAAATGCTAAAAAAAATTCCCAAACAAAACATTATTCAAAATTACGATGCTTATTAACGAGATATTAGGAATAACGTATTTTCCTCAAAAATGGAAAATTGCAGTAATAGTACCAATATTAAATCCAAAACAAGACAACTACCTTCCCTCAAGCTATAGACCTATTGGTCTACTGCCGTCTCTAAGCAAAATAACTGAAGCAATTATTCTTAACAGACTAGATGAATTTTTAGAAAACAGTAGTATTCTTATCCCTGAACAACACGGGTTCAGAAAATCACATTCAACAACGCATCAACTTATGAGAGTAACTGAAACCATCACCCAGGGGTTTCATCATAAGTACAGGAGCAGTTTCCCTTGATATTGCCAAAGCTTTTGATCGAGTTGGATTGGTGGACTTGTACACAAACTCATTAATATTGGTCTACCAGACCCACTCATTAAAATACTAATTTCATATCTTTTGGGACGAAAGTTCCAGGTTCGCATTGGTACTACATACTCAACACATAGACAAATTTTAGCCGGCGTGCCACAAGGGTCCAAATTGGGACCAAAACTCTTTCTTATCTATGTGAACGACATTCCAACATCAACACTAACCTCCCTGCACCTTTTTGCAGACGACACATTTATACTAGCACAAGGTAGGAAAACATCATATATCACAGAATCACTCAACAAACATTTAGAACTGCTTGAGCTCTGGTTCGTTAAATGGAAAATTCTTATTAATGTAAATAAAAGTGTATCCATAATTTTTAACCAAAAAAGACTACTTCCACCCAGTGGAATTAAGATCAACAACGAGAATACCATCGTCACAAACCTGTAAATATTTAGGAATAACCTTCGACAGAAAATTAACATGGCACCCCCATCTGATCCAAATTATTAACAAATTTAAACGGCAAACAGCTGCATTATACCCACTTATCAACTGGAATTCAAAACTTTCCATGGAAAATAAAGTGCTCATTTATAAAGCATATCTTCGACCACTTATTTCCTATGCCTGCCCTATCTGGGGTTATACTCATGATAGTAAAATTAAAAAACTGGAAACTCTCCAAAATAAAGCCCTCAGATGGCAGTTAAGGCCCCCTCAGATGGCAGTTAAGGTTCATTAGAAATAAAAAAATCAGACAAGAATTAAAAATCCCTACCCTGAGAGAATTCATCGCAGAAATAATGTATAACATGATTAAAAATATTGATAAAACTAATAACGAAACAATAATTAGCCTTCCGTCCTACAATGACCTAAGTACCCATAATAAATTCCGTCCTCGCTCATTGCTCAGATATTGTCCAAAGTTTCCTCACCAATCACCATGAAATAAACTATATATAGAAAATTTTTCTTTGATAAATACTTCTTTGTATGGAAAAAAAAAAAAGATTACTAAAAGGATAAAATTATTTTTTTTGTTACATCTCATCCCATATGTGAAAAAGAAAACTATTAAAAATAAAAATGATGATGAAAAATGCATATATAAGTGTGCATACTAAATGTATATAAAAACACACACACACACACACATATATATATATTAGGGATGGGGCTTTGTTACTTTTCCTGTACTTTGTACGTACTGAGTACAGTTACTTTTAAAGTAACAAGTATTTTACCGATTACATTTCGTACTTGTTACAATTTCTTTTGCACTGCCATCTATCGGATTAAAATATAATGACAAATTTTTTAAAATTTTATTAATAAATTGAATAAAAACTAAATTAATAATAAATAAATTAATAATTAATTAAAACTAAATAAGTAGATGAATAATATTTTATATAAAACCATAAAATTAATTAATATAATTAATGTTAATTTAAATTATTATCATTTATAAATAAGCATTCACTTAAATATTAATGAAAAGATCTATAAAAATAATTCTTATTATTTATGCAACATTTCAGTAATGGCAAGTTTTTGTTTTTCCTGTAATGCTTTAATTTCTAGTATGAGGCAAAGAAATATAAACTGTTTAACTACAAACTGATTTTTTTTTCTTTTTGTAAAAAAATTTGTAAATTTCTAAATCTTCTTAAACGTAATTCATTCAAAATAAAAATCATGACATTTTATTATTTGCATTTATTTTCAGAATTTATATGTGTTATAAGTAAATATTCCAATTATTCAATCGTAATTTTCAAAGACTTCCAATGTTAATTAAAATATAAAATTCGATGAGATAATATAATTTCAATTTTTCAACCTAATCAGCTTAATTTTTTATTAGAATTTAGTAAGACTTTCCAATTATGTAAATGAATTTTTATAGTTAACTTGTAAATATTTTGCAAAGAATTGTAAAGTGGGAAATTGAATCAATTACAAAGAGGTTTTATTTTACATTAAACAAAGAGGTTTTACTTACAAAATTACAGCAATTAATCAGAAAAATCAACAAAAATTTAATTTCCTTTATTTTTCTATAATTAAACATTAACGAGACAAACATAGTAAAATTTTTTTATGTACAATAGATAATAATTTTTATTATAAAAGACGTTTACTTGTTTATATTTTTATGTAGTAGATAAACCAGTTTTTTCTAAAATAAAAATTGCAATAACTCACATATCTTGTTTCAGTTTCCTGAAACTTAATCAATTTATGGTTAAATAAAGTAGCTTTGCAATTAAAACTATAGTTTTCATTATTAATATATTAACATAATTAATATATTAATAATGTTTAAGTAAACATAATTATTTTATATTAGATATAGTTGTATAAAATTTCAATAACTATCAAAAAATATAAAATAGTTTTACCAATAATCTAAATGTTATAATGTATTAAGGTAAAATATTGAGAAACAACGTTTAATAAAAAATGGAGGAACAAAAATACATACATTTTATTTACATCAATCCATAATTTAAGAAATAAACGTGATAGTAACACATGATGGTATAAATAAAGATAAGGTAAAAATTAACTTAATTAAAGTTTTTTTTCATTTCGAATTTTTAAACTAAAATGAATAAACTACCTTCTTTAGTTTTAAATCAACATTCTCATTATCTGAATAAAAATAAATCGTATGGTAAAAAATACAAAAGAACATATTTTATAAAAGTTTAAATTCTGTATATTTACAGTAAAATATAGTGAAACTAAAACATGGTTGAATAAAAAATAAACATATTTATATGGAATTATAATAAAAAATATGGATAGTAAAAATAACAATGGAAGTATGTAAGCAGATTTATATAATTTAAATATTTTTTTAATTTAAGAAATCTGACCTTATTTCAGGTTCAAATAAATATGTTATATATGTTCATAAAATAAAATTTTTAAAAGAAATAATAACAAAAATAAAAGTTAATAAAAATTGCTAAATACATAACAAGAATATCATGCTTTTCTTATATTTAAAAAAACGTCATATATTTGAAATAGAACTACAATCACTGAAACGAAATAAAAGTACATGCGTATTTTATTTCGCAATATAAATTCATATCTCCCTCTCCAACCCAAAGAAATCTTTCAATTCCCAAGTATCCCTCTTCTATTTACCACAGACCAATATTTATAAGACGTACATCTTGCCGAAAATAACGGCACGCCAAAATTTAAATTGCCGCTAGGCGGCGTGACTGATGCACGATACCACTATCGAGTGAGAAATGCATTGATGTCTATAGGAATAAAAATCTTTAAAAATTAATTAAATGAAACTGAAAATAATGTGAAATAGTTGAATTTACATGATAAATATATTGAATATTAATCTGTCATTGATTATAGTAAAACAAATGATAATGGAAATACAAAATCTGACATTTTATTGTTAGGTGTTATGCAGAATAGAACCAATTTTACTTTCGTTTTTGTGGATAGAGTAATATTTATTTTAAAAAATTCATTGTATCTATTTATATTATCAATATTTGAATAGTTATATTTAATTATTGATGTTTTTCCTTCATTATTTATATTTATTTTCTCTGATTTTAACCATTTAATAGATAGTTTATAAAGCTGCAAGAAATTTGGATAGATACATTATTTTAATGCATTTTACCATTAATTGTAATTTTAGAAATTGAATTTCAAATAATTTTAGAATAATTAATTAAAATTCAATACATTTTAATAGGAAATCAAATTCTATTTAATTATTTTTAAATATAAATATAGTTATTATATTAAAATTAATATCTTATTTGAATCAAATATAAGTTTTACATTTCAATTTAATTATTCTAGTGATTTTTATAGAAAATAATTTTAATATTAATTTTTTTGTTATTCTAATTTTATAAATTCTTTTATTCCTCCTTAAAGCTTTTAATATGTTTTGCTATGATGTTGCACATTTTACTGTAATTCATTTTTTTACACAATTAAAAATTAAATATTTCTCAAATTCATTATAACCAATAACTATGTTATGTAATTAAATAATTATTTAAATTTAACATTTTTTAAAATTATAGGTAGGAACTACTTAAATTTAGTTACAAATCATCAACTACAATAGGCTTTCTTATTTTTCATTATTTTTCCTGAATAATATAATAAAAATCTATAAATTTACATTTTTTTAAAAAGAAAGCAATAACATAAACTGCAAATTAAACTAAATCTTTGCTTCATTTAATGTGAATTACAAACCAAATATCCTACTTCACAGAGTCACTTTTTTGAAAATAATAGTAACTCATGAAAAATAGAGTATTTAGTTAAATGGGATATAGGGTTCAATGCATCCAACAATGTCAGTCAAGTATGAATATTTGTGTCATGAAAATTTCACTAACTTTGTATTGTGTATCTAACTTCTGCTTGACAATGAGTTGGGTTTTGCTAAAAGAAAATAATAACTTTATTAAATATCAAAAAATACATAAAACTGAGAAATAGCATAAAAAAAGAATAATTTGAAAATTTAGTGAATTTAATTTAAAGTAAAGTTAGCAAGATCAAATTCAATGCAAATACAAAAAGAATACAGGTATATGTTAAGTTTGTTACTCAAGATCAAATTAAAAATGATATAAATATGGTAGGAATAAAAATTATAATAAACATTTCCCTAAATAAATCATGCAAATATTTGAAATTGTTTTAAATTTTTAGCACTTATAAACACAAAAATATAAATACTTCAAATTACAATAGTTATCAAATTATAAAATAAAATATTCAGTATTTTTTGTGCACATGTTTCATCTAACATCCCTGTAAAGTTGTAAAAATTTATTTATTATTATGAATACATAGAAAATAATTACATATTTATTAGTAAACATATTTAATTATTTCCAAATACAAATATTATAAATGTTAATTTTACAAGCTGTATAAGTGAAAAACTTGTCTAAATGAAAAGAACAATTTGCAATTTATAGAAAGCAAAATGTTTTAGTAATTTATTATTTATAACTTTTAATGAAATGGTAATAAATTGTTTAGTACTTGAAAATTACAATGAAGTGAAAAAAAACTGCATTCATATTCAGAAGATTTTAAAAAATACTAAGGAAAAATTATATTTACATACAATTATATTCAATAAATACAATTTAATTCAATAAATAAGGAAGGCAATTTAAAATAAACAAGGCAATAGAGAAATATGGGGGTAAAGTTAGATTGATATATAAATATTTGATGAATTACAAGGATTTTTAAACTTTTTCACAATACACAATATCCAGAAATAAAAAAAAGAAAAACACAATCAACAACCTGAAATGGTTGCATTTTAATTAACTAGCAATTATTTGATTACAAAACAGAACAAAACTAGATAATTTATTATATTTTGATAACAAAATTCAATCGCCGATTGCATCCCAGATCGCAAAAAATAATACAAATGCATACATTTTATTCATTTTACAACATAAACTAACTTATCAAGATAAAAATTATTCATTGAAAATAAAAGTAGATGAAATATATTTTGCACGTTGTATACCTTTGGTGCACTAAAAAGGCTTGGTAGTTTTTCCCTATTCCTCTTTCTTTGATTAATATCCGATTTGTAGCCGCTTTTATAGCCAGGACAAAAGCATGATTTTGGCATTTTATTATAATAAAAGTATTTAGAAACTATAAAAACAATAAGTATCAACTGCTACACAACACAATGTTAGTAAATTCAATCACTTGCACTTGAGAACTTGAAATGCTTTTTACGCCGCCTGGTGTCAAAAATGTTCAAGAAAGTCTTCCAAGATGGCGTGTCATTTTTTGGAAGCAGCCAATAGGGGAGTTGTTGGTCTATTATATTGGTCGTTGCTATTTACCCAGTTAAGCCAACTGTCATTTCCCTTCTCCCACCCAGCCTCCCTACCATAAGAAGCTACCATAATCTCATAATTCATCTGTTTGCATCGATATATCGATGATATTGTTACTTGTACTCGCTCTGTCATTGGCTCTTCTGTACTTGTTACAGAAGAGCCAATGACAGAGCGCAATGTACACTTATTACTTTGTAACAAGCAAGTACAAAGTAATAAGCAAGTACAAAGTAACAAGCAGGTACAAAGTAATAAGCAAGTACAAAGTAACAAGCAAGTACTCATGTACTTGCTTGTTACTTTGTAACAACCACGTACTCACGTACTCGCTGATTACTTTGTAACAAGTACGTGCTCACGTACTCGCTCAGTCTTAGAAACTGGTCAAGTACATTGTACCTGCAACTGTCTGAGGATACTCGAACTCGCGCTGACTTTGTTACTGGAAGTACTGAGTATTTGGAAGAAAAAGTACTGATTACAGGTTGTTACATTCAAATACTGATTACAAAATACTTGTTACAGGTATTTCTTCCCATCCCTAATATATATATATATATATATCCAAACAACACAATTTCATCCAGTAGACGTCGATATGACATCCTAAACGGGATGTACTCTAATCCAGTAGACGTCTCTTTTTGGTCCAGTTTAGATCCATGGCACGTCAAATATCCAGCTATTTTACGTCCACTATACGTCTACGAGACGTTGCCAGTGGATGGCTCATGGACGAAATTTGGATGTATTCATACGCACTGCTCTATACTAGGTAGTTTTATGGATGTATTCTAGATGTGCGTAGATTTTGAAATAATCCCTCATCTATCTTAGTGGCTCATATATTTTTGTCCACTAGACAAAGAGAAGATTATTTTTAATTAGCTTGTTACTTATGAAATTGCTTTAGCATCACATTTTTCTTAATTTTCAGTCAAATATCCTAGATTTTTGACAGATTTACTGTTCAAGTTTAGTTAATGTAATACAAGTCTCACTATTGATAAATTAGTATTATTTTTATGCTCATTATTTTATAGTTAACCTTTCGAAAATTTAGTTTCTTATTGTTTAAAATAAAACTATTTTTTTTCTTTGGAAAAGTTAAAAATTACTTCTAAGAAGTTTCCAGTGAATGCATAAATTAATGAATTACTATTATACTAGAGAGTAATAAAATAGTCAAGGATATTTTTATTTGTAGAGTAATTTTTTTATTTTAATGTCAGACAAATTATTGTTCATACTTTATTTTTTTAATTAATTTTGTAGTAAGAGAAACTTATAAGAATTATTTCTCAGCCAAATATTTTAACTAATTAGATATTATTTCAACAATGTCTTTTTTTGTAAAAGATAAAAGAGAAACTTTTATTTAATTAAAGTTTTCCACTCAATTGAATATTCCAAATTATTATGACAAAAATTCTGAAAATTACTTATTTCATTGTTTAAAAGTTGAATTATTTTCCTTTGTAAATATTAAAATTTGTTTAAGAAAACATTCTAGCAAGAGTGTAAATCTTAATTCAAGAAAAATATAACAAATAGAATTTATTTTTAATACACACAATTTTTATTCTGATTATTTACATTATACATAAATATTAATTAACTGAAATGTTTAATTCTTTCATTGATAAATTCTATTTCACCATCTGTTGTCTTTGAATACTGTGGAGTTCACCACACAGCATCTGAAAATAAAGTACATTTAAAATAATTAGCAGTAAAAATTAACATTTTCAGATGAATAACCTCAGACAAAATAGTAAAAATCCAGAAGACAATTTTCATCAATATTTAATTTATTTCTTATCAATCTGATTAATACATTAAACTGATTGGATGTAAATCTCATTATTAAAAAACAGCGTAAATTAATTAGAAAAATATTAAAAATTTCCTTCACTAGTTTAAGACATTAAATAACTTTATAAAAACATAGTTAGAAATATTTTTATTTTAATTCAGTAAATGTTTTAAATATATATTTAGTAATTCAATTTCTGAGAAATATCAGCTTTGTAAATATGGTAACCTTTGTGTTTGATTAAATAATTAAAATTACAAAATATTTAAAGTATGTTACAAATACCTTCAAATTATCAGATAGAATTGAACATTACTTTTATAATGAAAACTTTGCTTAAGTAATCAAACAGAGAATTGAATTTATATATTAGCACTTACATAAATACATAAATATATTAGCGCTTACATAAAAAATTTTTTTATGAGAAAAGTGTATTTTTTCATCATTTCTACAAAAGAAAACTTTCAATGACATGCTTATTCAAACATTGCACTTACCTAAAAGTAACTGCTTCATATTCAGTCCATTTAATATTTTACCCTTTGGAATTGATTAAATAACTGAAATTACAAAATGCTTAAAATTTGTAATGAATCTTCAAATTAGCAAAACAAGAGTTAGATTAATAGGTAAAATTTAACATTACCATTAAAAGAACAGAACTTAAATAATAAAATATAAAATTGAATTTACATATTAGTGCTAAATGTAAACAGAAATGTTGTTTACTAAGGAATATATTAAATGTTTTGATTAAACATTTTTACAACAGTAAACTCTTAATAAAATTTAATACATGATATATTTATTTACAAATTGCACTCAGTAGAAACAAATTGCCATGTTTTTATCCTTTAAAAGATTTATTTTCTTTTGCTCTACATTAGTTCCAAATAAGCATAAATAATATAGAAAAATTAAATTTTTTTTTTCATTTGCTTATTTTAAATTTAATCTTATCCTCAGGTATATAAATTTGTTATTCTCATTTAACTGAAAAGGAAAACAAAATTTAGAATTTATAAATGATGTACATTTTATCTCTTAAAAATACAATTAAACTTTATTAACCAAAATAATTAAGGCATAGCACAATAAAAAAATTTAAAATCTTAAATATAAAAAGCTAACAATTTATTCAATTTATTTGAAACTAGGTTCAGAGCATCATAAGCAATTTTTCATGCAAAGCAGAGCAGAATATGAAACACTATAGTAAAAATGAATTTCCAATCAATATTCAATAAATAAATGATGTTTACTGTGATCAAATGTGTACATCTTTTTTAATAATATTCAAATTAGATTAATAAAGAAGACATATTTAATAGAACTAAAAATCAGGTTATTGTGTGAAACGTAGATGCCATTCAGCTTATTTTTGCCAGTAAAGTCTTTGAAGTCTGTAGAAAAGTGAACTACTACAAAATAATTTTAAAGGAATACAATTAAAAATAGAAGAATATTGATATTTCTGTTTAAATCTAAATTAGAGAATCATTTATTAAATCAAATTAATCAACAGAATTTGAATGGAAGTACACATATAATATTCATTCCAGAAACTGTTCGTTGTTCTGTTTACGTAATCATTTTGCTTTTTAATTTCACAGAGAGCATGCTTCTTAACTTCCTTTCAGGGCATACACATGCAAGCAAATGGTTTGAATTTCAGTTACTCATTTCATTTTTTTTTTTTTTTTTTTTACAATAAACTAAATTCTTCTCATACAAAAAGGTTTTAACTATATTGACTTAAAAATAACTTTAGTGAAAATGAAATCAATGTATTAAGAGTTTCATTTGCTATTATAATTTATGATTTTTTTCCTGAAAATGAGCATTCTTATATTAATTTACTTAGATATTTAAAGTGCGATTAAAAAAATAATTTATTTTGAAGATATTATGATCAGATAGTTTTTGTAAGAGTATTAAACAAAATAATACAAAATAAGAAAATAAAAAATATCCAGCATCACAAGCATTATGGAAGTAGGAAATTTTGCTACCAAGTTAAGTGTACAGAAAATATTACAGAAAATAACATTCACAGATCACACACAGTCACATTCTAAATGCTTAATCACTGAAGATGTAAACATTTCATACTAAATGATTTTACATAATCTTTTTTTGTTTACATAATAATTTTACATAATTTTACATTATTTTTCCTTAAAATAAAAAAAAATGCTTACTTCAAATTCTAGAACCTTTAGTAGACAAGAGAAGTTCTCCAGAAAAGTAAGAATTCCAAATCTGGTATGGGAAATAAACATCTTCCATTTAACTACAAAATACAAAAATTAATTTTGAAGTATACATTTTAATAGCTTTCCATTTGAAATATTAGTCCAGCATACATTAAAATAATTGGGTAATATAATTTTTTCTAGCTAAGTAGCAAAATCTTGAATTATTGATTTAAAATTTGATATTCAATAAAAAAAAACACTCAGAGTTTTAATTCAACAGTAAAAAGTATTTTAATCTAACATTAAATCTTTGAATCAAATCCTAATATTGATTAATTTTTATCTTGTTGAAATCAAGATAAATATATAAGTCATTGTATGACAAAATAATAATAAATTTAAGTAATTTTGGAGAGAAAAATGGTTTTTATTAAAGAAAATTACTTTGTGGTATTTTCATCCAGCAATTTTCATCCTAATCGCAATGTTTGCAATTTTAGCCTAAAAATAATTTTAAAATTTAATGACATAAAAAAATTATTACATTCTGCTATCAAGCACAATTTATAAATGAAAGCAATATTTACCTTTTAACGTTAATTTAAAATAGTTACAAATGTAATTTTTTTAAAGTAAAAAAACACTTAAAACATGGTTTTCTACACTTAGATAACACTACTCAGTTTTTAAACCTTATTTCTATTATGACTTCTTTGGAATAAAAATAAGTTATTTAAAAAGAAAAGCAATTACTTTTTAACTTACTTCGTTAAACACTTCTTAACGTAGCAATAAGCGACTGTAGACTGTGAGGCAAACGATAATTTAAAATTATGGAAGCAATAAACATAAATAATTACAATTGCAGTTAAACAAGCGTCTCGAGACCGAGCCCGGAGCCTCGGCTCCCAGAAGATTTTGGCTATGATTCAGTGACTTGGCGATAAAAAGAAAGCGATAAATTTGTCTGGCTAGGAAGTTTTTCTCATTGTTAAACATGGCGGATTTCGCAACTACGTATTCTGTTTTCTTTAGAGGAATATATCGATTTAGTATTGTTATATTTTTATAAATATATAACAAAGTATTTAATTAATTCTTCATGAATATAATTACTTTGTATTATGAGAACAATAAATGTGTGCGTATTGCGTTTACATGATCTTTTCCTCTCTAAAGATTTAGCGACTTAGTAGTGTTATATTTTCGTAAATATAACAAAGAATTTGTTTATTAATTCATTGTGAATGTGAATATAAATTCTATGCATTATTAGAACAATTAATTATTTATTCATTGATAATTTACTATTGTTTATAAATATGTAAGTTGCTATGTTATACAGATTATGACTGACCCAAGCCTAAACCTCTTTTGACACAATTATTACAAGCAAAGTAGCTGAAAAATATTTTATACGAAGTTTCTGCTTAGGAAAAAATTTTATGTTTTGAAATTTGCTTAGCGTGATATTTTGATTTATTTAAAGGAAAATAAAAATTATAATTAATATTATGTGAGTCATTGTTTCTTTACAAAAATATTTTCTCCTAATTCAGATTCTTTATTTTCATCACTGTTCAAATTCATTGTCACTATCATGAAGTACATCCTCTTATGGGTTAATCAGTATCTACTGCAGAAGTATTTATCTTTGAGAACTTAAGAGAGTTCTATCTTTTTCATTTCCAGTTAATTTTATGCTTTTACACTATTCCTTAGAAATAAAATGGCTAACAAGAATATGAAAATAATCTGGAACACAAAACAGAGCTGCTTATAAAAAAATTTGGGGAAGCTGTACTTGTACCACCGAGTCATCCCAATATTATATGAATTCTGAGAAACGTTTACTGCATATGGAGAAAGAAAAGGCAGGTAAGAATAAGAATGCCCATTCTAAGGATACTGAAGAGATAATTGATTACAGATAAATAGTTTTCCCTGGCTTTTTGATTTTCAAAACATGGGATGACTCTAGTCCACATGCTCCTCAATGAGTTAATGAACACAATATCCATTGATTTATTTTTGCGGGTGACGCTTTCTATTTATGACTTTTGAATGTTGCAATGCGGGAGGGACTATCTCTGTGTTAAAAACTATATGCCGAAGCTTAAAGCTTGACTTCAAATTATTGAAAATAAAGACTATGACAAATATATGGTCATTTTACTTAGTATCATATAAAAAAACTAAACTTAGAGAATGTTAATATTGCATATTCAAAAAAGGTATAATACTCATGATTATATCTGTGTGGTGCTTCAATCTTTACATCACTCAAATTTATTCTGTATTTGTGAACTGTTTATTATAGTAAAAATAATTTTGAAAAATATACAAACTCTGCTGTACAAAATCACAAAATTATTTTATGAATGTAGCAATTAAAAATATTATGAAGATTTATAATTAAAAAAAAGATGTTATTAATGGATCATAAATTTTATTACATTCATTGAGCTTTAAATAAAGTTAATTTCACTGACCCTCACCTGGATAAATGAAAAACATGGGCAACTCATGTTAAAGAAACTATGCAAATTACACAAAGCCAAATTGAAAATGCATACCAATTAGTAGGAATTAAAAATTAAGTGTTAATATTTTATAAGTCAATTATTTGCTATTTATACAGGCCAATATATGTGTCAGCTCAAATTGGCTTACAAATAAAATTATTAGTTACCAAAAAATATTGTGTATAAATAAAATTACAAACAACCTAATTTGTTTCATAAACATTAATATTTTTTGAGAATTTAATATTGAAATATTCATTTAATATATATTGAATAAATTTTAAGAGAATCTTTCTCTTCCAAATATCTCGCATCCAAAACTAATTTACTTTCAATTTTAATAACCTAAGTAATAAAATGAGACTTAAATCCATTCTTGAACTCCTTGGTGCTCTAATGACCTCACTCTTCTTCCCTCAATCAATCATCTCAGTTCATCTGAAACTCATCCTTTAGCATCACATGAAAATCTGTTATACCAATGTTCATCTTCCCCCCCCACTTGGTTTTTTTAGCAGAGTGTAGACAATCATTTTATTTACTGTAACTATCATTCCTTCTGTTGCATTACTAAACTTGAATAATATCTAGTTTTTGCTTATCAGTTTCATCAATGATGAAATTGTAACATGTTTTATATTTTGTTTTTCTTTATTTTGAACAGATTTTTGCTTATAAATGTTTTCTCCTAATTCAGATTCTTCACTACTTACATCGCAGTAAACAAATTCACTATCATGAGAACTGTGTATTTCTTCAGCAGGTTCATCCTTATAGGTTTGATCAATATCCTGCTGAAGATTCAACTTCATCAGATAGAATTCTCAAACATTCCATCTCTTTTTTATATTCTATTGGCTTTCAGTTATATACCATTATTTAGAAATAAAATGACAAACAAATGTACAAAAACACTTGCAAATAAGAAACTTTTACTTATAAAAGAAATTTTGAAGCAATACTGGTCACATGGGGCACAGAATCATCCCCAATAAAATATAAATTCTAGAAACTATCATTTCAAATGAACAAAGGAAAAACATGTAAAAAATATCTATAGTCTATTGTTATTTTGATACCTGTTCCATCCAAAGGGAGTGTCAGGCAATAAGATACTGAAAGGCTGATTGATTGCTGACAAATAGTTACTCCATGTATGTTGATCTTCAAAGCATGGGGTGACAGTGCTTTACACAACAACTAGCGGGTTAAGATACACTCAGTGACATCCAGAAATCATAATTAAGTTTTTAACAATAATTTGAAACAAAAAGATATAATATATGTATGTATCCTTAAAATTAATTTATTATCAATTACATCCAGGTTAAAAAATATTTTTTAAATTAGAGATATGTGTTCTTAATACTCTCTCTCACTGAAACTCTGTTAAAATAGTAAATTTTTTCTATTTTTTATAAATAAATCCATAAAAAGTGAATAAAAATTTTATTTAAGTTTTAAAAACGATGGATGAGTTAGTTGTTTTTACAGTAAATTTAATTACAAAGTGCAAATAATAAAATTAAAAATGTACAATCAATGCAAAACATATTTTGAAGTCAAAAATTTCTTTTTAATTTTTACATGAAAAATTATCTTGTATAGACAATTCATATATTTAGTTTACATGATGATTTAAATAGATGTTTACAACAATAAACTTACATATTGCCAAAGAAACATATATATAATATATAAAAGTTTCTTTTCAAGAATATAATCTTTACAAGTAAACATGTACATTTAGCTGCAGTTTTTAAAAACATTTTACAAAATTACTTTTAAATTTTTGGTAAAAAATGCAGATAATACAGTTACAAATTAATAATATATTCCTGAACTTTATATCAAAGTTAATCATCTAAAAATATCTTTGTAATTTTATAAGCTAAATTAAGTTTAACACAATTATGAAAATAAAAGAATATATGTTTCAATATTCTGAATAAAATAAACATTATTTTCTTAAATACTTTAATTTAAAAAATGTTAAGAAGTATTTGTTAGCTTTTTTTGTGTATTGATTTACATTAATAAATCTATCTGATTACATGAATAAAAAATTTAAAAATAATAAAAAGAAAAAATATTTTAGAATGTAAAATATGCATAGCAATTCTAGAACACTGAAATATTTTCTGTAAATTAAAATTTTGTTTACATAATAAAAAGTTTTTTTTTTTTTTTTTAAATACTGCCTAAAAATTTTAACGTAAAGTCATATTTTAATATCTAACCCATGAATTTAATTTTCAGTGTTAGGAGATCACATAATTTGTTTTCTTTTTTGGGTCTTTTTTTATGGTAATCTTCGCTGTATTTCTAATTTTTTATGACATTTTGAATCGAATTACAGATATTAATTGTATTGGCAGCTTGCGATTTATCTTAGTAGAATTTTTAATTTAAAAGATAGACTATCTACACATTAAATAAACAAAAAAATTTAATGCAGTTTTTTTTAATTAAAGTTTGTTAAAATAGCACTCTCATGTAAGCAAAAAAAATTTTCAATCAAACATGACACAAATTTTAATTAAATTAAAAAAGAACTACTTGAAATAATGAAACCGGGTACTTGTCATGTAAGCATGGTAAAGTGATAAATTATTAATATTTTGATTTAATAATTTTTTTCATTTTGATAATACATTTTTTTTACTAAATATATAATAAATATTATATATTTAGTGAAAAAATTTATTTAAATTCCCTCTCAATTTTTTACACATGATATTTTATTCCCCCATTTATGTTTATAATATCTTTATTAAAATACAAAAATCAGAAGGAAATGTGATACTGAGTGTCTTTTATTCATATAAATGAGAGAGTGTATAAATTTTTCCCATTTTAAAAAAAATATAAAACTTTGTTTTTCAAAAAGATGAGTTGCATTCTTAAATTGAACTACAGATGTTCAATATTTACAACTTGTGATTTATCTTATTTAAAATTTTTAATTTAAAAAATTGACAATGTAGACAGTAAATAGCAAAATATTTTTATTTTTTTTTTATTGAAATTTATAGTACATCCAAAGTTTAGTAAAACAATTCATGTAGGTCAAAAATTCTTTAAACAATTTTTATTTTGAATTGACAGACATTTTGGCTTTGGAAAAAAAACTTGAGATGCTAATTTATAATTAAACCATGATAAGTGTCAAAAACAATTTAGTCAAATTAATTTTGTCATGGCAATACAGAAATCAGAAGGAAACTTGACAATGCAATTCACATTCAGCACCATATAAAATTCAAATAAGTTATCTATTTCTATTTTAAATATGGTGCTAAGATATAAGTAAACTATTCCGCTTTTCCTTCATATTTCGAAAAAATATTAGAATTTGCAAATATAAATAAACAAATCGACTGACGTGAAAGTCGTTTCAAATCAGACCGGGGAATAAGAAACCATAGGGTTGCTAAAATTATAAGTCTGAACAATAGTCACATTTTATACAGCCAAATTATTGCAACTACTCTCTTCAAATGCGCATGCGTAAGAATTCCCATTTGGAGCCGACGTTCCGGTCCCGGTCCCGAGACGCTTGTTGCAGTTAATTACCTACTTTTAATACATGTCACGATAACATCCTTTATGAACGTCTTAAGTACGTCCACCATGCACGTCCAAATTACATCTATCATGGACATATAAATTACGTCTATTACAGATCCAAATGCTAATAATCTAAAACTCATCCATCGTGGATGTCAATCCGACGTTCATATATAGTCGATAGAAGACCATCCAGTTCACATCTAACCATGGACGTCTTTATGACATCCAAAAGGTATCCAGGACGTCTTTTGGACTCTATGGATCTTTAAAAGACGTCCAATAGACGTGTGTGGTTGTATGGGATGCGGGCCTGCAGGGAAATGTTGGCGGTACAACCTTACTGCTGATCGTGCCTTGCGTCAACATTCACCGTACAGTAAAACCATCTCATAATACTCAGCGTGGGAATACTCAGCCATGACCATGAGCATCAACATACTACAGCCCCAAGATGTCTCTTTTACAGCTGTCTCAGGTGAACAGGTGTGACGTTTCTTACGTATTTGCATACTGCATACAAATTGTTGGAATTATTTTTATTACTTCCGTTATCAGAAGTTATCAGATGGAACTGTAAGTTGACTTACAGTTCCATCTGATAACTTTTGTGTATAATAGCTATTTAAGTATTTTTATTTAAAGTGCAAAGAACACACTACATCTGAAGAAGTCAATTGCTTATTAGCCCGAGGAATTGCCCGTCTCCATTTTTCAAGCAAGTTTGGATCCTAAATCAATAATACATTATAATATGCAGAATAAATTAACAACAAAGTTATAATTATATGTTTACTTATGAGTATATCAGCTTTTTTGATACCAAGTTATAATTATATTTTCCTGTTTTATTTAAATCAGTGAATCAGTCACTTAAGTGATTACTTGATTTTAGCTTTTGTATTGATACTAAATTATATTTACATACAATTATATTCAATAAATACAATTTAATTCAATAAATAAAGAAGGCAATTTTAAGTAAACAAGGCAATGGAGAAATATGGGGGTAAAGTTAGATTGATATATAAATATTTGATGAACTACTTACAAGGATTTTTAAATTTTTTCACAATACACAATATCCAGAAATAAAAAAGAAAAACACAATCAACAACCTGAAATGGTTGCATTTTAATTAACCAGCAATTATTTGATTACAAAAAAGAACAAAACTAGATAATTTATTATATTTTGATAACAAAATTCAATCGCCGATTGCATCCCAGATCGCAAAAAATAATACAAATGCATACACTTTATTCATTTTACAACATAAACTAACTTATCAAGATAAAAATTATTCATGGAAAATAAAAGTAGATGAAATATATTTTGCACGTTGTATACCTTTGGTGCACTAAAAAGGCTTGGTAGTTTTTCCCCATTCCTCTTTCTTTGATTAATATCCGATTTGTAGCCGCTTTTATAGCCAGGACAAAAGCATGATTTTGGCATTTTATTATAATAAAAGTATTTAGAAACTATAAAAACAATAAGTATCAACTGTAAAATGCTACACAACACAATGTTAGTAAATTCAATCACTTGCACTTGAGAACTTGAGATGCTTTCTACGCCGCCTGGTGTCAAAAATGTTCAGGAAAGTCTTCCAAGATGGCGTGTCATTTTTTGGAAGCAGCCAATAGGGGAGTTTTTGGTCTATTATATTGGTCGTTGTTTAAAAATTATTTACTGACACCAAATTTTACTTCACTTCGCTTCATATATATGCGAAAAATATCTCTAAAACGGAATATGATTGGCTGAGTTTATTCCCTCAAAATTCCCAATATTCCCCGAAATTCCCGGTTTTTTCCCAAAATTCCCGAGTAAATTCCCAAGCTTTAAAATTCCCGGGAATTTTACATCTCTAGGTTTAGAGAAGTGACAAATGAATATTTTTGAATAACCAGTTACTATTGTTCAAATTAAAATGAATAACGGTTATAAATAACCGTTTTAAGATAACGAAAGAAACTGTAGACACTGATTGGCTTAAAAGTACCAAAAAACTCTTATCATTATATCCATCTCAGCTAGTGTTTAAAAATAATAGTTATGATTTCGTTTTGTGTCAGGCTTTTTGATTAATTTAAAAGTAATGTTTTATTAAGTAATAATGAGCCATTTTTGGCAGTATTTGAGCCAAAAAATATGATATAAGATGGATATTTTAATAGCGTTTATAAGTTGATAGCTGTTATCGAATTGCAGTTACTTTGAATAACAGCCATCTCTATTCCATTGAATACGGTTTCGGCGTCATTCAAATGGTGATTGTTTTGTTGTAAAATATTTATGGAGAATTGACTTAATGATTTGACTTAATGACTTTTCAAATATGATTTGTAATTTACTTTAACTCAAGAAAAGAGCTCCAAAACTGTTACCATTTTGTAAATTTCACGGTTATTTATTAAGATGTTTAGTTTACAACCAAGTGATAGTGTTCTTTCTTTTCTTAACCGCGTAAACCTTTTAAGTTACACACTCTCTCAACCTATTAATACAAGGCTACTATTATTAGCTCGTAGTCAGGATATAAGTATCGAGAAGATAAATGAGTTATTGAATGAAGGAGCTGATATAAATGCTCTAGATTTTTTAAACAATTCAGTTCTTCATCATGTTGTAATAAATCCTAATGCATCTGTAAAAGTAGTTAAATTTTTATTGGAAACTGGAGCTTATCCGGATGCTCGAACTCGTAAAAACCGTCCACCAATATTTTTTTGCCATGATCTATCGATTGCTCAACTCTTAATAAAGTACACTGTTATGTACAGAATGATTTCTAACACTTTGAAAAAGTGTGCATTAAACGATCCGTTAAGTGAAATTGAATTAGAAGGTACTTTCTTCTCCCACAAAGTAAGAAAAGAATCAAATCTGTCAATTTATGACGATGTCCGCGAACGTAATTATATTGCTGCTTTTCGAGATTTTTGTATTGCTGAAGTGGAAATGATGAAGAAAGATAAAATTACACCGACTATCACATTCCTTAACTTTATTACTGAACATTGTTTAAATTCTTCTCAAACATTCGAAAACTTTGATGAGTCTTGCATCACAAAAATTTTGTTACGGATTTATAATAATAAATATCCATATTACCAGGATCTTATTTATACTGCCATCAGACATAGCAATTTTAAGGTGACAGCAAGAATGTTTGATTTGCAAATGTATATGGTTGATTCAGTTACAGATTCTACTAAAAGAACAATTTTTTTAAATGCTGAATGCATTAGTAAAATAGAGGGCTACTTATCCAATGAAGATATTGTAAACTTAATTCTAACTTTTGCACAGAATAGTAAGTTAAGAAAAAATTTAACTTTTAAAAGGCATGAGAAAGAAAGTGAAGAAAATTCACCAAAGAAAATGAAAAGCATTAAAAATTGAAATTTTTTATTATAAAAAGTGGCTAAAAATTATTATACAGGAAAAAATTACATATTGTCAATAAATATGTTTTGTATAAAAATTGATTGATATTAAAAATTTGCAGATTCATATAATTTTAAATATATTAAAATTATTATATTCACTATATTGTATATTTATGTCCTCTCTTTCTGCAATACTGTAATTTGTTACCATTCTTTTTGGAGTAACAGATAATTATTGAAGTAATTTCATCAAGTCTTTAATCAAAAAAAGTCAATATTTTAAAAATAAAGAATCACCTTGTTTGGAATAAATCTACTGCAGACCTCTTGGTTGCAATTCCTAGATAGTGAAATTAATGTAAAAATGAAATGCCATGTAGTGAAAACCAACTCTAATTATAAAAAAAACAATGCTTGTAAAATTCTACTTTAATGGCAAAAAGAGAAATTCTTTGTATGATTTATGAGGATTGTAACTTCTTTATATGTTTGCGATTGTCCATCATAAATATGGTATTCGCAGCCTTCTGAAACTGAAAAAGTACATGTAATTTAAATATATAGTACTAATTTCTCATAAATTTTAGCTAAGAGGTGATTCTGCAAATAAATAGTTTATTGATTTAGTAAGACTAAATGCTCAAAACCTGGTGCTTTTAGGATGATGAATTAATGTTAAAGTAAATTTTAATAATGACATATGCTGGAATTTTCCTAATATTATTGGAAAATAATATGGAAGACAATATTTGTAAGTAAAATTAAAAATAACTTTTAATTTTGTAAAAATTGTAACATTATTTAAAGGCAAATCCTATGAAATGAATTTAAGAGTTTTTTTGCTTTGGTGTTAGTTATTTGTACCGTTTATTTAACTTAATGAATCAATATATGTAAGAACTATTGATAGTTATTTCTCTGAGAATGCAAAACTTTTAATGAAAATTACTTCAATTATTGATATCTTAATATTATATAAATATTTGTGTGCAGTTATTAAATTTGTATTTGTTTTATGATCCAGTATTTGATATAAATTTTTTAAATACATTTCATTTTTTATTTATTTTACATTTGAGCCTTTCAAGATCTTCAGTACAGACCTGTTATTATTCACAATGGAGGAATTGCATCTCTCAAAATGTATAAAAAACTAAACATTACATTGATTGTGTAATGTTAAATATTTTTAATCCAAAAATCTACTTCATTAGAATAATATTGAATGTTCCTATTCCTAAAATATTTGAGCTGTATAATGGTGTTACATTTATTATATGTAAAATATGGCCATGTATTATGCATTTAAATAATAAATATATTAAAAAGAATGCCAGCTGTGTATGATAAGTTCTATGGTTTTTAGTTTATTAACTTATTGATTCAACTCTAGTTTAAGGCAAGGGTATTTAAAAAATTTAAAATCTTTTTTAATTTGTTTATCCTATTTCATCTCTAAAAAAAGTAGCCACATAAAGAGAAAGCATAACTTAATGTTAGGAAACTTTTTACAATAATTTTAATAATCAATTCTTTTTTCAAAATCTTTTAAATTTGCAAATCAAAAGCTTTATTAATTATTAAACACTCTTAACTCACTTTGTATTTGATGGAACTTAAATCACTTATTGCAATAATTGTGACATTCTACTTTTAATTATAGGACTAAGGAAAAATCAGGAATTGACTTTATTATTCTTTGGTTGAGTTCTTTATAAGTTTTTTCATTTTTAAATTAGAGAATAATTAATGCCTTAATGAGGATTAATTATATGAAGATTGATTTTTTGAATGTTAGAACAGGGTTCAAAACTATGAATGGTTATGTGATATGTAATGTGAAAATTCATTGATATAAAATATTTTGTTAAATGAGGAAATAATAACTATATATATTCTTTCGAGATAAATGGTACTGTTCTCCAGCTTGTTTCCTTGCACCTAGCCCTGAGTTGGGTTCTACCAGTTAGATAGAAACAGCCAGGTGCAGTCTTTGCGATTTTATAATAGTGTCCAAGCAGAAGACCCCCAGTGCTGGGCCTGCAAACTCTAGAGCTATTTTTTCACTTGGAGGACATTGTGACTACACACAACTTTAACATACCCAAGCCACCTTTAGCAAACAGGACACATTTTTTGTTAAGCAGGAATTCAAACTGACTACCTTCCGATAATGATAACGACTTACCAACCAAGCCACAGTGGTTCTGAGATTAATGGTGTTTAATCCATTGTCTTATTAAAAGGGATTAAACACTATTTAAAAGGTAATTATAGTAATTTAAGTAATGAATAATTTTTCATTAAAAAATTATATTTATATTACTAAACAAATATCGCAAAATAAATTTCTAATTATTCATGAAATATAATAATCATTCATTTCATTTTCTAAATTTTTGACTTTAGATAGAATGTTTCATTTCTGATTTTGTTTCTCTAAGTTTCCTTTTCCTATTCCAACTATGAGGGAAAACAGGATAATTTTTAAAAACTATTATCAATTTAATGGTTGTAGAAGATTTTCCTGATTAATGTATCAAAATTCTCCTCTTTGATTAACTATAGTAATACTAAATAGCATGAACATGTATTTTTATAAATGTTTAAATTTTATGCTATTAGTTGATTTCAACCTGTGGGAATGATAATTGTTTATTTAATTGAGGAAATTACTCTAATACCAATAGCAGTAATCATTATTTTGTATGATTTTCACGTAAAAAGTACTCAATAAAATTTTGTTAGCAATTTAATTTAGTTGACAAATCAGTCATATTTATTGGAAATTATAAATAAGAGATATTTTTTTGCCTTAGGGGGAAAAGAGGAAAAAACTGGGTTTCATTGATAAAAATTAGTTTGTCAAAAAAGTATGGATTGATCATTGGCAAAATATATGATTTCCTGCAGTATCTGTTGATAAGATAAAAAGGGAAGTCGAATTAATTTTGCTGAGCCTATATGACTAATAAAATAGCATTTGATAGATTTTATCATTTGAAAATTTATTGATAAAATTTTATCATCTAAAAAAATTGGTTCTTGTAATTAAATGATAAAAAAATGTTTATATCCAGTAAATGAGAAAAAAGAACATTAATTTAGTTAAAAGTCACTTTATTGTATATGTCACTTTAGGATGTATTTTTTTATAGTAATGCTGTTGTTGCGATTTTATGAAGTGTCTTTTTTTATATTTGTAATTTACGAAAGTAAATATACTGACCATGGAAAGTTCATTTTCATTCTGAATCCATAAGCAGTCCTAATGTCACAAGCATTATCATTTGTAATTAAAGTCACATGCTTCATAGAAATTCAAATATAAAATTTCATCCTTATGTTAAGCTGTAGTAAACACACTTTTTGGAAAAATGTCATAATCATTATGTGATTACAATTGAATAATATTTCTAACAATCTAGTTGTAATTTAAGAAATAAAAGACAAAATGTTTCTGTAATCCATATTGTAATAACTCCGCTATTAGCTTCTTTGTGTGTAATTAAAATAATTTTCAAGAGTTTCATTTTTAATCATTTTTACCTGTATTATTAATTATAGTTTCTAGAAATATTGTATTCTTAAATTAGAATTTTTCTTTCTAGCGCTAAAAATGTTTCAAATAAGAAACAAAGGATTGTTTCTAAATATGTAATTGTATATGTAAAAATAAAACTTGTCAACAAGTGATTTAAATCTTGATTAAATTATTAAATTTAACTCACATAAAGTATAATAAAATTTAAAAAAAGTAGACATCTAATAAATTCAAATCAGTTTCTATCTAAAATGAATGTTTGTATAATTATTTTAATATAAATTGTATGAATTCCATTTCAGATTTTTATGGTTATTTATATTCCAGCTTTTATTTTTTATATAATTGCATGCTAAAAATTTATTAGCATTTATGGCAAGCTTTATGTGGCTGCAACCTCATTTGAGCATTACAATTTCAAATGTATTTTGATAATTTAAATGCTCTAATTCTTATTTTCGAATTTATTTTCATAAAATTAAACATGTAAAAAATAAAACTTCATTTGAATGAAATATAGTGACATAAAATATTTTTACACATAAAACTACTTATTTTACATTTAAAATTTTTTAATTAAGCAAGCTAGCCATCCATTTATGACTTTGTATTTTACATTTTGCTGGTTTAGATATATTTAAAATCTCTTACCAAAAAATTTATAATTTTTAATTTAATTCATTTTAAATTGAGGAATTATTACTAAAATACCTTCCTGAGTCATAATTTAGTTTTCTATTCAAATTAAATTCTTAATTTGTTTTAATGCAATCAATGAAATCCAGTTTCTAGCACTTATTAAATTCCACATTGGTAGACCACCAAAAAAAAAAAAAAAACCATGTTTTCTGCAATTTATTTAATAATGCTATCTATCACAAAAAGACCTGGGGCCTGAGCAGCTACCAGGCGCGTCAGTAGGTGGTAGATCACTGAACGTCCTGTAGGAATGACAGGATAGCCTTGAATATAGAATCAGAGGCCGCGAACCAGCTCCCGTAAACCCTGGTGTTATGCGATCCGTGCCAAGGGCTAATTGGCACCGCGGTATTGGTGTCTTAACGGAGCCTCTAGTTGACTGGCAAACTTCTAGAGTAATTTGCCTTGCCCAGTATCTCAGGCAATGCTGGGTGGACTTATATTACCTGAGCTTATAAATTGTTATCTTGTGGCTGAAAAGATACAAGAAATAACAAACCTTTCTGCATCTGCAGGTGATGCCTCTGAAGTAGACCTTGCTGAAAAAGACAAGGGAACTCAGAGGCAGTCTTGTAAAGGGGCAGTAATGAATCCTTCACTTGAGGTAGAAATGACCTCCAAACCATCTTCTGGTGAAAGTCAGGAAGCTACCCCTAGTATGACTGACTCTCTGACCAGATGGGACTGTTTCAGCAAGACCCTATCTGCTGGAAATGTCATACGCAAGAGGAAATGGCAGAGCATATCATTTA
Source organism: Latrodectus hesperus (assembly GCA_037975125.1). Taxonomy (NCBI): domain Eukaryota; kingdom Metazoa; phylum Arthropoda; class Arachnida; order Araneae; family Theridiidae; genus Latrodectus; species Latrodectus hesperus. Next base: position 26,490,255 of record CM075859.1, read on the forward strand.
TGAATGCGAGGCTCTTGCCCTCCCTAGATTAACCTCTTTAGGCATCATCCATACTAGAGAGTTACACCTAGACTCCATTAAAGGGTTATCGGACTTTATTAATAAAGTGGGTGACCCGAGCAACTGGAACTAGGAAACATTGGGTTTGGAGTTAATGGTACAAAATGCTGATAAAAGCAGAGGTGCCCAATGACATACAAACCCAATTCTAAGAAGAAGAAGAAGATCACAAAAAAAGATCAGTTATTCATTTAGAGGCATGTAGTGAATCCTTTATAATTTTTTGTAATGAAAGTCTGCTGTAAGTCCTGATCTAACAAGCCATCATGTGCAAAAAATGACTGTTGAGCGGAACAAAACCAGACTGAAAGACTACAATTACAAGAAAAAAGTTACTTAAATGTTTCCTTAAAAGTTCAAATAATTTGCTCTTACTACGTGATTAGAAATAAACATGTCTGCAAATAAACAAATATCAGGAAATACGAATGTTAAGTAATTACGAAAAATATAGAACAAATATTGCAATTATTAATCAAAAAATTAAGGTTTAGCTAGCCACTCCAATGATGGGTAATATGATTATTATATTTGATATAATGTTTTGTGTGTGCAGGTGATAGAATGTTGGAGCAGGGTTCAAAATTATGATTATATTGTATCTAATGAAAATTTATCAATATAAAATATTTTGATAAATGAGGAAATAATAACTATATATATTCTTTCGAGATAAATGGTACTGTTCTCCAGCTTGTTTCCTTGCACCTAGTCCTGAGTTGGGTTCTACCAGTTAGATAGAAACAGCCAGGTGATTTTGAAATAGTGTCCAAGAAGAAAACCCCCAGTTCTGCCAACTCTAGAGCTATCATTTCACTTGGAGGACATTGTAACTACACACAACTTTAACACCCAAACCACCTTTAGTGAACAGGACACATTTTTAGTTAAGCAGGAATTCAAACTCACTACCTTCCGATAATGAGAACGACTAACCAACCAAGCCACAGTGGTTCTGAAATAAATGGTGTTTAATCCTTTGTCTTATAAAAAGGGATTAAACACTATTTAATACATAAAAGGTAATAACTATAGTTACTTAAGTCATGAATAATTTTTCATTAAAAAATTATACCTAATTATTAAACAAATATCACAAAATATATTTCTAATTATTCAAGAAATATAATATTCATTCATTTCCTTTTTGATTTTAGACAGAATGTTTTATTTCTCATTTTGTTTCTCTAAGTTTCTTTTTCTACTCCAACTATGAGGGAAAACAGGATAATTTTTGAAAAACTATTATCAATTTAAAAGTTGTAGAAGATTTTCCTGATTAATATATAAAAATTCTAGTCTTTGATTAACTATATGAATAACAAATAGCCTGAACATTAACTTTTATAAATGTTTATATTGCAAATTAAATTATTTAAAAAGAATAAGTATTTTGTCTTTTTTATTTATAAATGTGTGGATTTATTATATTGTAAATATTTAAATTTTATGCTACTAGTTGATTTCAACATGTGGGAATGATAATTGTTTATTTGATTGAGGAAACTACTTTATTACCAATAGCAATAATCATGATTTTGAATGATGCTTACATAAAAAGTACTCAATAAAATTTTGTTAGCAATTTAATTTAGTTGACAAATCAGTCATATTAATTGGAAATTATAAATAAGAGATTTTTTTTGCCATAGGGGGAAATTTTTTTTGCCATAGGTATTTTGTATTAAACATTACATTTTACTTAATATTTTACATTAAAACAACACAACATTTAGATTATTGGTAAAACAGTCTTACATTTTTTGATATTTAATGAATTTCTGTGTTACTATAAAAGTTACTTTATGAATGATGATCATATTCACTTGAAAAGTATTAATACAGTTTTAATTGCAAAGCTACTTTATTTATCCATAAATTGAGATTCAGGAAACTGAAGTAAGATATGTGAGTTAATGCAATTTTTATTTTAGAAAATCTAGTTTATCTATTTCATAAAAATATAAACAAATAAATGTCATTTATAAAATAAATAACTATCTATTACGTATCAAAAATTTTTTTATAATTGTTTCATCAATGTTTAATAATAGAAAAATATAAGAAATTTAATTTGGTTTTTGTTAAAAGTAATTGTATATTTCTAAGCAAATTAAAAAAAAATCTCCTTGTAGTTGATTAATCCTCCCACTTTGCGATTCTTTACAAATTATTTGCTAGTTAATTATAAAAATTCATTTATATAATTGGAAAATCTTACTAAATTAAAACAAAAAATTAAGTTGATGATTTGGTTGATAAATAGAAATTATATTATCACGACTAATTTAATATTTTAATTAAACTTTGAAAATTACAATCGAATAATTTGAAAATTTACTTAGAACAGATGAAAATTCTAAAAAAAAAATGTAAATAACATAAGATTAGGATTTTTTATACTGAAAGAAATATATTTATTAAAATATATAAGTTCAAAATTTTTCACTGAAAAACTGTTTGTTGAGGGAATAACTTATATTTAGTTGCTTCATACTAAAAATTAAAGTTTTTCAGGAAAAACAAAAATTGCTATTATTGAAATGTTACATTTATAAAAAAATTTTTTTTGTAGATTATTACATCAGCTCTTATTTTAACCTTAACTGGATGCTTATTTACAAATGATAATGATTTAAATTAACATTAATTATATTAATTAATTTTATGAAATTATACAAAATTCTATATATTTAATTATTAATTTATTTATTACTAATTTAGTTTTTATTTATTCATAAAACGTGAAAAAAATTGTCATTATATTTTAATCCGATAGATGGCAGCACAAAAAAATGTAACAAGTACACAAAGTAATCGGTAAAATACTTGTTACTTTAAAAGTAACTGTAGTCAGTACGTACCAAGTACAAGAAAAGTAACAAAGTCCCATCCCTAGCCAGATCCAGGGACCTCTGATAACTGCCAGCCGGCAATTACAAAAATAATCTAGTAAAACCATGGAGAGATTCTCCATATATATATATATAGATTTAAATATATACGTATATGTAAATACATAAAATATAAAAAAAAATAGAGATATTTTATTGCAGACCAAGTTATGGAAATTTCTGTAAAGCGTAGAATAGAGGGCGCTACTACTGTGGAGATATAGAAAACTTCCGGCACGAAACTTCCTGCTTACTATTCCATTATTGTCTTATACCATTTTGCTTGTTTTCTGTAGTTTCCATTGCTTTTGAGAAATATTAATTTAAAAGAAATTATCCAATAAAAATTTTTAAAATGCAGAAAGCAAATAAAGGTAGTAGTTGTTGCGTAGCATTTGGTTGCAATATGCGAGCTAAAACAAATTTACTTTCGCAAGTGAAAATGTTCAAATTTCCAATGGAACTCGATTTACAATCCTTAATTTAATTAGCTATATATATATATATATATATATATATATATATATATATATATATATATGTATATTAAATCAACTCTTAAAAATAAGACTTAAATTTTAATTGCAATAAAAACCAAGATTTGTTTAAAATATTAATAAACAACAAGTAAATAAACACATCATAACTATTTTGTTCTACTCATTATTGATACCAATTCATATATTCTAGCACGATAAAGAAACTTTTAATAAAATTTATATTACTATAAATGAAAGCATAAATAATACCTTGCTTAATATTTGAAATGATTTTTAGTTCAATCGCGCGCAAAATATATTTCCTGAAATTTTAGAATAAATGCATAAAATTAAAAATTAGTTAAAGAAGAAAATGATTAACAATTGAGATAAATAATAACAAGAGTTAGAATGTGAGTTACAATATATCATTCATGAACAATTGATCCTAATATCGCCAATAAGAGCGATTCCCCGCAAAATATGGTAATCCATCAGGATTATTTAAGTAAAAATTAAAAAAAATTTTTAATTTACGGGATCATCACTAATTCCACTCTTATTAAAAATTATGATTTTAACGGATAAAATAAAAAATTTCGAAAACAGTAATAAATACCTAAAAATATTTAAATAAAAATCTTTGCGATCGCATTGATTTTCAATGGGAAAGAGAGAAAACCGGAAGTATTTGAGATGGCTTCCGGTCAACTGAGGTTACTTTTTGTTTACATTGAAAACTCCATCCATACCCTGTAAATATTATGGCGTGTATTAATTCTTGTAAATACTTTTGCCTGTTCTTATGTAAATATTCTTATTTCTCTCATTTTATTCCTTAACTATTTCCTTTATTATTCTATTAGTTTCATTTAATTTAAATATATATTTCTCATAGATAATAAATTAATCAACAATAACTTTCTAAATTCTGAAATAAATTTTATAAAATAATTAAAGTTTCACCCATTAAAATTTCAAACTCATTTTAAGCCAATCAGATTCAAGTTATAGCTCACCAACCAAGAACCAGCTATCTAATGAGGGTAGAGGATCTCCAGATCCAGGGACCTCTGATAACTGCCAGCTGGCAATTACTAGCTTACTTGGTATATCAAAAATCTTTAATTAAATACATGATAAAAATACTGAATAATATGAGGAATATGTTTTTCATTAAGCTATGAAACATCCCTTATTTCAGTACAATGTTATTTAGGAGGACATAAAGTCGATGAATCACTGCTTTTATCTCTCTAAAGTTCGCAAAAAAGCCGTAGCAGTTTAAAAGGCTCACAGATATTCTAAAACCACTGTGTTTGTTCATCCAAGATGTCTTAATGTATTTGATTTACAAGTCATTCTATTACATAATGCCTTGGACACCGAGTAGATTGTAGTAAGGCATTGTCTTAAAGAAAAACAGAACATGCATGGCTTGATAGCTGTAAAATTGGTAGCAAAATAATTTAGCACATCTATGGGAGTACTAAGTACCATAACAAAAAGTGCCAAATATCCTAGGAAATTACATCTCGGATTATAACACAAGGTGGAGTCGCTGATTTTCTTTCTGCAGTGAATATTGAAACGGAGATTTATGCAATGTCACACTCTTCACCTTTTTTATCAGTGACATTATTCCATTGTGGTAGGATGTCAGAAGTAATCGAAGTAATTGGTATAAAGACATTATGATAACTTTAGTTTATCGTCTCTGAATGTATTCTTTGTGTGTGTGATTTCATGGAGTTTCGTCAAATCAGCAAATGAATATATTTCAGCTTAAATTCATCGCAATCCCTTAAAATGTTTTTATTAATAATTTGTTTCAGTAGCAAGGAATTTTCTAACAGAATTAGAAGCATCTTATTATTAAAATAATCCACAGAATAGATGCAGTTGTGGTCTTGATTGCTTAATCTTATCTCGCATTTCTGAATTGTTTTTGAGAGAGGTTGATTTATAGGTCTCAACAAGATTATAGAGTGGAATAGGCAATTCCTCCAGAAATCTTGGAGAAACAATATGTTAATTGCTGATGTTGAAACAGTAATCAGAAAAACCAAATGACTATTACTTCCAACATCAACAACTAACATATTGTTTCTCCAAGATTGCTGGAGGATTTGCCTATTCCACTCTATAATCTCGTTGAGACCTATAATTCAACCTCTCTCAAAAATTTTTCTCCAATCAGACAAACTTCATATTATTGTTGTTTTAACAATTTGATTATCGGTTCTAAAGGTCTTTTATTTAGCACACTAACTCTTGTAAATATTTCTATCACTATAACAGTTCATGAGTGTATTAATATTTCTGAAACTCTCACGGTGGTGTGGATTTAATTATTTATATATTTTAGGAAACCTAGCATAATAAGTTTTACAATTTTAATTCTATACTTCTCGTGAGTACAAGTGTGTAATGTATTTGCGCATTACTCTATGGATGAAATTTTTGATAATAAAAAATAGATTAAGAATTAAAATATGAAACTAAAATCAATGAAATAAATGCAACACACAATTCCTCAGTTTTATAATTTTCGCCAAAAAGCGTCGATTTTCAAGCAAAAAATTAAAATAAACAAAATGGAATGAAATGAAAAAAATTAATGCAATGTGATTTTTAAGAATCTAATTCTTTAATTAACTTATATTTTACTTCTTTTGTTTTTCGATTAATTCATAATCCTAATATTTATTATTGATTTTCCAATGGAATCTAAAAGTGTTAAATTCACCCTTGGTGGCTTCAAATGTCTTTTCCCATAAATTTTTCTAAGGTTATATTCTTTTACTTTACAATCTACTTTTAATTTTGCAACACTTGATTCTCCACAAAGCAGTTTGGGTTTTCCTCAATGATATCATATGGCATTTCCTAACTTGAGATCTCACAATTTCAGAATATCAAGGAATGTTTGAAGTGCACTGAATTCTTCCAAGTCTATCTAAAAAATAAAAATGTTTAGAAAATAAAAGAAAAATTAGAAATTTATTTGTCTGGAAAGGAATGCTTTTAAATATTATTTCATTTATTCTCTTGTATGAATTCCACCATCTGGAATAAAACTTATTACTTTAAAGTCACTTGAACAGAATGCAGCTCATGTTTTATACTTTTAATAAAATTCATAGCTTAACAATATTTTTTAATGAACACTCTTTACCATCTTTAAAAAAAAGCCTATTTTTAGCTACGTAGGTTTTTTTTTTTTTAAATTTTTTTGTAGATGAACATTGTCTTCTGCTTTATGCAGTTTTAAGATCAATAAAATAATTTTTAAGTAAACATTTCTAGAGCTGAAATAATCAAAGAAAAGTTAATAATTAGAAGAGTCTACGTAGATTTCTGAATTCTAAAGCAAAAGCAGTGTTTTCAAATTTTGGATCAAATTAGAGCATAATAAAATTTAGACGGTGCTTGTTTAGGATCAATCATGAAGTTTTCTGCTAGTTTCTATTAATTGAAACTTGTTTATATATGTAGAATGTGTTTTTCACTAAATTAATTTGGAAACTATGTTTCTCAAATGTTTTACATTATGATTCATCCGTGAGTTCAGATTTTTTCTTCAGAACAGCGAACAGCAAAGGCATTGACAATTTATCATTGATTTTGGTTTTCATTGAATCAGTCAGCCTCGTGTTCTTGTCCAATCGAGATGTTTGGATCCAAAGAGAAAGGCAGGAATGGTAATCGTTATGAATATTTTTTTTATTGGTATAGAAAACGCCTCATTAGAATGAATGGTCTCTTTGATTTATTCCATGGTTCTCTCAAAACACAACAAAAATACACAAGAACGCTTACGAAAATTTATTCAATAAATTTTTATTATATTTCAGAATTTTTTTAATAATAATTAAAGATTATAATTTATGAGATATTATAGATTTATACATATAAATATGAAAAGTTTAATTTTAATCTTGACATCACTGTATTTCACATTATTTAAACTAATTATATGATTTTAAACATAATATCACTCTCAAAGCCACATCTGGCACAACTCTGTTAACTGTAGCAGACAATTATTTGGATTTGTTATTGTTTTCCTTTTCTTGTGTTTCTGATTTGTGTCTTCTGTATGTTGGCTGTTTAAAAGTATAGTCGAGGTTGATTAACCGTATATCTGTATTTAATTTTTAAAAAAAACATGAAGTTTTTGAAAATATTGAACATTATTTTCTGCATGAGGTGAAGTATTTTTTTATCATTAGACATGTGGTGGATAAATAATAAATAGAAAAACACTTGCGCTATAAATTCTTTATTAGATAATTTTTTGAAAAAATGATCGATAAAAATATAAAAGGTAGAAATTTCATTATTTTATTTTTACTAAAACAATTAGAATGTAAAATTATTCATAATTATATAGAAAATAATTTTAAAATTAATTATATTGACTTATGTTAAATCCTATAAATCAAAAGATATATAACATATTGACTTAGTTTAGTGTTATTCTTTTTTACGTGTAATATATCATCTTATAAAATCTATTATGCAATTCTCGATAATTTTTAAGCTAATATATTTGGGTTTGAAATTCGTTAATACAATGCAATATCTTAAATAAAGGTATTTCAACATTTCAGCTTTTCTAAATAGTAAAAATTTCATTCACAAAGTGTTAAATGTTGGAATACTTTTATTTTATTATAAACTTAATTTTTTTATTTTGTATCATTACATGTTTTGTATTCCATATATCAGTTTTTTCATTTTACTAAGAATATTTTTGAGTAGTTATAGAGTATATGTTCATTAGAATTTGTAAATGGGATTTTTTTTCCTTCAGAGATATAAATCTGAAATATATAAAACGGGCTTTGGAGTATATATTTGAAAACATCTGCAAAATTTGATTTGTGAAAAATTTAAAATTTTTAGCAAGTCATCTGAGTTTTTATATTATTAAATAAATTACGCTTTTTTATGATATTTTGATTTTAAAGATAATATATAAAATTGTGTTCAGGAATAAGAGCTTTATCATATTATACACATCTATTATTTGAAGTGAAAATTATTTATCTCATTCGATTACATATTTTATGGTCTAAAAATTCAGTTGGAAAAAATTTTACTTATCACTGTTTATTAAAGATGTGTAATGTAGCTTTGGGTATCTTAATAAATGGAATCATATGCAAAACTGAATAAGATTATGTAAATCATAATTAATTATAAAATGAAGTTTATTAGTTACTAGAAGTTAATAATTTATGTAAACTGTTAGAAAGTACTTTGTTAGCATCTTTTTTATTTCTCCATATTTAAGCAAATGCTTAGTTGCCCAATATAGCTATATAATATTTTATACTACCTCTCCCATTTATATAGTGTCAATAAAATATTAAAATTATTGTATGAGCTCTTTTTAACTACAACTATACATTATGATGCATTTATGGTCATAAAACTAGAGTTTAATGTACTTAGTAACAAGTATTTTTTAAAAGGTATTTCTTGATTTTCATGATTGACAATAATCTTGATATCAAAATGATCTCTAGATTTTCACCAATTTAGAATTATTTTCATTTTTTGTAGTTTTCATATCCCCATAGTTGCAGTTAAAATGGCTTCTAAACTCTGTCTTTTTCAAAGATAATTGTCACATGAAGACTGAAAGATATGACTAGATGATGAAAAATTGAGCTTTTATTATTTTATTTTTTTGGTTACAGTTTTTTTATGTTGCACCTTGCCATACATTCATTTACATATAGTTTAATTTCATATCCAATTACACATATTTAATTGCGTAATAAATTTTTTCATAGTAGAACAAAACTGCATGTTTTTCAATTCTTGGTAAATTAAAAATGTAACATTATTTTCTTACAATGTTCAATGTAAAAAAAACTATGATATTACATTTTTTTGTTTCAGAAAATAGAAATTTAAATTGAAGATGTTTATGGTTGCTTTTTATTTGACTAATTTTAACTTTTTTATGTAATTTGGTGGTTTAACGCAAGAGCTTTGAAAGTCAAGTAGTACTTTTAAAAATGATTTAAAACAATTTTCCCACTTTTCTGTGGCATAATACCTAATCAAAGAAATAATTGAAATAATTATTAATATTTAATCAAGGAAGTTACATTAATATCACTTTGTAAGAATGTTTATCTGAAACATTTCAAAGAATGGGCTTAGGATAATCTCTATTTATAACAAAATAATTATTCAAACAACACATAGAACAAAATCATTGTTTTATTTATACATGGCACATATAGTTTTAACTATGATAAAAATTAATTTGATAAATGAAACTGACACATCTAGTTTATCATATGCAAATATTTTTAATTTTTAAGGAAATTAAAGAATGATTGTATAAATAGTAATTTCCACTTCTGAATTTCAGGAAAGTGACTCATTTTTACAAATTTTTTTAAAAAAAATCCAAATCAGCTTGAAGGAATGGTATTCTACTGTATAAACATTTAAAAATACTATAACAGTGAAAAAAATCAAGATTGTTTTTTCAGAAAAGAAAAGTTGAGCATCTTAACAAACTAATTTTTTAAAATAATTAATGAACAAAAAAAATCAAACTTGGTTTTGATTTAATATTTTATTTCAGAAAAGAAATCTCAAATCATTCTCCTTGCATTATCATATATAGATGATCTGTTGCAAAGTATGACTTTATTTGCAATAAATGATCTGAATGAGAATTTGTTCTGAAGAAATAATTCCTTCATGCACTCATTTAATCTTTTGCCCACAACTCTTAGTAAAAATATTTAATACAAAGACTTTTGTGAAACATAAAATTTATATACATTATTAGTTAAGTTGAAAGTTTAAAATATAGTGGTAAATACAGCTCACCATTTATTTTATAAATTTTTTCTTTCAGATAATTTTATTGTTGAAATAGTCAATATTAGAAATATACTTATATGGTAAAATATATTTAATTGAGTAAAATTATGACTAGAGCACCTAATTTGTTAAAAGATTAAAGTAACTATTTTAGCTAGATTGTTTGAACTTGAAAATCTAAGAAATTTTATGATTAAAGAAGTAAACAATTAAACAATTGTTGATGAAAATTTTTGAAAAGTCAATTTATTAAATATGATAACCTCAATCTGAAAAAGTTATTTTTGTTTAGTTGAGAAATGGCAGCTTGGATAAACTCTATTTATAAAGTAATAAATGAAAATCAATAATGAGGATTTAAATATCACCTTCTGATTTTCAACCCAAATTTGAGTGGAAAATTCTGCCAACAAATTTAATGTTTGTGTATTTTCAATGCTAGATTCAGAAATTTTTTAATGAAAAGACCAAATGTACACAGAAAATTAAAATTTTATTATTAATTAAACTTCAGTGTGTTATAGAAAGCAAACTTTTGCGTTCAGCTGATATAATTTATATTTACTCACTTACTTCCTGTAAAATATTCAAATGTACATCAATGATACTAGAGTTAAGTTCTTTTAAATAATAAAAACACAAATTTTTTATAAATATGATTAAAAAATTTAAGACGAATGATTTATTTTCTAAAATTAAATTTGTTTGTAAATAAAAACATTTGAGGGAAGTACAAAAAATAGTCTTCCATGACGTTATTCCAGTCCTTTTTTTTGCATTAGATTTTCTGAACGTTATCAGTTTTAAGTATAATTTTGAATGTGAATTAATTTTTTTCTGCCTGTATTTATCAAATTTCTTGTTTCGTAATTTTATAAAGCGTTTGAAAAGATTTTGTTAAAGATGTTCTCTGTTTTTCATTGCAGTAAAGATACAAAATGGTAATTATCAAAAATTTAATATATGCTTCAAAATATGTGAAATATAGTTTCTGTATTTAGAACAGCATAATTATGTAAAAGTATGAAACTATTATATAGTGATCTTGTGATGGATGATAGATATCAGAATATTCTACTATAGCCTTCAAGTCACTTGAATTTCTGATTTATGAAATGAATTGGTTGATGTTAAGCTTTTATGTCAATTTTACTTTCATCATGATATTTATTTTTTATTTTCTCTAGTAAAATATTATGAAAAATTGATACAAAAATTAGAAATTGAAAAAATATTTACTAAAAAATATAAAAAGAAAATTTATTTTATTGGATTTTATCAGCAGATAAGGGGCAAATCCATTTTACTATCATTGTAAAGACTTCAGAAAGTACACTCTTTCTTATTGCAGTACAATGAACATTCTTGAAAGAAAAGCTGGAAGGGTAATCAAGAAAAAAAAATACTTCATACTTTTTAATTCCTGTTGCTGGATCTTCATTTATTTATGTTTATAGATTTAAAAAATAATGTGACATTTGCAGAAAAATAAATGATAAATCCTCAGAGCTAGAAAACTCCTTTACTTTTTAATTAGAGTGCTGAAAACAAAATTTTAACTGAGGTGACTAGAATTTCTTTTGAGTCTTATGTGATGTTTTGAGCTACAGATTGAAAATAAGAGTAATCTCTAAATGTAACCCATCATAGGAGTTGAAAAGAATATTGAGCTGTGTGAAACTTTTTATCATTTATGTTTTATTTTACATGGATTTGTTACTTTTCATTATTTCTTGACTCTTAGACAATAGTGTTTAGAATTATCCTCTTTCCTTGTTAACAAATATTTTCCAAAATATAATAATTTACAATTATTAAAGCATATATAAATTATTAAAATTATAAAAAAAATACAATATAAATTTTACCTTTCTTAAACAGTGACAAAAATATTTTAACCAGTATGAAAAAGTGGTTTAAGCTATAAAATTGTCTAGTTCTTAGGAAAGCTAAATAACTTTTTTACTAGTAACTCTAACACACTTTAAAATTTTTCAAATTATAATTTAAGATGCTGAAGATAACTGAAAACTAAAAAAGAGTTTATCTTATATTTTTATAAAAATATGTATTTATTTTTCAATTTATCTTACATAAAAGTTATATATTTTTTAAAATATTCCTCCAATTGGTAAACCTAAGTTACTGGATTAAACTTGACAGCGTACTCAGTTATTTCACTATGTAAAACCCCAAGTCCTACAGACCGCCTCAACGCGGCAAGGGGGTGTCACTGGGCGGAATGGGCGAAGTACGTCGGCAGTTTAACTGCTGGTAGGGTCACCCAAGGTGTGAAGGCCATTCCACTATGCTCAGCTAAGGTTTGTATGTGAAGAAGCCAAGTCAGTCTTCCACACCGTTGGTGGGTACTCCAAAGAACGGAAGCTGCACATTTCCCCATTCATGATGTCCACAAATACCTACCATCACCAGATTCTGAAGTGGACATCTTCGTTCCATTTCATTCTGCGAAGGACGTAAATGCTACGTACCTTGCCCCAAATGCAACTTGGCGAGTGCGTTTCCGGAACAAATTATCTTTTGCCTGGTACTTAATAAAGAGGACATCTTCGAATCAACTTTGCTAGTCATAGACTTTCTGGTGGTTCATGACGTCATGGACCTAGTTTAGCCCTGCTAAACAAAGGGGATTGGAAAGAAGACAATGTAAAAAGTATATATTTCAAATATTATGATTCAAAATTTCCTTTAATTTCTTATAAGAAGGCTTTATGAGAAAATGTTGAAAGATAAAGTTTATTTATTTAATTAATAATATATATAGGTGCTTAAAAGACTGAGTTAATTTAATGTTTAACAGTTTATGAAATAATGATGATAGATTTGAATTAATAATATTTATAGTTAGACGGAGAATAAAGATTTTCTGATCTTTTTTAATGAAATGTTCTTTATATGTTTTATGTTGCAATGAGAATATCAAAATGTCGATATCCACAATGATAAGTATGTTAACATCCAAACTAGCTGTTGTCTCTATATTCCTGGCCTTTATATTATCAATGTTCAACATTTTCCTATTGTAAAAGACTTTCTTTACAAATCCTTAAATGAAAAAGTCCAATGGTGTTGAATCATATATCAAGCTGGGGAAGATAGATTGGGCCATGTTGTCCAATCTCTGTACGTCTGAAGCTCATTCAAAGAACAATGAATGATGGAGTATCCTAAAGAATTAGTATCAGTATCTACGGAAATATAACCACTATCAAATTAACAGACACCTTAAAAATAAATATAGCATTATATTCTAATCATACCCAAAAGTAAAAGAATATCAAATATCATATGTGTAGGCACTAAAGGAAATGTATTTAAACTGAAATAATAATTTGCATACTATTACTTGCACAGAAAGATAATTACAAAGGAAAAAAATATCAAATTGGGAAAAGATAATGTTTATTTTTACAGTTACACAATAAAAGAGAAGCTAAATGTTGCAAATATATGTTATATCTTTATTGTTTTATCAATTATATTAAACATCAAAATATAGCACCTTTCATAGGCAATAAATAAGTATTTCTAAAAATAAAATAATTATAATAAATTAATGTTGCTCATTAGCACTAAATCAATAATCATTAGCACTAAATCAATAATAGAAATAAGATGGGGTTTCTTAAATTATTTTGTTTTCAATTAACTGAATAATGTCAATGGCCTTAAAGTAATGTCCTATTTGCTGCTACTGGCTAGGTTAAAAAAAAAAAATAATAATACAAAATCAATAATGTGACTAACACCTATTTTATTATAATTTTAACTTGTTGACTGGTTTATGATTATTTGAATGATAGCAGTAGCCTTAAAAAACCTTCCTGTTAGAGCTATCAAACTGAGATCAGCAGCCAGACAATAGTACAAAGTCAATGAGATGAATAACACATTATTTTTTTAAAAACTATGATTTTCATTAATCAAGCTGTGGTATAATTCTTATAAGTCTTTCCATGTAGTGCTGTTTGGATTGCCTTAATATAACAGAGAGTAGCTTTAAATTAGTAATATGAATAGCATTTTTTAAAATTTGTTCTTAATTAATCAAAAAGGAACCATGCTTTAAAAATTACTACATTATATATTTTAAATATTAATATAATTTAGCAGAAAAATGTGTTCTTTTTAACTCATACGTACATGCAACCATTAAATACAACATATTAATGGTTGCTGATGATATTGTCTTTTAGAACTCCAACTCTGATGTTATATTAAAGCTACTATAAATTCCACCCACTCTACGATATTGAATTTTGCTAAAAATTATGTACTGAATTTTAATGTTTTTCAATCAATTACTAGCTTCTTTGCAACAAATCATAGTTTATACAGTTATCAGCTCAAAATCACAGTGAAAGGCAAACTTATGCCTTAAAAATACATCCTAAATATTTGGGCTGCATTCTGGATACAGAAATCTTGAGCAACAAACATATTGGTTATCTAGTAATTAAAAGCAGGAAAAGATTGGGCTTAGTCAAATTTGTTTCTGAAAGGGATAGAGTTGCTGATGCTAGCATTTTCAAAGTGACATACACTATTATGGTTAGATCTATTTTGGAGTATGCATCTCAAATCTATTTCTGTGCATCTTCTACTAATTTAGTAAAATTGTAGTGAGTTCAGTCGAGTGTTGCTCGAGTCATCACTGATATAAGACATAGCAATCCAACTGATTTGGTTTTATATGAAAGTGATATCCAACCCTTAAAATGAAAAAGAGAGAGAGAAGCATGTTGTGAAGTACTTCTGTAAGCTTATAGTTATGAGGATCTTTATTACACATTGGCATATTTTAGAATTCGGACGAACAGACAGATTAAAAAGAAATATTCCATTTTCTCAAATTCGCTTGATGAATCTTAAGGATCAGGAAGTTGAAGAGTGTTCTATTGGATTAATTTTTAACTCCTTGAAGGGCTTAACTAGAGTCCACTATACTTGGAATCTTTACTAACGAAAATCAAGATTTGCCCAATTATCTACGTCAACTTGCCATTGAGATCATTAACCAAATTCCTGCAACATCTATTCAAATTTATACTGACGTCAGTAAAAATAAACATAACTCTTGGGGCAGCAGTTTTTTTTTATAAAGGCTCCAGACTACTTTCATAAAACCAGCATTAGAAATCCAGATTTCTGTTTCCTTCTTAGATCAGAGCTAATAGCTATTAGTGAAGTCTTTAAAGCCATTAAATCTGTAACATTAAATTTGATAAAATTACAATCTCCATTATTAATATTCTTAAAGAGCTTTCCCAGTAGCAGACATCTATTTCTAATGTATCCCAGCCCATGTTGCACTCTATGGCAATAAGACTGCTGATCTTTTGACAAAGGAAGGAGCCTCTAAATTACCAGTGTCAAGAAATACTCTGAAATTCTCTGAGATTTAATCCAAAATAAAAATTCTGAATGGGTTGTTATGGAAAACTCAAAAGCATCCCTGGTATAATAGGCCCCAAGGTTATGCCTTTTTCATCAAAGCTGATTGCATTATTCAAGCCATTGTTAGTAGGCTAGTAAGTAGACACATTAAATGCTTCTCTTTTGATAAGGGCAAAAAGTCTATGTGAGGTGTTCGAAATGCAACTCTGTGCAGGCGTCTCTGGACTACTTGATAAACTGTGCAGGTCTTGACTGGGAAGACATATTTCTCAGCCTTCTTCTGGTTTATGATTTTATTTGTATAAATTTTGGCTCATGGGCATAGTCTAGCCTGTGGCTAGATTGAGTGGAATAACACTAGGCAACACTTTGAAATGGTGAGCCATGTTGCTAACTACTGTGTTGAGCATTACTTTCTTTTGCTTACACAAGACACCCTCTTTTTTCCTAACTACATCTAAAAAGCATTATTTCTTTTTATTTCCAGTGAAAAAGATTGTATTGATCAATTAAGCTTTTATAAGATTGGAATAATTTAAAATTTGATTTGAAAAAGTACAATATTTCTCTCAATCTATTATCTAAATACAATATTCACTTTCCCTGAATTCTTTACTTTTCCTTTATTTTTTACTTCCTTATAATAAATATTGGCATTAATAAAACAGATCGCATAGGTAATGTAATAAGAGTTTGAGATTTATTTGTGGAACTTGAATAATATTTCTAGAATTCTAGAGAGAATCAAGTGTTTATAGAGATTTTTAAGATTGGCAAAAGTGATTTTGTAATTAATTTTTAACATTTAAAAAGTTACTACAGCCTTCAAAAATAGCTAGTTAGTTTGTTTAGATATTTGTGATGAGATAATAAGAATCATGTTAGTGGAATGAAATATTTTACTCTATTACTTAAAAGATATTATCTGATTTCTTATAAATGAGTTTTAAATTTTATTTTCAATTTACTTCAAAATAATTACTTTTGCTACACAAAATTTTCCATTTATAATAAACTGTTTTGTGTAATTTATGTAATTAACTTCCTATATATAATTAAAGGTATATAATTTTATATTTTATTTAATTTGGTAGAAACAATTTCAATATTCCTGTGTTCACTTCCTGGAATTTTTTAAAAATAATATCATAAATAGGAATGAAAAGATAAATTAATAAATTTGAGATATTTCATTATATGAACTCATAATAACAACTAGCAGTTACAATGAGTGCAAACATCTCATGCATGTATCCAAAGGTGACAATTTTATATTGACAATATAAATTTTTCTAAATGATTATTTTAAAAGTGATATACTTAATTTAGATTCTGAACTTACTCTGCACACTTTTAAATACTAATCTTCTAAACTAAGATCCTATGATAATATTTTGTCATTTTAATTAAAAACCAGTTTTATGCTAATGAGAGAAGTGTAATTTATTCAAATATAATTTCTGTAAAAAGCTTAAAAGTATGTAAATAAAATAGAAATATATAACTATAAAATTATTTTATTTTCTTATTTTGTAGGTTTATGGAAGATATTTTTCTTTGACTAGATATGCAATGATTTTATGTGATGTGAAAAATGCTTTCTTTAATTAGAAAGCATTCATGTTTGGCATCAGTCTATTTTTGTAAGTACACCAAAAGTGTTCTTTTCACCAAATTTTGATTCAATTCAAATAGTGGAAAATATAATTTTTATTGTTTGAATATATTTATTCTGAAAACTATATATGTACTTTTGATTTATTATTTTAAATAATTGTTATTGTTTAGTTTTTTCAATATTTGCTAAAATATATTGATTACCTTTGTATTTATTTGTGGCTTGTTGCTGAGTGACAGTGAGAAGAAAATGGAACCAAAATAATGTGATGTTAATTTGTTAATGTATACTATGGCATTACGTAAAATATTTTAAGAAATTTTTTCTATCTAATTTATTATTTAAAAGTAGGAATAGAATAAATATTTAATTTCAAAAGCATATAAGTGTGATGTACACAAACAAAAACACAAACTTTAAATTTTCATAATTCAACTAAATAAGTTTAATTTAACTACAAACACTTATGTAAAATTCATGTTTTTGTAAATGTTCAGTGTAAGCTAAGTAAATACTGTTTTAATATTTTTTTATAGAAACTTATTGCTTATTTTGTACATGAAAATATTAAAAGTAGTTGTTTTATTTTCAATAGTTTAAAACATCCTTTTTTATTGGAGAATGAGCTATTCACCTTCATGTAGTATTCTGTCGTATTTTAATTATTTAAAATTTTCTTACTGTTTATTCATTAATAAATTTAGTGAAAGACAACTGTTATCAATATATTTTGTTTAAATTATTTGAAAATATAAATGGAAAAATATGAGAGAATAATATATTAATAAAATAGAATTGCATGCTAATCGGTATTATATTTATTCTTTCCCCTTCTTTCTTCACCCATCATATTATATAATTGCTTCAGTTTTTTCTCTTATAACTATTTTTATACCTGATTTAATCAAGAGTAGAGTTTCTTTTCGGAGAGAGAGAGAACAGTAATGGAAAAGTTGATTAATTCATTACATTAAAAATTCAGTACATTAAATAAACTTTGATTCAATTTTTTATTATAAAAGCATTAGTTTTAACTATACCATTTCATTGAAATATTTTTCTTATAATTGATTTGCTTAAATAAAATGTGCAGTAAGTTGATGTATAAAATTTTTGCATTTCTAAACTTTTTTTAAAATTTGAGTAATGACTTTTTTTAAAAATATCCATTATTTATAAAAACATTTTTATCTCTATTTTCTAGCGATCATAAATGAAACGAATTTCAATGTTGAAAAACAGGATTAGCTGGAAAGAATATGGGTGAATTGCAGTGCTCTGTAGAATTTTCTATTGAGCTACACAAATTCATAAATGTGGATTTATTTCAAAGAGGGTGTGTAAAGTTTTTAATTATAGTTTGTTTTAGTTGTGCTACTGTCATTTTTAAGAATTCTGATATAATCTATGAAATAACTGCTCATCAATACAATGTTAGTCCCATTGTTTTCTAGCAAATATATTTTAAGTGCTATTTAAATAAGAAAGTAAGATATTTGAATCTAATATTCTTCCATTTTATAAATAGGGAAAAAAATTTTTTTTAAGAAGATTTCCATTTTAATTTTGCTATTCTTATTTTAATCAGTTATACTGTCAAATGCAAAAGAAAACGTAAAATATTGTATTATTAATAAAATATTTTATGCACTCTAAATTTATTCAATTAAATTTTTAGTAAGACTGATTTTTTCAATAACTTTTCAATTTTTTCTCAAAATTAGAAAAGTAAAATTTGCAATGTACTGGAAAAATCTTTTATAAATTATTGATTAATTTTAACTTAAGTTATGAAGTAATAAAATATATAACTATATGAAGGTAATTAACCTGTAAAAATGAAAAATTTTGAAAAAAGTACAAAAGAGATTATGCACTGCCTAACACAGAAAACAATCTATCATGAAATTGTGGTCATATAAATGAAATTTCGCAGAATACATATGGAGTATTCTGTATAAAATATTTAAAATACAAATGGAAATATGTTTATAGTTAGAAATGAAATGGTAAAAAAGGAGGACAAGTCAACAATACTATTACTTTACCACTTAGGAAATCCAATATTTTGGAAAGTTCAAAGTATCAGAAGTCAAGTATGTGGATGAAGGTATTTTTGAACGATGAGATCTTATGTAGTTCTGGGGAACTGGCAGCTGATTTTATGGTCGTATAGCTGCTGAAACCCATTTAAAAACAAAAATGATTAATTAGGCTTTAATATTTTTGTATTATTTCTGAATTTGATTTGCCAAATATGTAAAAAATATTTAAAAAAAGGATTATAATTGCACAAAAAAATGTATTTCAATTAATGTTGTGTTTATGCTTGATGCATTACTATTTTTTTTTAATGTTTGGAACTGTGAAATTGAAAATTACTGTATTGTCACATAACCAATATAAACAACATAATGTAGTAAAATTGATTAATTAAATATGTATTTAATTAACTAATTTTACTGTTTTATATATAAATGAAATATAATTTTTTAACAATGTAATGTGATGCTTGCAGTTGAGGTTTCTTCATACTTTTTATATTAGGTTTGAAATTAATTAAAAATAGTTACAAATCACGCTTTATTTTGTAATATTTAATCCATTTTCCGTTTCATTTTTGAAATAAAAGTTAATAGTTCTAAATATTGCCTTAACCAAGTAAGATCTAGAAAAGGTTGAAAATAAGTAATCAATTATGTGAATTTGTGTGATGTAATTTTGCAATTGTATTTCCTATTAAAAAATGGGGCATAGTCATTTATTTGTAAGTTGATTTTATTTTTAAAATTCTATTTCAATCCAATCAGTTCTTCTAATGAAAAACAAAAATACTGGTTGTATCACTTTCAAATGAATTATAAATTCATTTGAAAGTGATACAGGGTATCTAAACTTTCTAGTTCATTATAACAGACATTAATTTTTTTAACTGTTTATAATAATCATTTAAGATTTGTTATCATTTTCATTAATTTTATCATTTTTTATAGCAGAACACTGCATACAATATTCATAGAAACATTCAACTGAAGTGGATAGAATCAGTTGATTTAAAGCAAATATAAACAAATCCAATTAGGAGTTTCACCCAATATCATCTGTTCAAATATAAACTAGATTTGTTCTTTTACACATAACTTAGTTTGCATGATAATTAAATGAAGAACTTATGTTTACTGAAAAGAATGAAATATATATATATATATATATATATATATATATATATATATATATATATATATATATATATATACTCATTCTAGTTTTTTCAAGAATAAATGCTATATTAGGTATTACCATTTTATGCACATGTTACACAATCAAACTGAACACTTAACTTCTTTGATGCTGTAGTTTGTTTTTCATCTTTTTCTGTTTATGATAAATGAAATAAAGTTTGAAGAAAATGAGATGAAGTTCAAAAAAATAAATGTAAGCAATTTACTGACTTTAAAATATGATCTCTATAATATGAAAATATTGAAATTAAGATAAAAAAAAAATATAATTATCAAATGTCTTGATTTTTTATTTACATTTAGTTTTTTGCTGTGAAAATAAATTAATTAAAAACAATTAAACTAAATTAAAAATAATTGAATTTTAAAGAACTTACCATTTGAATTATTTTGTATTTTAATTGGAATTTAATTACAAATACTGTTTTACATAGTTGATAATGTTTCTTTTTATGTGCTAATAAAATAAATTTAAAACTTCTTTTATGTAACTGTATATTATTGTTAAATGCAAAATATATAGCCACATTTCATTTTGATTGTACAATTTATTTATAATACAATTCACTTTGAATTTATATTAAATAATTTTATGATTAACAGACATGTTTTTACAATTTTATTGAGATTCAATTCACCATAAAATGTATTCATATTAACTATAAATTTGTCTAGGTTTTATCAAGTTAGAAGTACATTAAAGGCTTCACAAAAACTTCCTGCGAAGATTGAAGTGAATTTGCCCAAGAATTCATGTAGGATTTTTATTCATAAACTCATTTTAAAATGATAAAAAATTTAAATATTCTTATAAGTATTTTGTGTCTTTGTATGTTTATTAGTTTTAGTTCATTACAAAATTAATTCATCACACTTTCAGTTGACATTACCAACAATAATTTTATTTATAAGTTAACTAAATTGTAATATTGTTGTTCTGGAAATGAGAGAGAGAGAGAGAGAGAGAGAGAGAGAGAATTCCAAAATAATATCTCACATCTTTTTCACTAGTAAAAATTATTTCTCACTAAACATTTATTTTCATGGAAATTGTCTTGTAAATCTTTGTTATAATTATATATACCAATACTTTTTATTTAAATTTAACATGAGTTAAGTTTTATTAATTACATACATTTCAGATATAGAACTTAAATATGTTATATATCCTTATGTCAATTATTAGATATAAAATTTATTGATTTCATAAATTTCAAGTTAAAAATTCTCAGGAATTAATATTGAATATATGTTGACATCTATTTCTAAATTTGATACAGTTTATTTTTGTTCAGTTGAGTGAAGATTAAATGAGCATGTTTTGGGTCTAGACTACTCACCTCATCCCTATATTAATTTACAACAACTCTGTATTAAGTCAAAAGTATGTTTTTTAATGTTCATATAACGATAAATGCAAAAAAATTGTCAACCATTTTATATTATTGAACTATAATATTAAAATCAGTAAGAATTATAATAAAAAGACAGTTTTGTTACTGTTAAAAACATATTATTCATTACACTAGAGGCATGGTTTTTGGTTCATGTACAAAGGAATTATGATATTTCAAAGCTATAAACCAATTTTATATATGTTAAAAATGATGGGATAATTTCATAGTTTATCTTGCTTCAGAAGTTTAAATATACATTGATAATGATCTGCTCATTAAATGAAGTTAATGTGTTTTATAAAAAAAAGAAACTGTAAAATTGCAATTCAGTATTTATTTTGATTTTAGTTTCTTGTGAAGTGATATTAGTCTATATTATTAGTGATTCTCAGTAGTCGATAGTACTGTGAAAAAGCTAAAAACAATTTCTGATCATATATGTAATATTTTTTTATGTCAAAATATCTTTTGTTAAATTTATTGAGCTTAGTTTCTTTAGAAAATAAATATTTAGGATTTTTTTTAAGAATATAAATGTCATTTGAAATAGGCTTAAATGAAGTTTGTATTGCTAATCAAATTTATTTTGTGAAATTGTAACTGTAATGCTGAATTCATAATTTCATATTAATTTAAAATTACATTCATAGTCACTGTTATTAAGCTTCTTAATTTTCAGGATTCAATTATTTCTTTCAATTTATTTCAGATAAGTACTACATCTTTGTCAATAGTTGTATCAAGGTTAAAAGTTTATAAATTATTCAATATAAACTATTATTTAAATAATAAATATTTACTATTCCTAATTAAAAAAAACAAAGAATTCATAATGTCATATTGAATTGATAAATTCATACTTAAGACGTGGCAGACCATAAAATAATGCTGATGCCTTGTATTCAATTACTAAATTGTAAAAAGTACTTTATAAGGATTTCTAAGTAGGATATACTCAGATGTTCATTGTTAAAATATGATATAACAACCAATACAATGAATCAGGACATAATACTCAATATAATGAAACAGGATTGATATACAAATTCTAATTATATAATATTTTTTTAAAAACATTTACAGTAAAACAAGGTTTATATGTTTTTGGAAAGATGAAACTAAAAATGTATATGTAAGAAAATCGTGTGATTGAAACTACATTTTCAATCATGGTATTGATTCAGTTAATATTTTAAATAAAAGAATTTTATTTCAAAAGATATTATTGGAAGCTTTAAGGTTAAAAAACAACAGTTAAGAAAATTTTCTACAAAATTTAATATTTAACAAAATTTCTCATCTTTTTATGGTAATATTTTATGTTACATAGGTTAAGTTCTCATAAAATAATCAACTCGTAATGTAATCTTGTTCTGTAGGGTACTCATTTCCACAAAATCTTCTCCATATTGATTTGGGAAAGTTTAAAACTATATATAGTGATTTGCACCTACTTGATTTTATCATAAAATATTTAAGATTTATCTTCTGATAAAGAGTATCAATTTTATTTCAATTGCAAGCAATTTTTGTAAATAGTCTTTAAAAAATTTCCATCTCTTTTAACCTTGTGCAAAATTAGCTAGATTATCACAAAAATGATTTGGGAAGATTGAAAAAGGGAGAACTTATTCAGAATAACAAATATCTGAAAACATACACATTCACTGTAAATGAAAAAGCTATTGTTTTTATTTAAAAGTGAAAAATTATATATGAATAAGAATTTTTCTCATGTGATAAATATATAAAAGATGTGACTTAACATGATACATAATATGTACATATAAATAGGAAAAATTCTAACATAGGAAGGTGAAAAGAGTATAAGAAATAAAAAAAAAAATCTGGTTTGATGAAAATGGCAACTTCACAATTATCTGCAAATACATTGTTTATTATTTATTTATTTAAAAATGACAGGTTTTTCTTGCCCAAAAAATGACAAATTTGTTGAAACTTGAATATTTATTGATAATTTTAAGAACTCTCTTTTTTGCAAATCAAAAGTGTTTCTTAAATTGCTAGAAGTGCAAATGTTTATATACTATAAGATAAAAGTTTTCCAGACTATATTATATTGTCTAAAATTTATCAGTGCACATATTAATATACATTACATAATTTAAAATTGTCCAATTACGTATTCATATTTGTTTTGAATGTTTATTAAAAATGAAAATTGATTACTTGATTATTTTGATACCTTTTGGTTTGAGACTAATAGGAAGTTTGTTTTAAAAATTTTGTGAAATAAGTTATGCAGTGTTTTCTGTGAAGGTTTTACAATGATGTTCGAAGAAAAACTTAAGGTACGATATGGTCAAATTTGAAAGTTTTAAAGTTATTTTATACAACACTTAAATTGTTAAAGTATTATGCATGATAATTTTTTAAAAAATACTATGCATAGATATTTTTCTAAAACAACTATTTCTTTTGGATTATTAATTAGGAAATCTTCTTAAATTATCTCTGAGGAATGCTTAAGAAATGCTCTAAAATCTTCCCTTAAAATTATGAAAAACTTAAAAAGTCCACGAACTCTACTTTTAGTTGGATATTTAACCAATTTAGTGTTAAGTGTTTTTTTTAGTCTTGAGGGAAACATGACGGACATAATTTTGAATAGGACAAAAAGAAAAAAAATAAAAACAATTGAATACAATTAAAAAATACAGTAACATGTCAATGAAAATGGTTAAACAGATAAATAATGATGGATAGGTCTTCAAAATATACCAATGTAAAGACATTTTAAATGGAAAACTACAAAAAACTACTAAGAAGTTAAGCAGTTAATAAAAATAAAAGTTACAAAATTATTCAGAAAAGATTTAATTTAATTTCTCGTGATGAAACATCTATTAATATCGATTTTACCACAGTACTTAACCCATATAAATATACTTTAGTAAATATCTTAATCCAATAATATCTTCATAAAATAAAAAGTAAATTTAAAATTTTTTTTATTTTTTAATTTGCAAGGCACGGATAATGTGCTGGAAACATTACTATTTTTTATTTCTATTGGCTGGATGTGGAGTATCAGAGATACTATATATAATTGTAAGGGTGAACTAATCAGTATATTTCTATGGAAAAATGCTTATTGATGAGCCATGTAGTAACTCAGCAACAGTAAATCCTTAAAAAGGGGATGAGAAGCGCATCTTCCTATCCAATGCGGAATCTAGCTCAGTTGCTATTTGAATACAGTCGTATGAAGACCGTATTGGCACCAGTGTATTATGGAGTGGAACTCATTTTATGGAAATTATGAAAATTGTTATTGTTAGATAATTCATATTAGATTGTCAAGATAAAATATTAAAGACAATAGGACTTATTTAATGAATAAAATCACGCAACCAAAACGTAACACAATGAGCTATCTTCTCTTCAATTAATGTAATATTTTGGAGTTTTACAATTTATGTATTATTTTGTGATTAAGAAAATATAAAATTGCATTGAAACTTTAAAGTTTAGGAAAACTTTGATTAATTTTACACCTAAAGCTTTGAACCTACCAAATAGTTCATGTTTGTGGAGTGTTCTGGGAATAATTAAAGGTTAAATTAAAAACACTAATGTTAAAAAAATAATCTCCTTGAATACGGAAAATACTTTTCTTTAATTAGAAAATCTCAAACAGCAACTGAGTAGAAAAATGTCAAGTGATTAATAAAGAACAGTAACAGCGAAGAACAGTAAGAACTCTAAGCTTCTTAGAAGCCTTAAGATTTTGTTTTCATTGATTGTTAATAATTTCAAAAAGTGTGTCAGATTGAAATAAATTCATATATTAATTTATTATATGATTTAATTAATTCATGAATTTACTTAATATATATATAAGAGTCTAAAATTATGAAACAATTGTCTGGAATAAATTTTTTTAATGATCATTATAATTTTTTAAATACTTTTATTTGTATGTTGAAGTAGTACAAATAAAACTTTTAAATTCTACTATAATAAATCTTAAGAGTTTATTCATACAGCTTCATTAAATGCTATTGCAAACTTAATATAATATGTATTTTATTTTGCTAAACCTGGATATTTTCAACTTATTAAGATGCAAAGTATATATCTATAGATGAACATGCTTTTATGAGCGAAACAAGGAAACAGTAGTATAAAATTGATCTTGAATATTTTTTTTATAATTATGAAATTTTAGCTAAAATACTTATTCAGTTGCGTTTTTGTTTAAACAAAAGAAAATTCAATTAATTAAACTGAAAAAGATGTTGATTTGAATTTCTGTTTATTTGTGTTAACTTATTTCACAAAATATGGGGATAATGATTAAAATATCATGTACCAGAACAAATTTAATCAAGTCATAAGGAGGAGGTGAGATGCAGCTTCTGTTGATCTGAGGATTTGAGTACTATGATGGTAGGAGTTTGTCTTGGCTTGGTTTGGTGTTCTTTTTGTCAGACACCTATCCTTTGGCCTGTCTGGCTTGGGAGACCATACCAGTAGCGAGTTACTGCAGGCATAGTCCTCAGGGTCATTGGTTAATACCGCCTTAACTAGGCAGGAACACCATCCAGAAAATTCAGTCTAGTGTTAATTATGAAATTTTGAAGAGATAGAAGATTCCTCCCTGCCATCACTGGTACCTGGGCATAGATCCTGGCTGCTTACAAGCTATCAATTGAGACAGAGCCTCTTATATCGTTATTTCCAGATTAGAAACCTAAGTAAAGTCCAGATTAGCAAGTTATTTCCAGATTAGAAACCATCGTAAGTGGTCTCTCATATTTTAAAGGCAAGAAAATTTTTGAGGTCTGCTCCAAATGTAAAACTGAGCAGACTTCTCCTCAACACATCCTGAACTATCTGGGTCTTTCCAGAGTGAACATTTACTCATCCCCCCTTCAGGTCCTCAATTTCCTCAGGATCAATGATTTGATGAACCTTGTCTGACTTTGTCAGAAGTTTGGAGAATAAGCCACAGCAACAAATTTAATTTTCTAGTAATGAATATTAAAATACCAGAATATAATTTTTAACTACCAGGAAAAGTTTTCTAATGATGTATTGAAATTTGAAATTCATGAGTCACATTGGTATTAAAATTTTTTATTTTACAAACTTTGTTTTACTGTTTTGGTATTTTTTAAGTTTGGGTTATATATTAGCAAAAGAGCAGTATCTTAAAAATATCGATCATTCCTTGTAATTTTCTCTTATTTTAAAACTTTTTATTTTGTTTTCAAAATTTATAAGAGAGCTACCAGTTAACATATTAATTATTATGCTGTTAGAAAAAGAAACGTTTATCGGATTTATTTCAGTTAGGTAAAATGTTTACTTCTTATTTATGACCACATTCGCACAGCATGGCACGACAAGTTCGGCAAAGAAATGTAGTGGACGAAAAGAGAAGATCAGTGAAAGAGACTGACTGCTATTGAAGCAGATTGTAAGTGTTAAAAAGCAAACAACTGCCACAAAAGTGATTGCCGGGTTCAATCAGCATCTTGATTTTCCATTGTCAATTATTAGTTAGAACTAACCAAGATTAAGGTACCAAGACTAGAGCAGAGCAGCAATTTCTGAGCCACTTGTCATAGATGTTAATGGCAAACATTATCCACAGTCGCTCATAACACCTGAGCCATTGATAAGTGGGAGAAAGTAATATAGTCTGACGAATAGTTTTTTACTTTTTCCCAACAATAAGACTGGTATATATTTGGAGGACACTTCCACAATAGTACGATCACAAGTGACTCCTTCCAACGGTCAAACATGGAGATGGATCTATGATGAAATGAGCAGCCATGTTGTGGTTTTGTGCTGGATCAATCATAATTCTGAAAAGAAGGATCACTGTGGAGAAACAGGAAAATTTTAACTGACCAGGTTCATCCTATGATGTAAACAATGTTTCCTTCAGGAGATGGAATTTTTCAAGATGATATTACACCAATTCATGCTGTGGGACTTGTCCAATCAATCATGGTTTGATGTGTGAATACAAGAATAAAGTTAAACATTTATCTTGACCCACACTGTCACCTAATCTCAATATAATTAAACAGGTAGTCTATTTTAGAGTGTTCAATACAAAAACAATATCGTCTACTATCATCTTTTCTAGAGCTTTTCCAATATTTCCATGAAGAATGGTGCAATATTTTTTTAAACACTATTAAGCACTTGTATTATTTGATTTGTAGGTTAATCCAAGCTGTATTACATGCCAAAGGTTGTCTTATACATTTTAATAAAGGATTCGTTATGAATCTAAGGTGTTCCTATATTATTTTGATAAGCACATGTACATTAGAAGTAGCTTTTAGACAAATGGAGGATCTCAACTTTTGAAAATATTCAACTTTGTAAATTTTAAACTATAAAATTGTTACTATGATTAAATGCAGAAAAATTAAATTACAAAAATTCCTTGATTTATTAAAAACTTTAATTTTTTGTAAAAAATTGTAACATTTGTTTATTTATGAAGATATGATTGCTGTAATGCATTTAATTAATTTATTTTATTTGGTTATTTTTTTTTATTTGAATCTTGGTTTTATTCTAACACAAGTTAGAAATTTATTACAAGTATGAAATTAAATTCTCTATTGCATCATAACTATTGTGTTGTTCTATGAATATTTAAAAGAAATTTGCTTTTTGTATAATTTTTCAGCATGTTCTTTAGTATTCCCTGCATGCATAGTAAATGGAACTGCTGTCAGCAAAACATTTCAGATTCTTTACAAGAATGAAGAAGTTGCATTGGATGATATAATTATTTTTAAAGTTCACGCTTTAGTTGAAAGCCATAAGGTGAGTTAAAAAGAAATAGTTTTTAAACATTTCCAATGACTTATTTCTCTGTTATTCGAAGAAAATAAATTACAAGTTTTATGTCTATAAATGTGAATCATATTTCAAAATGCAATGATTGTATGAATGTGTGTGTATATATGTTTTGGATTAGACACAACATTAATTTATCAAATTTGATGCTTTGAAAACTGAGAATGAATATGGCATATATTTAAGCCAACATACTACTGAAAGTTTTTTAATTACCATATTTTCCTGTATATAATCCTCAGTAGCGCATTATCCTCAAGACCTTTTTCCAAGAAAAAGCCGAGCTGGCAGCCGAATGGTTAGCGCTCTTGCCTTCGGTTCAACAGTTCGTGGGTTCGAATCCCACCTTGGGCATGGATGTTTGTAGTGGTTCGAAATCCACTTTAAACCGTAGGTCCCAGTTTAATTAGCCCTCGTGTGCAAAAAATGACCGTTGAGCGACAAACAAACCAAACCAAACTAAGAAAAAGAAAAAAGTGTCACATAATCCGCAGTGGCATATTACCCGGGGACAATTTTTCCAGTGAATAGTCGAAAATAAATACTGCTGATAATTTGGGTGTCACAAAATAAAAAATACACAGTATTATTAAAAGTATAATAAACTGTTCAGAAAAATACATATATTATGAAAAAGATTTGAATCCATCTCATCACAAAGAGCAATAATTTTAATGCATGATAAGACCAATCCTAATACAGCTTTATTTGTATAGAATATGCTTGAAGCAAAAACAAAACTTATGAAGTGATCAATATTTTCTATTGATTTAAATCCAAGAGAATATATTTGGGACACATTTAAACAAAATATTGCAATGAGTGTACCTTGTAGACTTTGAATATTACTCTTATTGAAGAAAGTTATATTATCAATTACTTCATTGTATTGATTAAAAATTTTTAATTTAAAATTTTATCGCTTTAGAATGATACCTTTTTAAAAACACAAAAATTCCTTCAATTTTTTTAAATAAAGATTGTTCGAATTAAATTTAACTTACTCTCTAAAACTTTGCATCATGGTGATAATTAATTTTTTGTTAAAGTTCTTATTAAGTTTTTTGGTAGCATATTAATATGTTTTTATCACATAGTTACCATTTTACGTTTGTACCACATAGTTTTACATAAATTTTTCATTTTTCATTTCCTTTTTTAATTTTATTAACAGTGCATGTCTGGGAAAAGGTAAACTCATAATTTTTTAATTTTGATATATCTCAAAAAATTATTTTAAGTTCCCACAAAATGTAGTTACATTACTTTAAGGTTCAATAAATTCTCATGGATTAGTATATTATAATTTCTTCAAGTGCAATAAATTTTTCTCTGAATTAAATGAATAGCATCTTTGTATTAGTTAGACTATGACATGACATTCATTTTTAATTTTACTAAATTCATACTTTTTTTTTATTTGTAGTTGTTTTTTATTTGATGTACAGTGAAATATGCTGAATGGGTTTAAAAATCATTATGTTAAATCTATTATTGGCTCTTATGAATGAAGTGATACTATTTTATCCTAAATATCTGTAAGAAACGATATTTTACACTAGAAGAAGAAAAAAAAATCACAAATCACATGATTTAATGACATTTTGTGATTTAAATTCAGTATATGTAAGAAAACTATTATGTTTCAGTACATATGCAAGAAGCAAGACTATACAATCAATTCAGAATAAGTACATCATAAAAAATGATTGTCATGTTATTAATAGATGCATTCTGTTTGTTATGATTATTTTTATCACACAGAAGTAGATTTTCTGAAAGTTTCTAGGCATATTTGAAATCTAAAAATAACTGATTTTTCAAGTACATTTCCTGTAAATTCAAATATTTTATAAAAAAAAAACATTTCATGCAATATATCCTATAATTTAGATCAAGTCAACCCAAAATATATCCAATAATTCTTTTTCAATGTACGTGACCACTAAACATGACATTTCTGTAATTCTGATATAATACTTTATAAACATTTTCTGTCTTCTAATAATGTCATAGTTTATTGATATTTTTATTGAAATATTAAAATGTAAATATTACCCATTTTTAAAGGAAAAATAATGAAATCAGTACATGTGTAGCTTTTAAAATTTTTTTGCTATAATTTTCATTTACCATACCTTATAATAATATGTATTTTTTAATACATAAAATTGTGGTTTTTGACAAATTTTGTGAAAGTAATATTGATATAATTGAACCTATTATGTATGTAAATTGCCTACAAATATCTTAAATAATTTTTATTTTTAAAAATCATATTTTCCAGTTTTATTATATATGTATTATAAGTTATTGCAAATATAATGTGTATTTATTTCAGGTACGAGAATCATTTTTAAAAGCTGATTTTCAAATCATTATTGAGCTATGGTTTACTGATCAATTTTTTGGGTATGTATCAAAAAAAAAAAATTATACTAATTTCAATTTAGTGATAAAATGTAAAATAATATTAAAATTTTTAAATGAACTTAATTTTTTATTTTTAGTGATCTTGACTGTTTGAAAACTAGCAAAATGAAAGATATTTTTCCTTTACTATTAGTAGAAATTCATTTTAAAAAACAGCATGAAACATTTTTGGTGATTATGACATTCTTAGAGAATATGTTACTGATAGAAATGAATGCAATAACATAAAGTGATTAATTTGGGATAATGGAAAATGTTAAGTTTTGCATGAAGATCAGCAAATACGACAAAATCAGTTGGAAATATATTTGTCTGAAACAATGCTATCTATGTTTGTTGTTGCTTGACTTGTTTTCTTAAAAAAATTAATTTGAATATAAGAAATTATATATAATTTCATGAAAATACAATATTTCATTCCATTATTGTATCAAAATCAGTTCAACCTTAGTTTGTTGCATCTGTAGTAATTTAAGGTGGATATTTTATACCATTTCAAATATTTTAAAAGTTTTGGTCTTATTTTTAAATGGCAAATAAAATAAACATTTACATAGAGAAATATTAGTCATTCTATATGATAAAATCTTCAAAGTAAATCATGTTAGCTTTAGGCGTTCAAACTGTCATTTATTTTTAAATGAACTAAATCCTTGGTGTGAAACATGTGATGAAACATTTAGGGTCCATCATATTTTAATTTCATGTCCAGATTTTAACTCTTATTGATTAAAATTTATGAACAATTGTTGATTTGCTAAGAGAATCACCCCATAAAAACCCTTTTGCCTTTTTTAAAGGCAATGGAAATTTTTCTTCAAACTTAAGTATTGGCACAGTATGTCCTTTTTGAGCTTTGTGCCAGAAAACCCACTCACCCATCGAATCAACCAATCAAATAATTTGTTTTCTTCATGAAAATATTATCTAATTATTTTCTTTGTTTCAAAATTACCCCATTAATATCCAATAGCAATTAATGTAAAATTTTGTATTTATATTGAATATTGGTAAAAACCAAAGCATCTAAAATAAAGGTATAATTATCTTTTATTTTAAATTAATGGTGCAGTTTTATGTAATTTTTGTTTGATATATATCTGACCACATCAGTAAATAAATTAATTACACTTAATTATTACTTATTTATCTGCTAGTATATTTTAAATAATTTTTTTATTATATATGTATATTTTTTGCTATATTGTACTATTGCTGCTATTTTATTAAATAAAAAAAACAGTTAATTGGAACTGTAGGATTTCTTTAAATACGATTTTGTTGGAAAATTTTCTAATTTAATAAAATGAAAAAAAATCTTTTTGATAAGGTAAGTATTCTATTATTAAGAAATAAAAGTTTCTGTAAAAAAATAGTATTGACATTTTATTGAAGATTAAAATGTATTGCATATTGAAATTTAAATTGTCATTAAATTTTGGAGAAAAAATAAATAATAACCAACATATTTAATTTTGTTTCTAAATATCTTTGTATGATTGGATGCACAATTTAATTATAGAATTTAAAAGTTCTTTTGTACATGATGAATATTTATATATAACTGCCAAACTATATTTTGAAATTTAGGAATCGTTATTCATGCTTAATTAAGTTCTTTATTTTAAAGAATACATTCAAACATTATTATCTGTTTTTTTTAATACAGTCATATGCATGAAAATAATTAGACAAAATACATGTTATTAATTTATAAAATTTTAATTTCTGTTCATTTTATTTGAAGGTAAAATAATTTATAATTTCTCTTATTTTGTATCTTAATTTATGAATAAATGAAAATATATATTTATAACAAATAATAAATCTATCATTGGGAATATATTATGTGAGAAGAATGGAAATTTACACCAAATAAATGTGTTAGCTTTTAGGGTATACTAAGATTTGCATTATGTGTCCTCACATATTTTTCAATGAATAGAATAAAATACAGTGCACTTTGCTCTAAATTAGTTTTACTTTAAAAAAATCCTGTTGTAAATTTGCAGAATATAAAGCCTTTATTAGCTAATTATT
The DNA here is from genome assembly GCA_037975125.1 of Latrodectus hesperus. Classification (NCBI taxonomy): domain Eukaryota; kingdom Metazoa; phylum Arthropoda; class Arachnida; order Araneae; family Theridiidae; genus Latrodectus; species Latrodectus hesperus. Next base: position 26,523,552 of record CM075859.1, read on the forward strand.
CTTTTAAACATTCATATTTATTTAATTATTTATCTAGTAATTCTCTAATAATCTATGCAATGAGATTTTTTTGTTTAATTTTTTAATAATAAGCTTCTCAAAATTTCAATATTCTTTTCAATGTCACTTAGAACAGAAATGAAAGATATTTTGCCATTCTTTCATATATATTATTCTATGAAAGAATTGGCTGAGTTAAATTTGAATATAAGCTGTTTTTATGTTTTTGCATTTAACAAAAATACTAACTGAATTCAGCTTTTAAGCTGTACAGTTTATATTTTTACTATCAAAACAGTGTTATTTTCCTATCATGAGTTTATAATAGTCTATTTAATGTAACTGTTAATATAAATGTTTATAAATAAGGAACAACAGTTCTTTTAGAATTTATTAATTGAATATGTCAAAGTGTGGAATGTATGTATATATTCATTCATAATTAAGATATTTAAAATAAATACTGTCTAGTTAATATATTTTAATTAATCATAAACAGGTTTGTTAGTTTGATTAGTTATTTTGATTGCTTATCAATTTTTTGCCATGTTATACATAAAAAGCAATAATTATTTTCATATTGTGAATAATACTTGAAACCACAAATATATTTGACAAATAAACATTGACACTTTTTTATTTTGCAGTCCTGACCAACATAATTCCATCCATTGTGTTAGCACAAGAACTTTATTATTGCACTTTGATCCAGCCAGAGGATTACATCATCATATTCCATTGTTATTTGATTACTTCCATTTAAGTGCTGTAACTATTACAATTCATGCATCTATTATAGGCATGTGCCAACCATATTTGAGGTTCGAAATATTTTGCTTAAATTAATAAATATTATAATAAAATAATAATTAAATTTTATAAATATTTTTCTGGTGATATATTTTAGTTTACATTTTTATTAAATCATAAAATATATCTTGGATTTCCTTTCTTTTTTAAACTGTGTTTTTAAATATATGGCATTTATTCATGTAGAACTATTTCATATATCATTGAGTTGATTATTATTCAACAATTTTCCTTATTAGTTTAACTGCATTTGTGCATGTGCTATTCACAAAAATTGTAATGATGAGGAAGATATTCGCTGCAAAATTAATATTTATTGAGTTAATTGTCTGCAATGTGACTAAAAAGTAATATATGAAATCCAAAAAGCATAAAAATATTAATTTCTTTTATAACCAACATATCTGATCATAATTGATTTCTTATGGTTTAAAACTAGAGATTCTAAACAATCATTTATTTGGTTTCGTTGTACATTTGTTGAGTTCACATCTGTATCTGATACATTATAATTATTTTTAAAAGCAAAAAGTGGGCGAATCATTAAAAAAGTGTATTTTACTTATGTTTCTTGAGAGACCTTGTTAGAACTAAAAAATATTGATGAATGAATTTCATTGAATATGTGTTGCAAAATCGCTTCAATATGGACAGTTCTTATGCCAAAGTTTTACTGTGGAAATTATTATTTTTCGCTTATGAGTTAGGATAACCAGTAAGGTATGAAAAATCAAGTGATTTGCAAGTAAATTTTACATGTTATCAGAACATGTGAGAAAATTGTCCTCAGACTAAGTTAGACACACCTGAAACTATAATTTTGTTTTTGATAGAAATTATATTGTCTAGTTTCTGCCAAATGTTTACAGATATTAATAGATTATATAATTGATAATGTACTTGAATATTATAGATTCTATTTATTTATGTAAATAAATATTTATTTATATACTATTTTAAACATAATTTTTTTATCTACATTTATGGGGATGATTTACCCTAATGGAATAACAGGCTTAAATCTATTTACTTTACTTATTATTATTATTCCTATGTATATTTACAAGACCAGTTTTTATTATTTTCCCAAATTTGTTTAGGCTTCTTGTGTGAAAAATTACCAGAAAACGGTAAACTAAATGTAATTAAAAGAACATGAGTGCACTATTTTTTCCTATTTTTACTAAGGACTATGTTCTGAAGAATTAAAAAAAAATATTTATATTTTATTTTTATACTTCATTAGATCATAATTTTTACATTTGATTAGTACCTTACTTTTTATTTTAGAGTAAGTCAATTTATTTGTTATTTTTAATGAAATATGTAAATAATTTATTTTAATGCCAAATAGTTCAAATATTTTCTTTTTCTGATTCTTTAAATTTTAAATATTCTTATTCAATTGAATCATGTTGTATTGTACGTCTATAAAATAAAGTGTATATGATCAGTAGTATTCATGTATGTGACTAGTGAAATCTTCTTATGTTTTGTACACTCATGAATGCATGCGTGCATTGGTGTGCAAAAATTAAGGATTGTGCATTTTTTTAATGTAACTGCGTAAAACTAAGCTTTCAGAATCGATAAAAAAATACAAAATCATCAAAAGTGATTATATGAGGAAAATAGCAAAATTTACCAGAAAAAGAATATTATAGTATAATAGAGAATGACACTGAAATATGTTCTTTGAACACATCTGTTTAGAAGACTGAAACTTCCATTTAGCTAGGGTTTGGAAAGAGAAATGCAACTTTTACTAGAGTATATGATCACTCATGATCCTTATACAGGATCTACAGCTGTCCATATTATCAAGAAGCCTTTATGATCTGTTTTAATTAGCTGCTAAATATTTGTTAGTTGCATATTTCTTATTTTCTTTAATCATTTTTTTCTCTGAATCCATCAGTAAAACAAAGTTGCTGTAATCCAAAAAAAGTCAACCATTATTCATGTGTCCACATTGCGTGTGCCCAATATATTACAGAAAATGCCATTTTCGATGAATCAGTTCTAATTGTGTGAAATGTATTTGGTAGGAAGAAATCAATGCTGGTCTTCATTTGTTTTCTGATTGCTTTTCAATATCATGAATACTTTTCTTTTCAACTTTGGGATTATATATCTGTTATCAACTGTCCTATTGCTCCAGAAGGGCTACTAATACTTTCTGCCTCTTGAAATGACCTAGTATGAGCACTTCAAAACTCAACAATCGTACTGTGATCACTCGTCAGTCTTCCTCTAACTTTCTAAGATTCGGTTTCAGGTAAAATTATACAGATGTTATATGTTGCCTATTTGACATATACCACCACAGAAATTTTATGCTGTTTAAACTATTCTAACTTCACAGCTATAAAGCGTGCTATATTAACTTATTTTATATTTTTATTACAAGCAATCAAAACGTTGTATTACATGTATGCAAATTCCCTTCCTTATGACGCTGTAATAGATGTTCTTTGTCCCCTTTTGTTGCAATCTGTTTTCTTGTTCTGCTGTTATGCTAATTTATCCTCTTTGTCCTTATTTTGCTCACCTGTGTAAATTACTGATAATGCCCAGCAATGAATTTTGACATTTTTAAAATATTTTCATAGCAAATATTTAAATTGGGCAAGTTTTTGTATCTAATGTTGTTCTTATTTTACATTACATGATACAAATAATACAAGGAACTCAGATTAAATCTCCTGTAAGGGTTGTGAAATTTTTTTTTAACACCATTTAGTTTAATTTTAATCTAATCAATATTAGGTTCCAAAAGTAACAGTTTTATGAAATTTCTGCAAACCATGTTAGATAAACAATTTAATCAAATATATCTTATGAAATTTGTTTTGTGTTAATGTTCATTTATTTATTTTTTTTTTTAGTTTACATAAACCTTCAAGGCAAACTTTTTTGACTGGGAGTCCACGTCTTTCAAGTAAAAAATCTCTTTCTGGAATGGAAACAATTTTTTTCGGTTTGCAGGTAAAATGCTCTATATAATTTTGTACTATGTCTATTTTCATGGTTTTCTAAATATGTTACTCTTAATGATCTGTTTTATGTAGGTTTTTTTTCTCTTTATAATGTCATAATTTTTATTTCTATACCATATTTAAAGCTTCTTTTGTTTGAATTCATGCATTAAAATATGCTTTTCAGTCATTTTAAAATGATTTTTAAAATCTTATACCCAAATTTTTTTCAATGACTTTATTTATGTAAATATTTAAGTCATCTATTAAACATTTGCTAAGTATATCTTATATCAAATGCTCAGCAATGTGATTAATTGGTAACAGTAAACCTGCTGTGAAATAAATAGCTTGATCAGTTTCACTGTAATAAATTTTAAGTGCATGTGTATGAGAGAGATACATGATGTTAGCTTCTTACTTTGGGTTTTTTTATATGTTATAATATTATTTTAATTAAGTTCATTTGTACATGATGTGAATTTTTTTTTTAGGCTGGGCGCTTTGTGCCATCTGCTGGATTATATCGGGCACACCTCATTCACTGGGAGCTCTGTTCTGTTTTACTTTCTGCTTACAATAATCTTTGCAGGAAATTACTGGAATATATGGCATTATTGCCAACATGGCAGCAATTAAAGTTAGGTAAGATTCATTAGAAAATCCTATAAGATTTATTTCATCAATTTTTCTGCATTTTTTTGAAACAATAAAGTTAAAAAACATGAATGAAGCAATATAAAAGCAAGAAATGAAGAAAGTAAATTTGTAATTCTTTTATTAAACTTTCCAGATAATAATTATTGAAAAATATTTTTCTAATGAAACATTTCATGTAAATTTGGATTGTGTATTGAAAAACAAAAAGTAACCGAAAAAAAACTTTCATTTGAGTTGACTTTTGTCAAAAGTATTAGAAAATTTAAAATATACATGAGGCACACTCACATATTTTTATAAATTGTCAGTAATTCTCAAAAGAAACATTGACTCAATAGCAGAGGTATTGATGCAGTTTTATTGATTTAAACTTTCTATAGTCAATAACAATACAAAAAACACATTACTGCCCTTTTGATAAATATAGGGAAGTGAAGTGTATGTCAGTGCCTATATGATTTCTAAATTTTTTTTCTTTATAAAATTAAAATATTAATTAACAACCAGAATAATGACAGTAATCAGAACCTATGATATTTTTATGCACATCTTATCTTAAATTTATTGGTTGTTTAATACCCAACTGCCTTTTTTTGCCCTATTTGTTATACAGTATCTTATTTCATTATTAATATTGTTATTTAGTGAATTTTACATCTTTTTTCTGAGAGTTTATAATGCTATATTTTCATTATTAATACAGTTTATATTATGTCATTTTAGTATGTATTTTTCTGAATGTTTCTAAAATCTTTAAATTATGGTGGCTAAATATTTAAAATATGCAATAAAAACATTGCAGCAAAATATATTCAATCTTAGCATATATTTTTATTAAAAGGCAATTGAAAAATATACTGCAATACCCTTTACAATCTTAATTGATGGTTCATAATGAATAAAGTGGAGTAGAACTCAAAATATATTGAATCAATTGCGATCGGACTCCATTAAATTAATTGGATGTTTTCAAAAAAAGTCTATTTTTAATTAATTATTGTATGTTGATATTGGGAGGAAAATTACATATTTTTTTTAAAAAAAGCTTTTAATCAATTAAATGAAAAGGCAACACTTTTAGATATTAAGGTATTTAAAAGTGCTGTACGTTAATATAGTATGCAATGTGTACAATGAGGTAAATGAAAGTCATTGCTTGTTGAACATCTTGGTCAGAGTAAATTGTTTCACTGCCCCCATATGTTATTGGGCAGCCAAGTTGTATATCTGCTTTACCATGCAAAGTTGCAGGTGGTCATTCTCAGGTTAACATTCTATCCACTTAAAAGCAGCTTCAAAGACAGTAAATGCTTCATTAGTTGATAATCCCATGTCTGCTTCAACTTGGACACTAAGCCGTTTTCTTCTTTGATATTTTCAATAATTTTATTATTATTTGCACTTTGAAATCTAGTGTCTGACCCATGATCCATTCTCCTATATCTTCAGCCTAACTTCTGAACATCTATTTTTAAAAGAACGTTTTTGAATTTCTCAAATGAAATGACAGATAGACAGAGTTCAGATAATTAGTGTTCTATTGTAATCTAGTTTATTGTGTCTAATAAAGAAATGTTTGCTAAAGCACAAACATATTTTAGCATGTTTAACTTCATTAGATAGAAAAAGTAAATTATTAAAATTTATTTAAAAATTATTTCTCTCTCTCTCTCTCTCTCTCTATTGTGTTTGGCCAAAATAATGGAAAACCCATATAAAAAAAGTGTTTTGTACATAATAAAGTATGGTAGCACATTTGGTTGTTAAAACCATTGGAATCCTCTTTAAAATGGTCATATGCAAGTGATAAATTGATAGTAAGTGAGAGGTTGTACCATTCCTCATGTAAAAGTTGCTCTACTCCCAAGGAAATGGTGGAGGAAGGTAATAAAATAAAACAGATTACAAGGGCTGTATGTGATGTTTAATCTGTTGATTGGGTAGGCCAATGACAATGTGTTACAGAGTCCTCATGTTCTTGTAATCATGATGGAACAGTTTGATGACAGGAATTTGGGAATCATCTTGATAGGTGCAATCTTTATATGGAAACAATGTCTTTGCTGTAGAATAAGTTGGTTGGCCAAAGGAATGATAAAATCAATGCCAGTGTCCTGTCCTTGTATTGTAACAAGAAGTCCTACTCCAAACCATGAATGAGGTCAAAACGATTATGGAACCATCCCAGGCTTCATTCTAATGAGGAGACAGTCTGGATTGTAAGATTCTGCATGGGTTCATCACATCATAAGGCTGTCACATGGGGGAGACTAGGTAGATGCATAATTTTATCAAGTAACACTCATATCAGACATGTTTCCATTTTTAGCAGTCTAGGTTTTATTTTCCTTGTACCATTATACTTGTTATTTCCGATTTACTTCTGTCACAAGGGGTTTTGCAACTGCAGCTCTGTGCCAAATATTTTCTCATGCAGCTCCTTTTGAACTGGATGTATCATTACTGGGTTCTGTTGATGTGCATTTTGTACAGCAGTTACTTTTGCCACCATGGTCTTTCTGATATGCACAATTTTCCTTGAAGCTCACCTATCTTGCAGTGAGTTTGTCTTTTTTTTCATTGTTCTATCTCACAAATGCTGTTTTGCTATGATCTTTGTATATGCTGTAATGACTTTTGACACAATGCCTATTTATAACTCTAATAGTTGAGCTTCTCTGGAACTGATGTGCCTACCAGATGGGTTCCCACTGTCACTTTGACAGGTCATTATTTTTAGCTTAATACAAAATGATGTACAATACACTTACATTGCATGTTAGTTTGTTCTGGTTGCATGTCCTCATAGTGAAATAATATCTTTGGGGATGGCAGGTCAAGTATTAAGGGATCTAATGCTTGATACCTGCTTCTAAATTATGATAACTTCCACCTGGCTGCTTTTACTAGCTGGTAGAGCCCAATTCTGGACTAGGTACAGGGAAGTATGCTGGTGCAACAACAATTAATCTCACACTCTTAGGAATATAAGATCAATGCAGTATAAAAAACTGGTAGTTACATTTTTAATTTAGTCCTACGCTAAATTAAAGGAATGGAATTCATTAATTATTTATTTATTGTATGCAGTGGGAGAGTAATTTTAATAGTCCATGTGATCCTGATTATTTGTTCAAGATAGTATTCAAAATCAGTTTTTCAAAGTATTTAAATAATTCAAGCACCATACTTAATTCAGATTTTAATGAAGCTTTAGAACTATGTACATATTTACAATAAATTCCCCAATATACAGCCAAGAAAGATTTAACATTTTATTTCTGCACCAAACATTACTCTTCCAAGAATTTTATTGAAATTTAATATTGTGGAAAAATTCTTTGAAATATAAAATTAAACTACATAAAATTGATATTACTGTGTTGCGAAAACCAATATTGTGAACATAAAAGCTGTGCTTCAAGTAATCGTGGTTTTTAGTAATATAAAAGGGCCTTGTTTTATGAACAAAATAAGTTTTTTTGTATCATGTAAATTAATTTTAGTACGTTCGTTTCTCTAGTAAATGCTCATATTTCACTTTCAATAATTAATTTTCAGAAACAGGAATTTTATGAAATACTATTTTCTTCTGTAGATTTCTTAGAAAACTCTCCAGATCTAGAAGGAATAAGTGATTTTGCAAAGGTGAAGTATAATACATTAAAGAATTCTTTTTGGAATATTAGTATTTAATCATCTTCTATGATCTCAATTAAATATAGTTTAATATCATCAGAAATATTGGGTTTACTGGAAAGTTCTGTCCATTTTTGGAGTAAAACAAAATACAAAATTTTCTTAATCAATACTACAATAAACTATTAAATAATATAATTCCATTATTACTTATGACTTCTTGATCAGTTACTTATGATCAGCGTGAGGGCAATTTTTATACCTCATATAAATGTTTCATCTTTTTATGCAAAAAATGGAAACAGTGCTTGATTGATATCTTCTTCATTTTTTAATTTTTTGCTCTTCAAAAAATTTTTAAGGACAAGAACAAGTGATAGTTGGAGGGTGATAAGTCCAAGGAACATGGTGTAAGGAATAGGATTTCCTAGCCTATTTCTGCAATTTTTTTGACAAATTCTTTTCTTGGCCTCTTTCTTAGAACATCGCTGCTCTTTTTTCTTGAACTGCTTTCTTTAAATTATCCAGTTCCTGACAAAACTTTTCAGAATTGAGCTTTTTGTTCAATTTTTAATGCTGGTAATGTATTGGTCCTCAAATATTCCACCATATACACATTATTATCTTAATTAGAGTTAAATTTGTTTTAGAGTTGGGAGGGTTAGGTTTTACACAAAACATACCCTTTTCCTTAAGTTGTTTTCGTTGGTAATACAATTTTTATCCTCAAATATCATCTGATTCAAGCATGGCTCAAATTTATGAACAAACAAGCAGAGATGGGTGTTTGATAATCTGATCACCAAAATTCTTCTGACTTAATTCATGTGGAACTCGTTTTGAATATTTCTTCATCATTCCTATCTTCCATAAAAAATTCTTCTTTGGTCCTATTTCTTTTTTTGGACCAGCGTGCTTAGCTGAATTGAGCTCTCTGTGGTCTCTGATGTTGTCAAAATAAGATATTGCTCTAACATGGTTTTAACAACATCGTCATCGATCAACGAACAGAACTTTCTGGTTGACTTAATATGTATTAAATTCCCATTTTATAATGTATTAATTTTAAATATCTGTGAAATCTTAGTGTTTAAACTGGGGAATGAAATGATAAATTTTGGGATGTGTTAAATAGAAATATTTTCATTTATGGAATATATTCTGAATTAAAGAAATAATAGTTATGCCATACATGACAAATATCTCTGTTTAATGTATTTATACTTTTCTATACTTTTTCATAGGAATAATAATTGAATATTTTATTTTAATGCCTGATATCGCTGATTGCTTAGTTTATTTTTATGTAAATAAAATACATACTTCACTTTAATGAATATTTACCAATTTTATATAATTTGAAATCATACAAAATTCTATCCTGTGCAACTAAATATTTTGTTTTAAAATGTTGTCCTAACTCAAGATTATTTATTGAATCCCAGGAATATTTAAAAAATTTTAAGATTATTTTCATTTTTATATTTTATTTTCACAATTTTTTTATGATGTGTAACTTGATGTTGGTGATATGGGTAATTGTACTTACGTAGAAAAGAATGAAATATTTTTATTTTCTCTAACAACCATCACATATATTTTGACTATAAATATTGACACAAAACTAATGCAAATTTATAAATATTGGTTAAAATGTTTTACTATTGGGGATGTTAAGAATTGGTTTTAATAAGTCCTTTAACTCTCTTGAAAATCTTGATCGAAATCCAAATCAAGTTATTTCCATTACAATCTGCTACATATTTTTTCTACTACTAAATACATAACATGGTATTATAATTTAGAAAATTTGCTCCATTTTAAGAAATGATTTCTGAAAACAAATTATTTGTTATTTTAATGATTTGTAATTTTAAATATATCAAGAATTATAAATGTATTAATTATATATGTAACTTTAAATGTATCTAGGATTATATTAATAAACAAGAAAGACAATATGGTGCTATACATCAGGCTTATAAATGAGAAATAGACACATTGTAAACAAGGTAATCAACATAGGAGTATTTTCATGATTTTGAGTATTTTGGTTTCAAGAAAGTAATAAAATATTCTAATATGAAAAAAAAATAACTGAAGTTCCTAATATTATATATTAACTTATTTTTTATTTCTACTCTGAAAGTACAATTACTATTTTAAATTGATTTCTTTGCTTATTGATAGTTTGATACCACAGTTAAAATTTAGAAGAATTATGATAAATAGTTTGATATTATGTTTTATATATTATTTATAGTTAGTTACATTTTTGTCAAGTTGTGAACTAATGAAGTAAATTCAGTAAAGAGTTCTGTCTTTTATCTAGAAAATCTTTTTAGGGTAGTTGTGTAGCTAAACATGAGAAATTTTAAAAATCATGAATGAAATTACTTGCTCAGTTTACAATTCAGCTCTTTTCTTAATGTTAAAGTTTTACTTTTATTTTACTCTTTTAATTTTTATAATATCTTTGGTTTTATTAACTAAAACTTTTTTTGAAGCAAGAAATTTATAAAAACCTTTTATTCTTAATTTCAAAAAGTTGACATAAAATTTATTTTCTAACAGTATTAGTTTTCCTATACATCAGTCTTTTTTACGCTAAAGCAAATTGTTTATGTTAAAAAAAAGAAATTCGATTAAATTCAGTTATGCTAATCAGTAATTGTAATATTTTTTTTTTTTAGGAATGCTATAAACATGTTAAAAGCGGCCTCCTAATCCCATCTAAAGACCAACTTTTTGGGCCTTATGAGGTACAGATTAAATATGTAGCATTTAGTGTGCCAAAACTTTATTTGAAACATTTTAAAATTTATTACATTTTAAATTATTCACTTGTTATTTTTAGGATATGGAAACAGCTGACAGTTTTTTAGTTCAAGCTAATAATGATATTGTCCAAATTTGTAACACTCTTGTATTACTATGGCAAAAGTTTCTAGAAATTGTAGTTGGAAGAGAAAAAATAAGGCAGCATTTATCTCGTCAAAGACACCTTCAACGAGTGAAACGCTTTTCTGAAGCTTTCTTTATCATTGAAAAAACTAGGGACTCCATTTTATCACCTTGTGACAATAGGTATGTTTTCATTTTTACAGTCTATATTCACTTTTATTTTTGTATTTTATAATGTATCCTGTATTTGAGACAGAGTATAATCTTTTCAAAAATACGTCTTAATGTCTTAATAAAATTTTTTTCAAAAATAATTTGCTGACAAAATAGATTTTTCTAATGAGATACAACATATAAATTTCTTTTTAAAGTTGTGTGTAATTTTTCATGAATATGTGTTAATATTTTTTTGCATTATTTATTCTGTACATTAAGCTGTATTGCATTGGGAAGTAACATTTTCATTATGGTAATTCTAAAATTGAAAATTATGATTTGATCTATGTATCTGTTGAATGAAAAATCATTAAAAAAGCAACAAATGCACTGATTTTAAAATAGAGGGAACTTACATGAATATGGTCATTTTTAAATTTATATAATTATGTATCAATAATTTCAAAATAGTAAAATATTAGTTTAAAAAATATGTGCACAAAATTGAAAATAAGATGCAAAATATTTGAGAATAAAATATGACAAAAATGTTACAAAATACTTAAAAACATTTTTAAAATGTGTTTTAAACATTTTGTAACATTCCATTATTTAAATTTTGCATGTTAAGAAGTAGTTCATAATCAGAAAGAAGTAATGGAACTGTGGAACTAAAATATGGTTAAATCACATTTTTCAGCAGTCAGGGTTCATGATACATATTTTAGCACTTAATTTACAATTAAAAATATTTTTGTGATCCACTAAAATTTAGCCTTTGAAATAACTATGGGTCTCAACTTTCATTTTGTGAATCACTTTTTCAAATCCCTTTGAAAAAAAAAGTATAGGTCATTTGTGAAAAGATAATTAATGTGTATTAATTTGAAGATAAAAGCAAAACTTTCTGTATGACAAATAGAAGTATTTTATTTTTGTTTTTAAAATATGATTTCTGTTGTATGAATTATAACTGATGTGTAAATTTAATTTATAGTACAAATGCAGTATTCTATCTAAATTAATATTTGTGTTATTTCATTTTTGCACTCAAATATTTTAGATATTTTGAAATATAAAAAGACTAAAAATTTATTGTTTGTTAAATGATTAATTCCATTGATAAAAATTGGAAAATGCCTTATTGGTTATTTCATTAATAATAGTTTCACTTGAAAATATTAGCTGTAGTGAGAGTTTGTATTAAATACCAAATATAAAATTCATACAAAAATAAAATCCATTAAAAATGGATGTATTAAAGTGATTTTAATTAAAAATTACTAAATTTCAGAAATATTAGTGCTTATAAATTTTTTGAGTATTACTTTGATTAGTTTTATTTTCATATAATAAATGGAAATATGTATTTATTTAAGTATGAATTAAAATGTTTAGCAATGTACTTAAAAATTCCTTATAAACCATGTAATTTATTTGTAGCATTCTCAGATGAAGTATCTCAAATTTAACATGCGACCTTAAAATAATTAGGAAGTAATATATATTAGTATATTAAGTTTGGCTGATCTTCATTTTACAAATCTAAGGAGGGAGAAATTTCTTTGAAAATGGCTCGCCTTGAAAGACCCCCCTGTTTTAGGATGCAATGGGATAAAGTTTCCTTGTGGAGAAGGGTAGGCGTTAGCTTTTCTCTTTCATGGAGATATACATGAAACAGAAAAGGTTTTGTGTAAGTAATCTGTTAGATTCTTGCCTAATATATTTGGAAAAATGAATGCTACATGTATTTTGAACATTAAGATCAATGATTTTCCTTTAAAAACTTTTAAGATTATTATTAACTGTTCTGCTATTACCTTGCAAAATTACATTAGCTGCTGTGGTTGTGAAGCAAGACAGTAAATATATTCACTTTCACAGAGAATTAATCAATAAATATATCATTTTGTAAAGATGAATATTTAAAATGTTATTATTTAAAATGCCTAGCTACTAGGATTTTCACCTTTCAACTTTAGAATAGGTGGAACCCAGCAAACACAAACTGCCGACAAAAATCTGGGCTGCTGCTGCCCAAGCCAGTTTTCTGTTGGCTACCGCAAGCTCCTCATGATTGTTTGATGGCCTGACTCTGGCCATTACACTCATAGGTGAGTGTTGCCCAAAATTAACCAGGCTGGTGTTAGATTATAAGTAGAGGACCAACAGATTCTGGCTATTGTTGGTCCTGAAGCTGTTGGCCAGCAAAATTAAGACAATTAGTTTTATTGCTATTTTTTTATTTTATTGGCAAAAACTTTTTTTCCTAAAAATAGTTTCTTATTGTGATGTTAATTAATTTTCAGATAACTTCGTACTTTTTTAACCCTAAAAACTGTTTTTCTGCTAAAAATATGTTTTTCACTTTTTATTGTGTATACCGCGTGACAGTATGACGTCAGAAACTGCGAAGTGCTTGTGTCAGTCATTAATGTGAAATTACAGAGAATTCAATGTTACATCTATGAGCCAAGAGAAATACATTGGCACAACATGTCCATTTTTGGACCTTGCACCATAAAACCCAACCAACCAAGAGAAATATAAGATAAGTACTTATTTATTATTGTTTTTATTAGGATAGAATTGTTATGAATGATGCAAAATTAATATATTTATTCTATGTTGAAATATTATTTACTTGTTAAGAAAACTATGTAAATTGTTGATAACATGACAATGAGATAAAGACATTTGAAATGTTTTAGTCATTTTATGTTTTAGAATAATTATATTGCTGTGTTAGGAATAGAAAAATGTATCAAGTACAAAAGTATTTTTTCATTCCATATATGTGTTATATATTTAACCGATTAATATAATAAACTTTCCAATGCTCAGACTTTTTAATATAATTCAATTGTTACTAGGCTTAAACCTATTTTTTACAATTTTTTTATTTGTTACAAAGCAAGTTTATGAAATAAATACCAGTCTAAAAATATTCTATTAAAAAGAGTTTAAATGTGTATTTTCATTAAACTTAATATAGGATCTATAGCATTTATTTATGATCATTAAATTGTGTGCGAATTCCATATAAACTTTAATTCTCTTGTTTTTAAAAGGCTTTCTTATTTACTATTATTTTTAAGTAAATTTTTATTGGCCGATATAAATAACTTATACATATTTTGTCTTATAAGAGTTTATTGTCTTAAATTTTTGCTCCTTAAGCACCTGCTTTAAGGAATGAAAAACTTTACAATACATAAACATTATAAAATATTTTATGCATTTATAACATAATATTTTTGTATTACCTGGTCAACTATGAAAATCATTATGGATTTCTTAACAAAATATTATTGTATCTAAAAAAATTGTATAAACTTGAAAATATAATACTAAAAATAGTGTTAATAGTATTAGTAAATTAAAAATAGTAAATATAATACTAAAAGTATATTTTAGGATTTCTATAGGAATCATATATTAATTGCTACAAAGTTAGAAAACATTTGGAATTCTATGATTGGAAAAATAATATTAAAATATCTGAAAACACATTCATATGGAACAATTCTGTATTATTATTTGTATTACTTTTGTCTATTATGTTAAGTATTTCCATGTAAAAAATGTCGTCAGATGTTAAAGCTTAATATCTACTCTTATATTACTAATTTTATTAAGTTTAAACTCACATTCTATATTTTTATTTATGAATAAAAAATTGAAGTATGAATTAACAATAATTTTAAACAATTTGTTTCAATGAAAATATATGTTAACTAGAGTGTTTTTCCCTTCAAATTTTGGAGAAAGTAATTAAAATTTCAAACATTTCATGATTTGTTTAAAATTTTGATCAATTGATTCTTTTATAATAACGTAAATGGTTTTATAATTATAGTAAATAATCAACAGGATTGTGAGTAAATAATATATTTAATCTTGATTGTATATAGCCGAGCTGGCAGCCGAATGGTTAGTGCTCTTGCCTTCGGTTCAACAGTTCGTGGGTTCGAATCTCACCTTGGGCATGGATGTTTGTAGTGGTTCGGAATCCACTTTAAACCATAAGTCCCGGTCTAATTAGCCCTCAGGTGCAAAAAGACCATTGAGTGACAACCAAACCAAACTTGATTATATATACATTCATATGTATATACACAATTAAAACACAATTTTTTTTCTTTACAGATTTAAAGTCTGATTATGATGACAATATTGACCTGGATATAATTTTGTGATTTTTATTTTTATTTATTTCTTAAAATATATATATATTGAAATATATATATATATTGAAATATCAAAATACTCTGTGCCACAACAGCTCATGTGGGCTAAGGCCTACAATGCCCATCTCTGTTTTCCTGACCGAGAGCGCCAGGGGTGCAAAGCATATGTCCCGATTAGGTGGTCAGCCTAACGCAAAACACTCAATGTTTAGTTGCCAAGAATGCTCAATGTGTATATAATGTTACTAATAATTACCATTTCCCCTTTTTTAAAGCGATAAAACAAAAACTAAGTAAAAGGATTCCGCTGTAAAAAAATTTATATAAGAAATAAAGAAATACTGAATTTATTTTATTTATTTCATTTTCAGATTTAAATACTCATATCTGTTATGTGGTGTAATTATGATGAACAATATCTATTTTAATGGGTATTTTATGCTTTTATGTAGTCTCATTCAATGACCACATCTAAGCATAAATATACATTTGTCCATATCATTGTTAATTACAAATTGGATAATTTATTTCCTCGTGTTACAAATTTTTTAATTATTTGTATTAACAAATAATTGTAATTAATATTTGTAAATAATAAAATTTTTGCAAAAATTATAATTGTTAATAATATTAACAAATTATTTAATTTTAATTATTTTAAATGTAGTTAATATAATATTTGCAAATAATTGTAATTATAAATATTATTAACAAGTAAATGTAGGTAATATTTTTAAATAAAGTAGCAAATTATATATATATATATATATATATATATATATATATATATATATATATATATATATATATAGCTTATATTTATTATGGATGACTACTTGTTAATATTTCGTTTTATGCATAAGCTTTGAAGCTCATAGTGTTTCTAACATCTCCCCACTCCAATTTAAATTGTACATATTAAAACTAGTTCAAAATCAATAATTTAATTTCTAATAGTATTGGATTAAATATAAATTTAACATTTTGTGTAAAATAAGAATTAAAAAGTTCTTTTACTTGTAAATAATTTATAATTTCATTTTATGTAAATTATCTGTGATGTAAATTTACTGGGCAACAACTAGAATACACATATTCAAAATTTTAAGTATTTTGAATTAATTGATATAACTTTTTCCATTAATCTGTGAAACATCACTTGTGAAAAAAAGAAGCTAAATTCCAAGCTCATAAAATTCAGCATAGAATATTGTATAAATAATGCGAGATTGTGACAATTTGTTTTAAAATTCATCAGTACTTATTTTGATTACTATGATTTTATAAACTTTACTTATCTGCAATCATAGTTCATGTGTAAAAACTAATAATCATTGGTGTATATTTTATTAACTAATTTTTATTAGTTCAGAGTACTTTTTTTTTAAAGTATGAAATACCAAGTGTATGTTATAAATTGACTATATTCTTTTATTATAATCTTGAAAATGTTAGATTTTATTTAAAACATTACATTCAATTTTTCAAGTCAGGTGTTTAGAATTTCTATGAAGTCATTAAATTAAAATTACTTTCATTCAACCCAATTATTTGTATCTATTTTTAATCAAACAGTTATCAAAAGGAATAAATATTAATTTTTCTTTTGTTTCTTACTATTATTTAATAAGTGTATACGAGTTTCGTATATATATATATATATATATATATATATATATATATATATATATATATTGAAATATCAAAATACTCTGTGCCACAACAGCTCATGTGGGCTAAGGCCTACAATGCCCATCTCTGTTTTCCTGACCGAGAGCGCCAGGGGTGCAAAGCATATGTCCCGATTAGGTGGTCAGCCTAACGCAAAACACTCAATGTTTAGTTGCCAAGAATGCTCAATGTGTATATAATGTTACTAATAATTACCATTTCCCCTTTTTTAAAGCGATAAAACAAAAACTAAGTAAAAGGATTCCGCTGTAAAAAAATTTATATTAGCAATACTCAATTTTTTAAATTATTAATTCTGTATTAATATTTTCACTATTATAGGCATTCACAACCAAAGTGGGTAATTAAACCCTTAAACTATATATTTGTTAGGTTATTTTTACTATTCAAGTGCTTGGCTTGTTTTGCTTTGATTGTAAATTTAATTATAAATTGTAAGTTTAAAAATAGTTTTGTTGGATTCTCTTTATACAAATGGATAATATTGTGAAATGAGATGCCTAAATATGTGAAAATGTTATACATGAAATTTTACCTGATTTATATAAACATATTAACTCAATTTTCTGTGTTTTTTACCTGGGATGTTATTAACATCCTGGTGGTTTTATTTTTCTAATTAAATTGAATAAGTTTATCTTTTTTATATTTCTTTTTTAAATAATATATTGCAAAAAATAAATATTTTTTTGAAATTATAAATTGTTTATATTCTGATTTTTATTTTCAGAGAGTATTACAACAGTGAAAATCTTCACAAAGGGAGACATTAGTTCCAGAGTACTAATTTGGAAGGTAGACCAAATAAAAGAAGAAAACTTGTAAATTAAAAATATTAAAAAAAAATTCACAAAAATTATTTTCAAATGTAAATAAAAATAGCAGATATTTTTTATTTTCCGTATTATCATAAATAAAAAATGTTACTTCCATTAATATTTTTACCTTTCACTTATATGTAGTTTTTGTTGTGATAATTCGTATAAATAATAAAAAATGTTAATTTTTATTTTTGTATCATTTTTCTCAACTGGTTTTATGGAGTTAACTGATTTGGAAAATGAAGTATTAATTTATATAGAAAAAAATATATGTGGGTGTGCTTTAAAATATTTCTATAAAATTATCAAAAACAATTGGTATAATTTTATATCTTCAAGTTAAAATTTTAACAATTTTTAAAAAATTAAATTTATAAGTAATGAAATTCTATAATAAAGATAATTTTAAAAATATAGAATATAAAAATTATTTCAGTTATTTAAATAAAAATAAACTAAATTTTTTTTGGATAACATTGTCAGCTTGCTAAAATACTAATTAGTAATTCATTTTATTAAATCTTTCTATATAATTAAAAACTAAAAATGCACCTAAGGTCATTTGAGATTAACATGGATAACAACTTATATCTTTTTAGGATAACCAATATATATTCAGTATTAATTTAATGGATTTCCAATACTTCTATATTAACTTTAACAATAATAACAGATAAAAATGAATTTCATTTTTATAGAAATAAATGATTATAACCAGCCGAACGTCGGTAAAAGCGGCTATCCACGGTCAAACGTCAAAAAGCCGATGGATAACTGTAAATGGACATGTACTGGCAATTAAATGCGTCCAGTATGGCATGTTGGGCGAACAGCGGACTGTATTCCCAGCCCAGTAGCAATGACGACAACCACTTTATTGCGGAGCCGAAGAAGCCAAGTAGCGGCGGTCCGCTGCTGGCCAAGACAGCAGCGGTCTGATGAATACCCGGCATCTTTGTGTTTGCTGGGAAGTGATTTCAGTGGGCACACCATCGTGGTCCCGAAAACAGGACCTTATAATTTAATTGGGTTCATACAAAAGATCTCAAACTCGGCTTGTCTCCTCTAGGGGTACCATTTCACATGCAGGACATTGCGGCCATTTTATGCGCCTCAACTGACAATAGTGAAGACGTAGGTAGCCATGGATGAAGCATGCAGTGGATGAACAATATATCATCCTGAAGGTAAAGTGAGCCCAAAAACTAGTCAGCAAGCTTTGCTCAGCATCTATACATTAATTATCACATTTTACTATGTGCAGATACTTTCACAAAGTTGGTTTATTCGTCCACCGTCCTATGTGCTCACCCCTTTGAAAATTGGCCTTCAGTGCTACCATTTACAGTAGTAGAAGGAACACAAAAATTGGACACATTATCAATGAAGTCTTGCTCTCATCACAAATGAGAATTTTTTCTGCACCACAAATGATTATCAATATCAATTGATTTGGTGAGAAGTTTGGACACTGTTTCATCATAGTAACATCAAGGAAAGAAACCATTACATTGGTTCTGGAGTTATCTGGGAAGGTTTTCTGCTGAATGGCTGGACTGAGCTCCATGCTTTCAACAAAGGTTCTTTAACTGGATACCGCTATTGTATTCCCCATGTGTGTATGCTGTAGGGTGGCTTTAAAGCAGGGATGCACAACCTATGGCCCGCGGGTGAAAATTGGCCCGCGTCGCCTTTAAAGTTGGCCCGCAAATGTTAATAAAATAAGACTAATTTAAAAAGAAATGAGACTCTTTCAAATAAACAAAAGAAAAAATCTGATGGGAAAACGATTCTACATCAGAATAAATATTTTACATCTGTTCATTAAGTTCATTTTTTTATAACGCGGATTTTCAGTTTGTTCCCTTCATGGCTACCCGAGAGTATGAATGTTCGTATAGGAGTTCAAAATGCAGCTGCATGTGTAACTTTCTTTGGCAGTACTTACATTTGTGAGCAAACTTTTTCTTTAATGAATTTAAACAAATGAAAAATAAGGAATAGAATAGCAGATGAGAACCTTTCTTCTGTTTTACGTATTGCCACAACGAATCTTAAGCCCAACATAATATCAATAACTTCAAATATTCAGTCACAGCTATCACATTAAATTTTACTAATTTTTTTCAAAATTTAAATTGTGTTTTTTGTATAATTACCAAAAAGTTTTCTCCTGTTATTCAATTTCAAGTTTTTTCTAGAAATAAAGTATTTTAAGCATATCTATAATGTTTGTGTTTTATTCCTTCATTGTATAATGTTTGCATGAGTAAAATAAGTAAATTAATAATTGTAATTCACATGCGTATTGCCACAAAAAAGTGTTTTTACGTTTATAACATGTTTTAACATTTACGTGCTGCTTTGGCCCTCGACTTGATCTTTTTTCATATTTTGGCCCCTCATTCTGAAAAGGTTGTGCACCCCTGCTTTAAAGCAAATTTCATTTTTATAGATGACAGTACACAACATCACCAGATTCCTGCTGCCCTGCAGAACTGGAAAGTCTTATGCAACAGATTATCAGATGTTTTAAACAACTTTTAGATTTCAGACTATCCACTTTGCAATGACAAATAATAAATCAAAATAGAATTACATTTCCCTGATTTACTTACTTGTTTCTTTTAAAATATTGAATTCTTGATGTATACAAATGGTTAAAATGTAAATATGTCATTATCATTTATATGTAAATAAATACATTACTACAAAGCAATCGAATGATTTGATTGATGAGAAGCTACAGTTGGAAAATTTTACCATAAGAAAGCATCGTCATATCGATTTTCCAGGGAAATAATTTTCTTAAAATGCATATAATTAAAAAATGATTAAAAAAGTTAAATCTTTTTCATATGATGGCTATAAAAATCAATAGCTGATTTTGTGTTTTTAACTGCTTGAGAATGAGTTTATTTTTTAAAATAAATCTGGTTTATGCAATATAAAATATTCATTTTAGTTTGATTGCTACTACGAATAATGTTTGCATTTGGTTCTTTTTTAATTTTTATATTGTGGATATTATTGTGATTTTCAATACTATTAAATCAAATAGTAAATTGTGTGTGTGCACAAAAATATTTTTTGAAAGAAACTAGTATTGATGGTTATTTTTCTATGTAAAACTTCATAAAGTATTTGTGTCACATTTTATGTACTCAATCACATAAAATTTGCTTACTTTAAAGCTTAAATGTCTCATTAGATTTCTACAGTTACTAATTTGTAAATAAAGCTTTTATCAATATTTTATGAATTAATTTTTAATCCACATCTTTTTTTTTATTAAGGAACAAACTTTAAAAAAGTTTTTTGTAAATGTTAAGAATTTTTGATTTTCGCTTTTAGATAAAACAAATAAAAATTTAAAAATGAAAATGTGATTTTATGTTACTTTGTATCGTATGCTTAAATGCATTATATTCACAACTGGGGAACTTGCTTAAATTTCTAAAATTAACAATTCTTTTTTAAATCATAATTCAAAATGAAGTATTTTAGAAGTAACCCAAGAAAACATATTTTTTACAAATATTAAATATGCTATCCAATTGAGCATAATTTACACACGTTTTTATAATGTACTTTTTAAAGCTGCCCTCATTTTGTTTTTATTATAAAGCAAATCAGAAACTGAAAAGTCTATGTAGTATACTTATAAGAAATTTTGAAATCTTGAATTGGAATTCAAAGTTCAGACTGATTTAAGTCAGTGTTCAGATTTGAAATGTCCCAAAATAAATTTCATATGTTGGGATTTATCAAATTATTAGAATGTAGACACTTATTATGTGATAACATGAACTTTTTTAAGATTTAAAATTAAATCTAATATTTTAAAAGTGGAGGTAGTGGTTATCATATAATGGCAGTTACAACAGTTTTATGTAAATTGTGACTTGATAGATTTAAAAAAAGTATGTGAAACTTTAAAATACTTTTATGCTAATTTATGTTTGAAAAGCATAAATATTTATATACTGTGTACTCATTAATTTGTATACTTTGAGAATAACAAAAATTTGTTTGAGAATAACAAAAAATATTGCGAGTGGAAAAATTATTTATAAAAACTAATTAATGAGACCAATTTTAATAATAAAATTAAACATATAAAAAATGTTGTAAAGCCTAATTTTATTAATAAATCTTTTGAAAGATTTTAGCTTTTAATTTCAAAAATATGCCTGTAGACTTAATTTATACTTAAACTGGAAATTATACTTATTTCCAGGAATATTTAGAATCAAGTAGGAACTGAAAAATTGAATGTAATAAAGAAAATTCATGTATGAAAATATATTAAGTTCTGGAATTTTTTTCAAGTGAAATATTTTTGCTGCATTTAGCAAAAGCATTGCTATTTCCAAATCAGTTCTGATCATCACATCTTTCCTTTTTGTGAATTAAGATGTTACAGGGGAACCAACTTTGCCCAGCCCTTGCTTTCTAAGCCCACAGGGAGGAATTTGTTGCTGACACTTTAACAAAATGGATTATGGAGATGGAGAAAACACCTTTATTGGTTGTTTCTATGGCATTAGTACATTTATTTTTGTGATATATTAAAGCTGGTAAAATTGCAAATTTTTTGGTATGAATAAAAAGCAATTTTAACCAATAATACTATTTTTGATTTTCCTCTTCGCAAGCTTTGAAAACTATGGCTAGTTGTGGTGGTGAGACAATGGGAATTCCTACATGCATGTAAATGAGTCTTAGTTACATCTTGACTTCACTTATTTCTTTCAATGACACAAAAGTTCAAATAATTTATCTTTTGCCAAGCAGTCCTTTCTCTTGTTTGTACTTATACTAAGTGTCATTAGGATATGAATTTTCAAAACTTATCAATTTTTTAGTAAAACATTTTTGAAGCTATAATTTTGAAAACCATTTGAGGAAAAACTACATACATATATTCAATTCTTAATAAAGTCCATTCTTATTATATTAATTAATTTTGAAGCTCAACAACTAATGATTTATGTGTTTATTTGAATGATATATTTAAACAGACTTAAAATAACTTATAATTCTTAAAATTTAATTATATTTGTTTCTGTGTATTTGATGTATTTTCATAAACTATCAAAAATTAATTTATTGTAATTTTAAAAATAAAGCAGTTTTCAAACTATTCAAAAAAAGATTAAATATTAAATGCTTAGCTGTTATTTTTTAAAATTAAAATGTATTTATATATTAGTCCATTCTTTTTGAGTGAGAATAAAACAATTGTTTGAAATGATATTTTATTAGTTAGATTTGTATATAGCACAGTAGAAAAAGTATTGTTTAACGTTTGATTCTCGGTGTTGGAATCTTCATGGTTTGGCCAGTGATGCTATAATTTTTTTAAAATTAATTTTTGTGGAAAGAGAAAACAGGACAAATAGTTATATTTCTAAATGCATGGTTTTACTTATTAAATGTTAATAAAATAGTTTTTTAACTGATATTTTGTTTTACTTTTTTTTGTTCTCTTTTTTTCTTATGTAGTGTAGAAGCTTATCAAGAAGTGTCTGAGCAACTTAGGAAATCTTCATACATGAATTTGTTACCTCCATTAGAAGTCGAATGCAGTGAATTTGATGGTGATTTGAATTCATTACCTATTGTTTATGAAGAACACTATCAAGAAACTACAAGAAGAGGATCAGAGAATAGTCAAAGCTCTCGTAAGACTTAAGCATTTGCTTGGTATTTATAATCTCAGTAATCAAAAATATTTATTTGAATTTCTTAAAATTTACTTCTCTTAAATATTACTCCTTGAAGGAATTCAGCATAATCACCACTATGCAAACTATTTATTTGTAATAAAATAGTTTTAGATATATGTGTAGGTTTGAAATTACTTACTAAATATTGTTTTGTTATACCAATCTCAATTTGATTTTATTTCATATTCAAAAATTTAACTGGGCAAATGTTACTGGGGGGCATATATTTGAGATGCATATTTATAATGGATTAAATTTTCAATTATTTTTCCAATGCATGTATCTTGTAGTTTGAGTTTAAGCAACGTTTTTTTATAACTAATGTATCACTTTTTTAACTTTTAGAATCTGATTCTACGGCTAGTTTATCTGATGTTAACTTTTGTGTAGAAGATAATTCTGATGAAAGTGTTGAAAGTACCAGAAGAGTTTCTCAGGGATCTCTAGGCCAAAAGTTCAGGTCACCTGATATTTCTGCAACTCCAACTAGTCCTTCTGCTTATTCTTGGTGTCCCGAATCGATTTCTGTACCCACTTCAAGTAAATCAAGTTGTGTGGCATCAAAGAAACCATCACTGAAAGATAAAATTTTTAATAATTTTAAAGCAGAAGTGGAAAATGAACATGATGAAAGTGTATTCCCAAGTGGAGGATTTAGTAAAAAGAATCATAAAATTGTTAATAGGTCAAAAGTAAAACTAAAGTCAAGAACTGTAAATTTTTTACGTCAATTAAAAAAGCCCCAGTTTGGACAAGGCTCAAATTCTGTTGTTTTACTTGGTGTTAAAAAGTTAGAGCCTGGCCATAGTGCTCCATGTGGAGTTGCTAAATCTGTGAGAATGCCATTTGCTTTTGAGAGTGGCATACGCCATTCTCAAAGCACTCTTTCGGTAATGAGTACTATCTATGCTGAAGGAAATACTTCAATTCCAAACAGTGAATCAATGCCAGATCTTACATCTAATTATATTCCTCCACCTCCACCACCACTTCAACAAAACCATCGCTTTGTAAATATTCTTGAGCAATCGTCTGAAACATTCTTTCCAAGAGAGAAAAGCATACCTGCTTTTTCATCCTATGAACTACCAGAAATTAGAAGTAGTACAAATCAATTCATTTTACACAATAGTTTTCAAAAATTTAATCAAGTTATTACAGGTGATTTCGATATCAATAAAAAATACAAGTCCAGCTTTGACCATTCTTTGAATACAAACTTTCCTAAAAGAAATATTTACCAAGAATCTCTTAAAGAACATTCATCATCTGTGCCAAAAAATCAAATAAGTAAACAAACACAATTAATTGTGTCAAATCAGCCATTAAAATCTGAAAATGAATCCGTCTTTATTAAAAACCAGAAAAAAAAGTCTAACAAAATT
The DNA here is from genome assembly GCA_037975125.1 of Latrodectus hesperus. Lineage (NCBI taxonomy): Eukaryota > Metazoa > Arthropoda > Arachnida > Araneae > Theridiidae > Latrodectus > Latrodectus hesperus. The sequence goes on from CM075859.1 coordinate 26,548,519, forward strand.
GAGTCACTGCCTTCATTATCTATTACATCAAATATTGAGACATCTGACTCAACACCAAATTCTAGTTTATCTGATATATGCCCTCCATCGCCTCCTGTTCAATTCAGAGATTCTCCTCAAGCAACTGTTCAAACTGACAATATTTCACTTAAATCAGAAAAATTATCCAAGCCAAGAAAGAAAAACCAATCAATAGAGATAGCTTCTAAAGCTAATTCTTGGTCAAACGATAGTTGTTTAACTAGTTTAATTTGCCAAGGTACTCTTTTTTTCCCTAAACCTCCCGCTCAATTTGGTGATGATGTTGAAGCAGCTACATGTGCAGAAGAATATCCAAATAACAGTACATGCTTAAAAGATGTATCAAATTCAAATGAAGATTTGCTGTTGAATGATAATGAGGATGAAGTTAAAGATAATATTGAAGAAAGCAGCAAAACAGTGGAAAATGAGTCATCATTTTTTGATACTAAATGTTCAATGTTGGAAATGTTAAGTGAATTATCTCAATCAGAATTAACTAGTGCTACTGGGAATTCTACAGCAGAACGACAAAGAAGCTGTATTCTTAGCAATGAAAATGCTTTGAATGGAGAGGCTGAAAATAATCGTCGAACATCTGTTATAGGGACTGAAATGATAAGGTAAGTTTAAGATCATTAATAATTTGTGTTAATTTTCTCCCATAAATTATTACACAGTCAAAAAACAATTTATTCTTTATTAAGAAATTAAATTTTAAAAATTTATTCATTATGGTTAATATAAATAGTGCAGTTTTCTTACAATAAATTGTGTAATTAGCAATTATATAATTTGAAACTAAGCATAAAGTGTGTATGGAAAATGTCTTGTAAATTACTTAATACCAAATGGTTTATTGCATAAATTGTTATACACTGCTTCACCTAAATAACAACACCATGGAATATTGGTTAGAATTTAATAAAAATTGATTCACAAAGAATACATCTGAAATGCTGGTACTTTTCATAGCATTACAAGAAAACCGTATCATGTAGAGACTTAATTAACTAGAGATTAAGGGAAGTAAATATGTTCTGTATACTTCTTCACTGTTCAACTTCCAAAGAAGATTGGGCATAGTAACTCATAAGAGGGTATGTATTTAAGTCACTTTCAGCCAATCGTTGTGAATTTTTTTCAGATATTGGTGCATTCAGAATTACCCATGCACTGCGCAGTATGTCTAAAAAAGTTAATTATAGAGCCTTCAGCTGATCGATTCATGCATTCCGTTGTCCAAAATTTAATCTGTTATTAAAAAGATGTGGTCTTCAGCAATATTAGCATATTGATCATTCATCTGTTTCATGAGTCCCCAACTTTTTTGTACCTAAGAGCACATAGCAGAATATCAATCGATTGGCAGGTGCTATTTTTCAAGATAAATTTATACTTGGTGGACATAGTTAATAAGACACACTACATATAAAGCACAAAAAATTTAATTTAAAAAATCATTTCAGCATATGAATATTATTAGTATTAATATTCTTCTATAAAATAAATGATTGCTAAATTGTTTTCAAAATATATGAAGTATAAAAATTATTTATAAAACATATAAGATACAGTTAATGTGATCTTTGGTGTTTGATATTTGGAAGAATATGATGAAATTCCTGCTCGCAAGCAATTCTGAAGATTCAAAATTTTATCTCCACTTCTTACCTTATTATAAGAAATACTGAAATGTATGTGTTGCTATTTCAGTTATATTTATTTGATTGCTAAAAGTACAAAAAAAAAAATGACTATGGGTTATATGATTTTAAATTGATCTTGCAGCAATTGGAGGTTGATGGCAAATATTGATAAATCAGTTTCACTGTCACCTATCATTTTTTTCATATTTGTAAAATACACTGGAAACTTCATTTTCAGATGTGATATCCACAAAACTAGCTTGTCTCTGAACAAATTTATAGCCCCTATCATTCTTGCTGTATTTTGTTCTTTCCCTGCAGCTCCGAGTTCAAATTATATAGTTTTTTCATTATGTCTGTTACAAAAGATAATTCTGGCCAAAAAGGATTTGTTAGTTCTAAAAATATTTGGTTTTTGGTGCAAGATATTTTATTTCTTCAATTAAGGGTATAAATCTATGAAGTACTTTGCCTTTACTGAACCAGGGTACTTCAGTATGTAAAATGAGGTCAGCATCATCAGGATTTTTAACAGGGCCTTGAAAAGTTGATGTTGCGGAGGAGCGACTCTTGAATTAAGTTGACTATTTAGGTAATTTTCATTACGTGTGCAAATGCTAATACCTCACAAAACTTACTGGTGGATAATGTAGTAACATGATACATGAAATGTGGAAATAACAAATCTTTTATACAGAGTCCAATAAAACCATTCAAGTTTCCTATCATTTCTGATGCCCCATCAGTGGTTATTGCAGGCAGTATCTGGGGAGGCTATTTATCAACTTTCATGTTATATAAATGATTTATAAATATCCTCACCTGTTGTCTTGCATTTCATGAACAATATTTTTAGTTGCTCTTTTACTGTAAAATCAATAAATTCCATTCCACCATATCTGCTGACTATGTTGTGTTTGCTATGACTGTAGACTCGTCAAATTGTAGGGGGAACCATTGATGTATTTCAAAATCATTCTTTTGCTGTGCTTTCATATCTTTTGAAATGGCTCCAATTTTTCTTGCAACAATATTATTTGATAATTGTGAGTCTTGTATTGCTGATATATGATATCAGGTTTGTTGGAAAATCCCTCTTATTTGAGGTATCAATCAGCACAAGTAAGAAATGCTTGTTTTAACAACTCACCATCCTGGAAGGGCTTTGTCTGCTTTGCCAGTTATGAGAAAATGTAAAAAAAAAAAAAAACAATGGCATTTTTAGATTTTATCACTGGTTTTGTGAAAACTGCATGTTGGATGGAAAGATTTGATTTTAACTCTTCTATTTTCCTTTTTCGAATTCAGATTTAAATTGATAGCTCAAATTAAAAGTAGATTCAACTGTTTAGAAATGATGTTCAACATTATGTTTATGTTCACATAATAAGCAAACAACTGATGAAGCAATATGATTCCTCCCATTCAGAATTAAAATTATAGGTACATTATCTTTTGGTTGATCCATTCATTTTAGTGTAAACAAAGGAAGTTTTTAAAGATAATAAAGAAGTAAACATTGTAGACAAAAAATATGAACACAGACGGCATGAATCAAAAAGGAAATAGACAAAACGAATGAACGTTATTTCAATGCGATTTTCCCGAGAAGAGTTTCAGAATAATGCCTTCATAGCATGGCAACCATATAAATGAACCCTAATATGGGAAATTAGTATAGTAAAGACTTGACATGAGTGGAAAATAGATCAGCCACATTTTGCTTATATCTGTGGGGATGGAATTCGGTTTTCCTGTCGATTTCTATTTTGATTGTAATTGTCATTAATAACGATAAAACAAAAAGATTTGATTAGTAGGTTATGAGAAAATGGAAAATTGAAATATTTTATCTGACTTTGGGTTAGAGACTCATAATCTCTCGGTTCCAACTACTGTGCAGTGAATGTATCTTAACAAATTTCAACAGTGATATGGGGGTAAGACCACCCGCCCTGTGTCAGCATACAATCTAACAATTAAAAAAATTTAAAAAATGACAGTTTGGCACAATTGTCTTCAATGTGCCAAACAGTCATTTTTTTTTATCTATGTGTGATTTTTGCAACTTTGCATTACTTAAAATTTTGGAGAGTTGACTTTAATTATCACTCATTTATACACCTTTTCCTCTTTTTGTAATCACGTGACCAATTTGTATTTAAAATAATTTCATGTCATGTTTCATAAAGCATTTCAAAACATATATACCATGTTCCACTATATATTCTGCGAAATTTGCACATTTATATGATCAAAACTTCACCGTATAATGTTTTCTACATCAGGCAGCTTATAATATTTTTGTTAACATTAATTGTAAATGATCATAAATTAAAGAAAACTTTTTTTTATCTATGTTTTCTTTTGCTGTTTGGCATTGATAATGCAACATTTTGAATGTAGTTTTTATCAATTAAATTTTAATTTTCTTTGATAGAAATACTTATGATTTTATAAGACATGCCATATTTTACATCTTTACAAGAAAATTTATTGACATTTAAATGTGGTTTAATCTGCATATATACACGTCATTAAAAATTTTCTTTTATCAAAATGAATACTTCAAGTTCAAATTTTAGTTGCTTTATGAGTGTCAAGTCTAGAGTTATATGAAAGTAACCTCTAAATGGGTGATATTCTGTTCTGGAAAGCTAGATTTTATTTGATTGAAGATTGAATATTTGCATTATTATGCATGAAGTTAGGATTAAGTCATCATTTCATTTCGCTTAAGGTTGAATGTAATTTAATTAAATTAACCCATATTCTAAAATACTATGACCACCTCTTAAAATAATTTATTTTTGCTATCATAAGCAATTTATAAGGAGACCATTATTCAACTTTCTTTATCGAATGTGCAAAGAGAAAACTTTTGAGCCTTTTATTTGCATTTCTTATATTTTTTCAATAATATTTTCATGATTCACCATAAATTCTTTAGTACAATTTATCTTAACTCATTTTGTGTTTTTTAAAGATATTTTTTTAGAACTATTAAACCTAATTAAATTGCTTATTTGATAAAAATTTTTTTTAATTGCCCTTTAGAAGTGACAGAAAGGGATACATTTGAACAAGTTTGATCTAAGCAATGTATTTTACATACATGTTATAAATCTCCATTTTATGTTTCCCTCAATAACTTTTATTCTTAAATTGTGTTTATTATTAAAATTTTTACTGTAATCCTCTATGAATATTTTATGAATTTTCTAATATTTTGAATTATTTTCATGATTTACCAAAATGCCGCATATTATAAAACTTAAAGTTTCATGTTGTTTTATTTTTCTCACATTGCCGCTCGCTTGCCAGTCGGGAAAATTATGTAATAAAGTAAGTGCTGCCACTGGAATGAACATTTCTTTTAAAGTATTGTGAATCAGTTTGATCTTTCTTAATATATGAAAGATATAAATATTTTTTCACTTTGCTGTTATAGTATTTGAGAAGACATGAAAAGTTGTATAAAAGAGATGAATTTTAAAAATTAGAAAAGAATATCGCCTCTGAAAATCACAGGAAATCAGTGATCATTTAAATACATTTAATGTTTAAAATACCAACTGCATCCTAGTAATTGAATTTTCTTTCATGAAGAAAATTCCAAGATGTAATTGATGTGAGATACTTATGTTAATCACTGTTAAAGCATTGAGGTTCTATTTTATATACCTAGTGTTAATTTTTTTGTATCTGTTTTACAAAGGAGTATTAATTTGAAAAATCATATTTCAGGGAATGTTTTCCATATTATGAGCTAATCTATGATGTATGAAGCATTACATTTGATTATAATTGTTTATGTACCAAAACAGCATTTTCTTATAATAAACAAGAAAGTTATATTTAACTTTTCCAGAAAGTTGAATAACAAAATATTTTATTTATTAATAGAAGCATAAATTTTTCTATGCTAATTGTCTAGAAAAATTTTTAATAGGTGATAATTTTATCTTTTTTAATTTTTTGTTTATAAGCTATATGTATCCAGTTTTTTACACTAATTATTAATAATCCAAAGGAAAAATCATTCTTAGTGTAACATTATTTTTGTATGAACATGAACAATTCCATAATTATATGTAAGCAAGTACTTCTTTACATTGTTATTCTCTTATGCTTATTTATTCATAATCATGCTTATATTCATATTTTCGTTTATTTATATTTAATTTGTTTTGTATGAGTACCCATTAAATTTTTTTATTTTTTAATTACATTTAAGTTTTATTGAAATAGTTTAATGTTTTTATAATAGAAATAAAAAATAATGATATTTTAAATAAACAGCTTTTAAATGTGTTGTTGCTTTGTGAAATTTTTTTTTATCAATTTTAAATGAATGATGTAGTGAAAACACTATTAAATTATAAACTCTATGTCCAATTTTGGTTTCTGTCTCTGTTTTCAAAGTACTAATTCCATCTTGACTTAATGTTACATGAAAAAATGTCAGGACCTTTTCCTAAAGAAAGCTGAATTTAGTTGATATTTTAGAGACAATATAAAAAGTTTTTTTTTATTTTATTTAGAAGATAGATTAAATAGGAAAAAAACTTTTGATATTGTCACTCAAGTATCAGGAAATTATTTGATATGAGAATAGATTTTATTCTTGTTTAGAAATACTGTAAATTTATCTATTTCTTCAATTAAACTGGATTTTGTAAATTGACAACTTTTATTTAGTTATAATTATTTCTTTTGTTTTCACCATAAACTATAGCATGTTGTTCTATCAGTAGTTTTAATCTTTACATTTCTAAAAATTGTTCATCATATCCTAATCTGTAAACATTTTTCTTTCCTGATTTTGATATGTATGTCAATTTCATCCATATTAGGTCTTAATTGCGTGATGTGTTTTATTTGTCTAAAATTAAAAAAAGACATGGCTATAATTCTGTATCCTCAGTGTCAATCAGCATTGATTGATGATCAGAAATGTTAAGCACAATTCCTTGTATTTTTATGGAAAAGACAGGAATTTCTTGGTAGTGCAGACTATTTATTACTATTCACAATTTTAAGCTGGATGATAAATAGAACATTATTTAAAATAGTATATATCCTATTGGAAATCTTCTTTCTAATTGTAGTTAAACTCTTGATTTTATAAGTTTTAAAGAATTTGGAGAAAATTTTCTATGAACGAATTATTTTTTTTACAAAACGTTTTTTAGAAAATTTATATGATGGCATTCTACTGTCTTTAAAATCAAACAAAAATACTGTTGCATATAAGAGTGTTCTTAAAAGTCAACTATCCATCCTTTGTAGTTTAAAACATATATTTGAAAACAGGCTATAGAATAATTGTACTCTTTGTTTGCTTTATGATTGTGTACTTAATCATTTATTGATTCTTCTATATTTTTAATATGGTTTTCATTGTGGGTATTCCATTTGTTTTTTGAATTTCCAGTATTTGATGAAATATTAGAGGAACTGCACAAATTATAATATATTTTTAGTTGATTTAGGGGAAAATTAGTAGTTGTGTTTCATAGGTCTTTGGTTTATCAGCTTGACTTCTATTAAGAATTTACACTGTCTCAGCAAAAATATTATTAGCATATTAAGTCTGTTTGAGAATTTTACTTGCTTTAAAATTTCTCCAGGAGAATGATATTTGAAGAAATGTTAGAAGTAATTAAATGACTCAAAAATCATTGACATGATTATATATATATATATATATATATATATATATATATATATATATATATATATATATATATATATATATATATATATATATATATGCATATCTTTTGTCATGTATTTCAACTAACTTATTAAATATCTTTTTAGCTCTGCATATATCAAAAGACATAAATGGACTCATAGACCATTTCTTTAAATACTGAAAAATTTAATTCAGTCCTAAGTTACAGTTCTTTTTTAATCCAGTTCTATTTATTTCAACATTACACATTTTTCTTATTTTAGACAAATATAAATTAAATTCTTTTTCAGCATATAAACTCTAAATGTTTTTAATGTAATCTGAAAAATTTTCACATATGCCTTTATACTGATATTAAAACTGCATCTTATATAGAAAACTATGATTTTTCTGAAGACTGTTCTTTTAGGTCTTTTCAAAGACATTGTTATTCAGTGCACTGGTTGATAGCTAGTTTACTTTTCTGACTGTATATCTCTTGGTACAAAGACTTTTTTTTTTATAAAATAGAGCTTTGTAATATAAATATTTTTTTATACTCGGTTACTGTTGTTTATAGTATTGCCGAATTAATCATCTCTTTGTTAATTTTGTGTTGTACCCACAGTGTGTAAATTTATTTGTTTAATAAGATATTTAACTAATTTTGTTTTACTTTTTATATTGTCAATTTAAAATTTATTTTCATTTGTAAGAAATATCCAGTGTTTGTATTCTTTATTTTTAAATTTTGTTCAATTTCTTTCATATTGTGTTTTAAAAAATTAATGTCAAAATCAATTTGGGTGTTTTATTTTTAATTTCTCATGCATTTATTCTGTGAAATAATTCATGTTTGCCATAATCCAAACAGACATATATATGAAATTGAGAGAAACTACAGACTATCAATAAATTTACAGATTTAGCCCTACCAACATCAAAACACCATAATTTTAAACTGCAACAAAATTGAGAAACATGCTGACATCCTCTACTCACTACACATTGACAGTGAAGGGATTGCTGGTCTTAAGAAATTTAACTTACATAAATAATTCTTATAGTGATCAGACAATAAATAATTACTCTCCTAAAATTAACTACTCACATGTAGTAATGCTTCATATTGATGTTCAGAATAAAAACTGGTATTACAACAATAGATTACTAATTGATCAAATAATCCAACCACTGGACTATTAATTTAAAGATAGAAATTATTTCAATAGAATAACAAATTATACATGTAGAGGAAGGTTTTATACCCCTGTTAAGTAAACCCAATTTTTAATTTACTTTTCATTCAAAATAGAATTAACTCATTACTACAATCAATTTACACTTCTGATGCTCCATATAAATTGCTTATTAAATGAAAATTTTATTGAAATTAGAGTAATAACTTGCAGATGGAGAATTTGAAATGCTGCTTACTGGAAAAATTCATGTTAGTACTTTTATATGATTTGATCTATTTCCATTTTTTGTTACAAAATAATGAAAACTGATTTCCTTTAGTTCTTCTTTGTTATATCAGAAAAGAATGAATTAATATTACTATAGAATTGATACTATTTTTTTTTCTTAATTTGTTAATTAAATTGTATTTAAATTATGTATATTGAAAACGTGTATTCAGTAGTTAATTCAGTACTTAAATTAATTTTATTATTATATATAATTGTAGTTTTTATAATGCTAATGTATAGTATTTTATTTTATACAAAAATTTTATTTAGATAAAATAAATGAATTCTTTTAGCTATGTAAAGGCCAAAGAAGAATTTCGGAAGAATCTACAATATCCCTGGTTATGGTATAGGTGAGTAATAGAATTTTTCATATATTTCATAGAATTTGATATAGAAATAAGTATTTTAGTTGTTTTAAACTTAATTAATTATGGTTTTAATATTTGGTTGTTATTTCAATTCCCTTATATATATATATATATATATATATATATATATATATATATATATATATATATATATATATATCAAAATTAATAAACTGCATTATAATCTTGCTCTATAATTAAATTAACACTAATTTTTTATTTGATCATTTACTAGGCAATTTATTATTTAATATTTTCTCGATTGAAATTTTCTTTCAAATTTATCAAAACAAAATATTACTGTGGTAAATTTGAAATCGCATTAATATTTCAGTTGAAATAAATTGAATTAATTATATAATTTTTTAATATTCTATATCTATTTAAATATTTTGTTAATCATTTTATCTCTTATGTATTGTTAATTAATAAGTATGCTTTCAAATTTATTAAATAAGAATATTGCTTTGATAAATTTAAAATTATTATTTTCATTTAGTTTTTATATTTGCTTAATTTTCAGTTCTATAATTGATGCTGCTTATACATGTATAATATTTGTTATTTTACTTTTATTTCAATTGTAAAATGTAAAAATATGTTCATTTTGTATACATAGTAATAATTTTTCATATAAATATGTAAATTAATGTTAATATCCAAATATTATTGTTTTTGCTTTATTTTTGAACCAATTTTAAGAATTGCCTCTGTTAACTAAAATGAGTATGAAACTAGAACTGCATTTAAATACAATGAGTCAAACCAACTAATAATAAATTGTACAATAGAACATGAACTTTTATGTAAGTAATACTAAAACCCAAGTTTTAAAAGTATTTAACGAAAAGAGCTACTTCCAAGTTTTTCTGCTTATGATCACATTATTAAACTTAATCTGTAAGTGTAAAATGTTATTGGTATCCTTGCTACCCACAATAGCCTGTATTGTTTAAAATTTTGTCTTTGAATTCCATTTACACTTTGAAACTAATAAACTTTTTTAATACTTATGTTCATACATTAAATATTTATACATACTTGTAAGAATAATTCTCTTAATTTCTTCATTTAAATTTTTTTATGGGCCTCATTATAAAATAATTATCTTGATTTTTAAAAAATTCATAAAAAGATAGAAAAAATGAAGAAAATTCTGTTACAAAAAGGAAAGTAAGTGAATACTTAAATTGAAATATTTTATAAAAAAAGTTTAGGCAGTCCTTATTTTCAGACAATGTTTGATTTAGTAGATTAAGTGCAAAGTTTTAGAAGAAATTTTTTTATAGATTTGTACAGTCAGAAAGTAATTGTGTAATTACTTGTTTTGATTCAGCTCAATTTTTCAGTTCAGATGAAGAAAATTTAGTTCTAGTATTAAATAAAATAGTTAAAATATATTGAGCAGTTCATTATAAAAATCCATTAGTTACTTCTATAGTTCATCAAATATTGTATAATTATCTATAAAGGAAAATTATTTCTGTTTTAAATGAAAAACATAAAATGAATTTAAGAACATATTATTCGTTTATTTGATGTTATCAACAGTATTACTATTTTATCATCATTTAGCTTTTTTATTTTTAATGATTCCTTAATTTAAATTATCCAAATGGTAAAATTTAATTAATAGCTCATTTTTTGTTATGAAGTATCTTACAGATTAAAGAATTCTGGAATTCAGGATAAAATTTGTACTGTTTTGAAAAGTTGTATTCATTAAAATTCTTGACAAACTTAAATTTTTGTTAGATTTTTCAATGATTTTCTTGCTCTTGTGATTATACATTTAGAATAAAATGTATGTTATAAATATAGTGTAAAAAAATGAATTTCTCTTCCTACTTCATTAATCTTTAATATTTTTTCTACACTTCTCATTTTTTAATTATTTTTTGTTGTCACATGTAAAAAATTTTGGATTATCTTACTGACAAAAACTTATGTCATGTATCATGCATTAATAATAAGGTGAGAGAGCACAATTATTAAAACTTAAGTCCTTATATTCATGTTTTCAATTCCTACACTGACACACTTTACTAGAACTGATTATGTGAATTGCAGTGTCCTTATATTACAAACCCTTTAAATTGCTTAAAATGTCAATGTTTTGGACATGCAAAAAATACTTGTAGGAGAAGTTTTGACTTGCACTTTATTTGCTTCAGATGGGTATGACAGAAGTATGTTAAAAGAAAAGTGAAAAAAGTATAAACTGCAGTGGTAAACATTCATCTCTATGTTCTGATCTTGCCCAAATTGGAGTCTATCTATTAGTCTACCCAAATTAGAGTCTACGTGTGAAAAATGTGACTGATGAGTGACAAAAAACCAACCAACTATTCCCAAAATGAATTTTAGAGAAAGAAATTACAGCTATGAAAATAAAACGAAATTTGTTTTAACCCAATTTCAGACATGCTGTGTCATCTCATCTCCCAACAGCAAAGTATTATTTATTTACAGGTTGCCAAAAATACCTTGAAATTCTTCAATACCCAAACAGATATTAAGACTTCCAAATTCAAAATTATTCTCAAATATTTCAAAATGTAGCATATCTATTCTTAAAAGAATATCTCTAAAGTTTTGCCAAACCAAATTCCCTAAGATCTCAAAAGTTGAAACATGTAGAGAAGGGCTTTTTCTTTTAGGGGTAAAAACTCTTATTTCCCTTAAAACATGCAGTGAAGATATACCCTTCAAATGATGAAACATTTCTCAATGAAGATTTGCCTGAAACCCAGATGGCATGCTCTAAGACACAAGCAGCTTTGTTTAGTTGGATCTTTTATCTCGTAAAACAGTCTTTTCTGAAAATTTTGCAATCATAAAAAAGGTATCAAAAGAATAATTAACCCGTTTAATCTAGCGTATCTTACCATTGAAGAAATATTCTTGAAGCCTCAGTATATTAAATTGCATGGTCATAACTTTGTGAGAAAGGTTGTTATGTGTACTATATATGGAGATTCTTGTAACTTTTTTGACTTTCCCAGATCTGTTCACTTTCTTAACATATCACTGCAGGTTGTTGCATAGTGCATATATACATCTCTCATTACTGTTTTTAGCATTTATTTACCTTCTTTTACTGTCATCAATGAAATAGTGTTGATCACTTTATTGAATCAGCTACCTACACCTTTATTGCATAGTGATTTTAATGGCCAAATTACTTAATGGGGATATTGATAATAGGAATTCTCGTGGTCACATAATTGAACAGTTTAATTCTAATAACCATATCAGCCTTTTATATTCCATAGAAATAACTTATTTCCAACAATCACCAAAATTTTCTATTAAACAGATTTAGCCATTTGCTCTCTATATATTTTACTTTAGTTAGATTTCACTATTGAAAAGGTTTGCATAACAATGATCATTTTGCTTTAATTATATCCCCAAACTGGTTTAAATAGAGCACAAGTCTTCCATTCTTTCTACTGTTACTATCATGCAGGTTGGACACATTTTACTCAAAAAAACTGTTATTACTAACAGTAATGTTAGAAGTGAAAATACTGCTGATCCTCCTTTTACATAGGTAAAAGGTCACTGATGCTATTTTAAAGGTTGTCAAAAGCAGGATTCCATTGTACTTACTGATTCCACACTAGCATCATATGCCATGGTGGAACAATGAGTGCCAATTGTTATACAGGAATCAAAAATGTTTTGGGCTATTTTTCATGGAAATCCCACAATGTATAGCTTTCAAAAAGGCTAAAATTTTTGTTCATTGTGTGCAACAAAATTAGTCAGAAAGAAACTTGGATAAGTTACATCTCTTGCCGCACATCAATTTCCAGCAAAAAGTGATGGAAGAAAATTAAAGCAGCCAGTTAATTTTATGAATTTCTTTATCTCAATGTTATTAACATGTGCACATACTCTTCTCATATGATACTGCCAGTTTTTTTGGTAAAATGTTTGAAGCATATCTAGTTCAGCCTCTAATGATCCTAAATTTCTCAGGACCAATGATCAAGCTGAAAAATCCTATAAGGTTTCATGATAAAATCATATACCCATAAAACGTTCTTCTTCCATTCATTAGATTATGAAATGAGCATGTCTGTCCTGGTCTATGGAATAAAATAATAATTATTCCAATATTAAAATTTGGGAAAGATCCAACAAATTATGAAAACTACTATTCAATTGTATTCACAAGTTACCTTGCTAAAACTTTTGAGTTTATGGTAACGCCCTTCTTGTTTATGTATTTGGAGCTAATCAGTATATATAATTTATCAACGTTGATTCTGTAAAGCTAGATCTACTGTTGATAACATTATATACCTAGATATACAAATTAGGAATGCCTTTTTGCAGACTTCATTTGATGTCGAATCTTTTTTTGATATAAATAGCATTATGGAATTTTTAGCACTATATATAATTTTAATTTCAAAGTAAATTTGTTTACTTTTATTTAGAATTTTTTTTAACTTTCACATTTTTAATATCCATATAAAGGATCAGTTTTATTTAATTAATTTATTGAATTTGGGGATGCCCTTCAAGGAAGTGTCTTAATTGTTACTTTTTTTTCATATTTACAAACTTACAAAAGTAATTTAACTTACAAAAGTAATTGCCTCTATTTTTGCAGAAAAACTGATCGATAAATTCATCCTGATACAGAAATTAAGATATGCGGCATAAATAACCCTGTAATTAATCAGATATCTTTTCTTGGGGTAGTGTATGACAAAAAATTAACTTTCCTACCACATATTTTAGATTTACACTATAGTTGTGAAATGTCGTTTAACATTCTCAAGGTACTTTGTAACAAATCTTGGGGTGTCGGTAGTAAAGCTTTCCTCCATGTATATCAGTTTGTTATTCTATCTTACATTAATTATGGTTGTGCAATTTATGGATCAGGTATCTATATTATGATTATTGATTGACCTCATCTCTGAGTTAGGTGCAGGAAGGATAGATGACAAACATTCATATATATATAAGGCAAATTAGATCCTATACAACACTCAGCTTTGATAATCTGTTCTGAAGCATTCTCAACTTCTCCCAGTCAGAGCCTTTATCTGATTTACAATCAATTACCTCTCGATCTGAGATGAAAGCGATTGTCTCTAAATTAACATTTTAAAATGATATCTGCATCACACATTGAAATCTATAATTGCCTATACTGTCTGCTCATCTCTAAAGAGACAGTATAATATGGTCATGCAATATATTTAATTTTTATAAACATAAAACTTGTTTGTATCTTCACCTGAGTTCCCTGATTTACAGATTCAAATTACAGATGTTTTGAAATTTCCATCCATTCCATTTTGAACATCCCTTCTGAACTATACAATCCGACCCTTTACTGGATATATTGAATCAACCACATCCCCCTTATTTTGCAACAGATATTAATCATTTGTTATCAGTAATTTTATTTCATTTCTGCATTTACTGATGGCTCGAAATCTAGTGGTTATGTTGATTATGGTATTGTTGAAAATGCAGTTTACAATTATAGGGGCTTCATGTATCATATTTTGTTTACATAGCCAAAGTTTTTGCTATTGTACATGCTCTAGAACTCAAACAACTGCTATAAAAATATTGCACCTATACAGATAGCATGAATGGGATTTTGCAATTTGATATCTTAATGACAAATATCATCCAGTTATGGAAATATTAGATGTTTTGAATATACTGAAGAGTAAAGGATCTGTCACGTTATGTTTTGTTGGGTTCCAAGTCATGTTGGCATTATTGCTGCTTATGAGGTTAGAGATAATGTTAAAAATGCTAACGTTTTATGTAAAAAGTCAGTACCATTTTTAACATCAAACAAATTGTCAAAGATTTTATTTTCTACAAACAGCAAATTTTATAATATATCTTCTCACATTCTTCTAGTTGTAGTTATTTCCCCATGAAGAGTTGTAAAACGTACACGCCTTTGCATTGGACATATTTGATTTATGCACCAGCATTTATTGTTCTCTCAGAATGCTCCAACTTAAATATACAATGTACCACATGCAGTATCATACTTTTATTGTTTGTCCTGATTTCGATGATTTATACTTGGTATTTTTAAGAGCAAAATTTCAAGTTTATCAGATGTAATTGTGCTTATTCCATTGTAAAATTGCTTCTGTTTTTACAATAAACTGATTTTTTAAATTCTAACTAAGCTTTTAACCTTTATCTTTTATATAAGTTTTTATTGAATTTTTAAATACATTCCCTTTTTTATATACTGGCTTCTAAAAGTTAAGGAACAACTGGATTTTTGCACTTAATTTGCTAATGAATGAATGTAGAAACTCCAAATTTAGATGATGTGTGCATAAAACAAGTATGTATTGATTACAACACAGAAATTTACCTAAGAAAAATGTATAAATTATTTACAAAAAAAAAAAAGCAATCTCTTTCAAAATGTCAATTCCAGGAAAAAGAATGATCATAGTTTTACATGATTAAATAACACAGGAACATAAAAAAGGAATTTTAACAAGGGATATGAACAATCCTATAGCTTGAATGCATTGGTCGCATCAACTTTCCATACTGTCAATTAAGTGGTTGGTCACCAAAATGGGAAGTGAACATCAGATATTGAGTTATTTGTTTTCCAGCTTTTCCACAGATCTTGGAGGAGAATTTGAAGCAGCAATCAGTCTACCAAGATAGCTCCACAAATACTTTATGGGATTCAAGTCTGGAGATTGAGAGCATCCAATTCCATTGGCCCCAAACAAAGACCCACAAGGTATCCCACAACAACTACCGCTCGATGAGATCGCTCATTACCATCCATCAAAATGAAATCATTGCCAATTGTATGGGTATATGGATGAACATATGGATCAAGGGTCTCATCCATACATCATACATCAGTCACAGTTCCTCTCTGAAAGACATACAGGTCAGTGAAATCACTGAGTGAGATCCCTGCACAAAACATTATTTCACTACACTGTAACTGTATCTTACCATAGTGTCAGACTGATGGTATCTGGTGTTTTGCTTACTCCAGATCATCACACGTGTTTAATCGCTTATAAAATATGCAAAAACCCATCATTGTCTGGTTCTGGAAATGTTTTTTTACCTAGATAAGCAGGCCCTTCTCGTTCGCCTGGTGAAGGAGACACACAGAACTGATCGTTTTGCATAGAGACGTGAGAGGTGAAGATACCTTCACACCATACAAGCGAATATTTTTCTCCTTGATGCTACAGAGTGATCTGCAACAAGCTGTGGTACAGAAATGCTCCTTTTCCTTCAGGTTGAAAGAAATGTAAAACTATCTTCTGCAAGTGTTGTAGCTCATGATCAGCTTGGAAAATGTCTTTTAGACAAAGAAGCTTCTGTTTGAAATTGATTCCAGAGAAAGCGGATCACATTTCGAGAAACATTAAGGCACCTTGCAGCTTAATCTTGGACAGACTCATTTCCATAGATCTGTCCATTTGCCACCTTAATAAAGCCTGTAAATGTGTTCTCTCAGACCTTGCAGGACACCATTGGTTATTGTCAATGAATTTGCTAACAAAATTAGAAAATCAACAAAAGTTACATGCGTATTTACGAAAGCTAGATGTTTGCATATTTTTCACTGATATATACCTATTACTTTCAATCAAAAAAAGTCGTTCATGCATAAATTTACATAAGTTCATTTTTATTATTCATATATAAACTAAAAATTTTATTGTTAGTGTCATTGTTTTGTGATGAGTCTTGAAAAAACATGTTGTTCCTTTTTTTGGAAGCCAGTGCACATTTACTGTAATTAGTTAAAGTTTCTACTTATAGTTTTAAATATTGCACAGTACAAATTTGTCTAATATTGGACTCTATGCCAGTAACCCTCACAAATATCAAATCATTAAATTTGTGAAAGAAAAATGCAAATGAGAAAAAAGACGATTAATCTTGATTGCTGAGTTATTATTGCAGTTTCCATTTGTTAATGTTATATGCAAAATCATTGTTAAATCATTTTCATCATCATATTTTTAATCTCATTTGCATATTTTTAGAACAAAAATCATACTTAGAAACTAAAGAATATATTTTGTTGTGAAGTAAATATGCATTTCAAATTTGGTAAATTTTTTTAAATGAACTAATATCTTATAAAATATAAATGTATATAACTAATATCTAAAAAATTTACTTATGTGTCTCATCAAAAATATACTGAGTTGCATCAGAATCATCAAAAATTATGTTTCTCAATATTAAAGTAAACTATTTTCTATTTATTTCTGTGATATTTAAATAAATTATATTAAAATATTTTAAATAAATAAAATATTCTCATGAGTTTAACTTCTTATTCTATCTTATTTAATTATTTTCCTCAAACCTTAAATTTTGGTTAGGGGTTCATTAGTTTACTATAGGGAAATATACTTAAAGTATGAGAGAGAAATTATTAATTTACAATTGTATTTTATTTCACAGTGATTTTCCCAGTCTTGCATCTGATGTTCCATATTTTCAATGTGATGGAGATCTTAGAGCTTTTAGTCCTGAGGGAATGCACTTGGTTATCTGTGTTCATGGTTTAGATGGTGAGTTGTTCAATCACTAATGAAAATCTCATTGTTAATTTGAATTTTTTTTGTGACAATAATTAAATGTTTTGACAATTCTTACAAAAATGTTAATAAAATAATATACATATATTAATTATTTGAAATATTCAATTCATGTTAATCATAAGGTAGATTTATTTCTTGGATGAAAAACAAATTCTTTTCAATATATTCTTTGGTTTTTAAATTTATTAGTCTAAAATAAATAAATTATGATATGTAAATTAAATATAGAGTGTGCATTTAAATATATATTTCTTGCAAAAGTTTGAAGACCCCAAACTAAAACACAGCAAATTATCAGTGATTCTATCATTTTTAATTAGAAATTTGTTATTTTAAAATATTATATCTGTGCTTCCTTTTTTATTTGACTATTTAACACTTACTATATTTGTAAATGGGGAGGTAATTAATTTCAAAAATTTTTTGTAATTATTATATAATATTATTACTTATTCATTTAGTAGCTTGAAGATTTTTATATTTTTTGATTTTAAGCAAAGCTGCAATGGATTATTTCAAATATTTAAATATAAAATAATTTCTTAATGTCAGGAAAACGTAACTCAATAATTAGTTGCTTGAGAAACGTTTTAATTAACTATTTTCAGAAAATCCTTTTTAAACTGCAAAAGTGTAATATTTATAAAAATGTAATTTTGCAGAAGTTTCTTTTAATGAATGTTCTTTGGTGATTTTCTCATTATCAGTCATCATGCTATGAATTATAAATATTCCTTTATATTTAGTGATTATATGTTAAATTAATTCTGAGAATATACTTGTTTAATGAATGGAATTAGATATATTTTATAACTTTTACATAAAGTTTTATCTAAAAGTAATTTTATGTTCATATATGAATATCAATACATTTACTCTATTATATTTTAATACTATCTATTTTATTGGACTATCTTTACTGTTCATGGTAATAATTTCAATTCCAAGATTGATTAATTAATAATAATGACAAACAAAAAATCAATTTTTTGTTGACTTGAATATGTCTTTTAGTTCATTGTTATGTAATTTTTTCTTAAGGACAAATTTATTTTTGGTATTAGTTATCATTTATTTCAAATTTTTGTAAGTGCTGTTGTGATATTAACTTTTTTTGTAAAATGGTTTGAAAATATCTGTCAACAAAAATTAATATTTTATTTGTTTTGCTTGATTACATTGGTATCTTTTTGAAAAGTGAGAATTTGTTTCTGTAAGGAAAGAATTTATAAATACTTGATATTATTTCTGTATTGAGAGCCATCTGTTAATTTCATGGGTTGCCAGACAAGATTTTGTGAGAGTCCTAAACTTGTCAACCTTGAAATATTTTTTATTTATTAGAAAGCTAAAAAATTTTTTCTCTTAGGCACTGCAATTTTGAAAATTTCTTGAATATACATAAACTATATAAGATATTAAAAAGTAACTTTTTACATATACATTATATTATTCATCATATTATTTATTTAATTTATATATTTCTATGCAAAAAGACAAAATACTTTATAATTGTGTTTACTTAGTCAAATTATATGTTGAATGTACATAATGCTTGATTTTTGGACTTCTCAAAAAGGAGAACGTTAGAAAATATTTTAAAGTTCTACTCTTAATTTTAGCTTACTGATGTAGTCTTTTACTGTAAATTTCTGTTTATCTTAATTTTTCCTCTTTTCTCTTATTTTATTCTTATTCTCTTAATTCTGATGATATATTATTGGTGTAAAGGTAATATGATTAAAAAATGTATTGTATTTTGTAAAAATCTGTGTTAATAAAAATTTTTCAAGTAAAAAATTACTTATTGTAAATTTCAAAGTGAATATTTTGATTTATATTACTTGTATATATGGTTTAAAGCTATTTTAAGTAACATTACAATTTAAGCAATCAAATGAACATAAGAATATCTTATAATGGCTAATTTAATGATTGAAAGATTACTTAGGACTGTTAACCAAAAATCTTACTGTAAGACACATTTATATAATTAAATGATTTATAAATTCGTAATCTTCATTAGTTTATCCAAATACGAAGTTTTCAGTAAAAAAAGTAATGGTTTATTTCAATATTATAAAATATTAAAATTATTATTATTCATATTTGGAAAATTTATATCTTAATTATTAAGAAAATGTATTTAATTCAAATTTCATAGTATCAAAAGCATTTTTATATCGTCTTATGCATTTTTATTAAACATTTTTTTATATTTTTAATAATTCCTATTTTTCATTTTATAGGAAATAGTGCTGACTTACGCTTAGTCCGAACATATTTAGAATTAGGATTGCCTACTGTTAATTTTGAATTCTTAATGTCTGAGAGAAATCAAGTATTTAACTTTACTTTTATTCAATAAACATTATGGAACATTTAACATTTTATAATTGTTGGTTTGCTTGCTCTGATTTATGTTTACATCAAAATTTAAAGAATAACATTTTTCAGTCTAGCTTTTCTTTTGAATTTAATCAAAATTTCAGTCTAATCAAGTTTCATTTCAAATTTACATTCTGTAATCTAAACAGAAACTTCATTCTAATGAAAAATTTAAATCCATGTACAATTATGTTAACGGATTTAACTTTAGGAAAGATTTCTTAATGAAGGTATTTTCCAAAGAAATCGAGATAATTTTTAATTCTTAAAACTGTTTGTTTGACATTTTACTATTAGACTTAATTCTTAGTTATATGTTACTTAATAAGAAAAAAATTTTTTTCGTTCATATTGATTCAACAAATTTAATACTGATTTTCTGTTTTGCAAATTGAGGATGGAATTCATAAAACAAATAGGGTTTGCTCATTTAAACATAATTGTAGATCAAAAGACAAATTCACAATATGCAGCATAAAATTAATTTTTTTGTTCCATTAGAGCAAAAGCCATATAAACTTTGATGTTAATGTTTGTTAAATAATTATCACATTATGTATCAGGATATTTTTATATATTTGTTCTGTATCTCTGTTCTATTTTGCCGAGCTGGCAGCTGAATGGTTAGCGCTCTTGCCATCAATTCAACAGTTCGTGGGTTCGAATCCCACCTTGGGCATGGATGTTTGTAGTGGTTCGGAATCCACTTTAAGCCATAAGTCCTGGTCTAATTAGCCCTTGTGTGCAAAAAATGACCGTTGAGCGACAAACAAACCGAAACAAACCTCTGTTCTATTTTATATTTCTTTAAAATTCATAATAAGATTCTATTTTTTCATTTTTTAAAGTATAACTGTAATTTTTAAATTACTTTCAACAATTTTACTTTTTAAAAATTGATTTATATTGTCTTCCAGGTATATATATATATATATATATATATATATATATATATATATATATATATATATATATATATATATATATATATTCAGATGATGGTATATAATGTAGAAGATATATATACTCACACATGTTTGTATACGAGTATATATGTATGTATTTTTTAAGGTTAAGAAATACATTCATATATATGTGCATTGTTATTCTTTTATGAGAAGTTCTTTAGATGAAGTGAGAATTTCATTGTTATTAATTGATTCAGTTGGGAAATACAGACTCTTAAACACTAGCAACAAAAGAAAATTAAATCTTAAATTAAAAATTAATTCTCTGTTTTCTTTAATATCCTTCTACTCATACAGCTTTTACATACATGAGTCTTTAGTGAATCATATCAATTTCCTAGATGAGAAGTAATTTAGTATTTTTCCCTTTAATTTTAAAATTGACATTTATCTAGTGATAAAATACATGAAAGCATCATGATCAATTCCAATTTTGAAGTCATGCCTTTTTATTTCTGTTTTTCAAGTACTAAAATAAATATGTGGAGTCATATAAAAAAGGTAGAACATAATTATTCAGAATAAGAACACGGTGAAAAAAATGACATTTCCCACATGTTTCACAAAAAAAAGAATGTATAAAAAAAGTAAAATTGAGTAGTGTCTTATATCTATGTTAAAAACACCCATGAATTCCTAATTATTTAAGACACATAGAGTTACTCCTGAAATTGGTTACCTCCATGTCTGATACAGGTTATTGCTCTGTTTACAAATTGAAATTGTGGTTGCTCTTGACAGCAACTCATCCTTTGGCTTTATTATTGCCTTATTGTTATAAATTCTTATTTTGCAAACTTGAAACTTGTGTGCAGTAAATTTCTAGCTCCAAGAAATACGAAACAAGTGAATTCAGATATATTGATTTATGTATTAAAAAGTTTTTTCTGCATTTAATATGTCATGGCCATTGTAGAGTTAGGAAGTTTCAAAGGGAAGGATGTGAGTGTTCTTACATCATTTTAAAATAAATCGTATTGAACTTCATACAAATATTTGGTATATTAATTTTTTTGTTGGAAATTTATCAATAAATTATATTTATATTATCATTTTTGTAAATGAAAAAGAATTCTAGATTTTCACTTTGTTTATTATCAAATTGGAAACAAGGAAACTTTTCAGTTGATGCAATATGAAAGTTCATGATCATGAAACTTAATCTTAGTGTTATTTTTGTGGTATGTATTTAATATCAACTTTTTTTTTTGAAAAAATATAATTTTTTTAGGGTGAGACATTTGATGATTTTGATACCATGACTGATCGTTTAGTATCCGAAATAAGTTATTATGTTGAAGTTTATGGTTTAAAACCTGTAAAAATAAGGTAAGTAAATTGAATTTAACATTTTTTTGTTATGACAAATGATTATTTTCTATTCTTTAAAATGTGTTTTCAATTAATTGAAAATAATCAGACATCTCTATAGTCCAATGATTTTATAATTTTGTATTGAAGGAAAAATATTATGTACAGAGGTTCCCAAATGTATATCCCAGGAAAGACACCCATAAGAGAATTAGAATTTTATCACGTCACCTTTTTCTAACAATATCTATCTGTGGTAGATTATAATGTGCATATATATATATATCTTAAGGACATGAGCGTAAGCACAATTTGTTTTTAAAATTTATAGCAGCATTTTAATTGTAATCAAGGGAAAAACGTATTAATAAAATTTAATGAGTAAAAGGACTGGAAATTCTCTCAGTATACAGATTTTTCTGTTTTAACCTGATGAATAAGACTATTGCTCTCTGCACAATCATTTTAAAACTATAATAAAAAGTTTTATTAAACTTTTTTGCATTTTTATTAATTAATTAATTTTTTTGTTTTTATTCTTTTGTGATTTATTTTTGAACAAAATTGCTCTTTGCTGCAGCAATAGATGAAAATCTAGCTTTGCACTGATATGAAGTCACAAATGGAATGAGAACTTTCATCATTTTTACATTAGACTGAAATACTCATTCTTTATAGGTACTAATTTTTTATAGATTATTTTTTACAATTCAGTTTTCTTATGTAGTGAGTTCTTTTGGCATGGAAAAATTGAGTACAGATTGGATCCAAGCAAACTTAGGATGTTCTTCTAGGGAATAATTTGTGTACCACTTACTTGCGACATGAGTTTTATGAAAAAAGAAAGTGAGCACATTACGTTAAATCTTATCCCTTCTACATACCATATGCTAATACAATATAGGAAAATAATATTTGCTAACATTATCATTAAGTTTTCTTTTCCAAATATGTTTTTTCTTAGAGTACTGAAATCTCCCTTTTAAGCTTCAACATATGAATATTGCAGCCCTGTAGGGAAACATTCATTTAGTTTGTTGAATGTCGTACAATTATCTCAATTTCTACAGGAAATGTAAATGTGAAATTGTTGGTGTTCATATGGATATTTTCTTTCAAGAAATTTAGAAACTTTTGTCACAGATCATAAGTTTGAAGTAGTACATTTCCATTCGACATGTAATGATAGTTGCAGTAATATATATAAATAATATGGACTTGACCCCCAAATCCTTACACAGATTTTTGAAAAATCTAGCTTTAAGTTCCTTAATTGGTTTGTAGTTTATCATATTTGTTGCACATTCCAAGATGCAAAGCCATGGTTGTTTTGCATCCTAAAATACTTGTGCGACATATCCAAGTACTTCTCTTTGGACATTGAACACCTGTCATCAGTTCAAACACTGAGGTACTGTGTCCAATCCAAATAATTTTTAGTCGTATTTGTGTCATGTGTATAGAATTAATCTTCAGCGCTTGTACTTTTAGTAATTCTTTTACAAAACAAGTTTCTTATGACAGAGAAGTGATCAATAAAATATACTTAGCTGATGAAATGTAATCTATATTGCTATCTGTGGTCTCATCCAATTGTAGTTCAGATTATTTATTTTTTCTTATCAATAATGGTTAAGATCCTGAGCCATGTGCTCCATTTTTTGATCAGTTGTGTTCAAGGAAATAGCTTGGAGAATATTCTAAGGAAATAATCTGGTAATATTATATAATATTCCATGAATATTCAGCCTAGCATTCCTTTCTTCATTTACAAAGGAATATTCGCCAGAAGTTTTAACATATTTACAGTTATCGTTATATTATCATTATCAACATCATCAAGTAGAATAATTCCATAGTAATAATTGTTTCTTTTTGTACTTCACGATACTCAATATGCCATCTTAAACGAGGCATTTTTTGGCAGTGATGCTTGCTTAATAGAAACCTCGTTTTTTGTACAAATCCTTTATTTTTCTTCTAAAATATTTGCTTTATTAATCATGTTGTGATGTATTGCTTAAGGATTCTACTTCAATTCATTTGAATTCATGCTTTTGTACAATATAATTTTAGAAAAGATCCCAAACTACTCTCACTTTTTATTGTTGACTTCTATTAAAATGCAGTCGAAATCCTAGTTGCTGTTTATGACATTTTTACTTTTTCCAATCATCTCACATATTGATTCATGATCTTTATTAATACTTGTGTTACTGGCTTCTTCAAAACTCTAATGATATATTTATGCAAAACATGTGCAGCTTTCTTCATATTCAATATGCTCTGTGGATAACTGATAATGGCAGTACATGATTAAATAATCAAACGAATCAGATAGAGAGGGAATATCATTTCCATTTGTTATTGTTTATTATGAAATGTCTACAATGGATGGATCAGATGCAAAATACCATTAGGAGTATATGCATTATGAGGTAGAAATTCTTTAGGCCAAGGCATTACAAGTGTTGGAAAGTAAATTGGTTTTAGTTAATGACCTTGATACTTTTTCCCTGCTTAGCAATAAATTAGTGTAAAGATTGCTTCACAGCAATCTAGCGTTCAGCATTACACATTTTGAGATTCCCTGTGATACACTAAGTTTTTCGACATAGTAAATATTTTTTTCAAAAATTTGCACTTAATTTTATAAACGATGTTTCATTCGTGAGGCATTATGTTGCATTAATAAAAGTACTTATTATTCCTGAAAGAAAAGTGTTCATAAGTTTTAAATTTAGCCTTAAATTTTTATATATTTCTAATACTGTATACTAGGCTATTTTTGTTCAATCTACATATTTTTAAGCAATCATCACACATTTATATAAAATTACTTAAAATAATTTATTTATGAGGTTGTACTTTGATGCTTAAATCAACTTAAAATACATTTTATTTCTTTATGATATTCAATTGGATTGTTATAAATAATGGATACTTAAAAAAGTAAATACAAATAAAAATGTGAAATTTGTATCTTTCTCTAAAAATTTGATGAAGACTGGATAAAAATATTAAATTAGATTAATAATAGAACTTAATTTTCATCAAAACTTTTTTAAATACTTGTTATTATTATGAAAAGATTTTTCATGACTTTAAGCTTATGCATTTTGATTTTTTAACATAATATTTTTTTCTAGTTTCATCGGTCATTCACTAGGCAATATTATTATACGTTCTGCTCTAACAAGGCCTGAAATGAAGCCATATCTTAGTAAATTACATACATTTTTGTCTTTATCTGGTCCTCATTTAGGAACTTTGTATAACAATAGTGGCTTAGTCAATATGGGTATGTTAAAATTATCAAAAATGATTTTACTTAATTTTAGTGATATTTAAATTTTTGTAAGTATTCTATATCAGGTTCATATTTTAGGTATGTGGTTTATGCAGAAATGGAAAAAGTCTGGCTCTTTACTTCAATTAGCTATGAAAGATGCTTCAGATCTTAGACAGACATTTTTATATAAATTGAGTAAAAAGTCTGGTAAGCTAAGTTATGCATGAAATTATTTGAAACTTGCAGAAAACCTTTCTATTTTAATATATTTTATGATTTTGAACATTACTGAAGTATTAATTTATTTTATACCTTTGAAAACTATTCTTATTTTATTTCTAGGTTTGGAACACTTTCGAAATATATTACTGTTTGGCTCTTCCCAAGACCGATATGTACCTCTCCATTCTGCACGAATTGAGCTCTGCAAATCTGCCCTTAAAGATACGTCCTTTCAAGGTATTTATTAATGTTTAAGTTATTGGTATATTTTAGAGAATACAAAGATATTGGTGATATTATGAGTTTATAGAATAAAGAGGGAAATTTTCATGTATTTACCTCTACAGTTATTCACTGCTAGATTTTCATGAAAAAAAAAAAAGGATTTCAAATAAAAGGCACTTTTTTCACTTAGATTGTATGGAATTTGAATTTCGTATATGATATTCTAATTATATATATTACGAGTTTTTCTTAAATATAGATTTCATCATCAATCATAAAAAAATAAATCATTAAAAATTTATAAATTTAAAAAATTAAGATGGGTATAATTTTATAAGTTTTATTGAAATAATAAATGACACTTTAGTCTCAAAGATGTTTTTTGTCCAGTGTGCCCTTTACACGGATAAAGTTTCGTGAAAGATCGTTGAGATATTTATCGTTCTTCAACTGTCAGTTTCTAATGATATTGTTCTATTAATAATTTCGTAAAATGGCTCTTGTTGATGTGGATGACAATTTTTAGAAGGAAAATTTTTAGATTTTCTTATTTCATTTAGAAAACTTTTGCTCTGAGCAGCATTGGTGCTTTTGGGTCAGGAGGTGGTACATAGAATACTAACATTTTAGTATTCTGTAGATGGTAAATAATAAAGAGGGTAAAAATATACTAACATTTTTAGTATTTATTTGGCGGTAAAATAATAAGTTAAAAGTAATTATATTATTTAACAGAAGAAAAACAGCACACTTAAAAATTCATAATTACTGTAGTAAAGATATATTTCGAAAATTAACCATACTTTTGATACAATTCAAGCACTTCAGTAAAGAGTTATATTTTGAAATGGAATCAAAATTACTTTTATAGCTTGTCCCGTTTTCAAATTAACTGTACCAATTTCATAAGAATCATTAGAAAATTAATTTTTTTTTTTTTTTTTTTTTTAGTATTGAAAAAATGATTTTTTTCATTTATAATGAAATTACCATGTTGAAATTTCAGTTCAATTAATGTTTTTGAAAACATGAATTTTATTAATATACTCGTTAAGAATTATATTTATGTACAGAAATGTTATCTTTAAGAAACATGTTGGAAGATAGATTTATAAATATGCTGGAAGATTTGGAATCATCATATGATGAGTGATTTGATGTATGCTTTTAAAATTTACTTCATAAAAAATTTAAACTGATCTCATATTAAACACATTTTTATGAAAATTTGTAATGTAGTTTGGGAATAATGAGCAGAAGTTAAAAATATTTTTTAATTCATGTATTAAATGGAATGTTGTAAAAGCTATATTTCTATCAGTAAATAATTATATTTGCATTTACAAGTTAAAGAACCAGCTTTAAACAGTTCAGATACATTTCAGATGTTATACTCTTAAAAGAAAATCTCTTATGTAATAGGATGTACAATCTACCATAATGTAAAATTATTTTTCTTTACTATACCATTGTAATCTGATTCATCAGAATTACTATTAGAAAAATGGTTTACGCTATCTGGTTATGGGTTATGTTATCAAAATGGTTATCAGATCTTAATGAAGATTACATAAAAGAATCAACCTAAATCAGTCTTTTTCATTTATGCGATTCTTGGGTAACAGTCCGAAGTCTGGGAGTCTTGATTGTATTTAAAATTTAATTGGCAGTATGTAAATGTTTTATAAACTTTTTCTCTTAGAAATTTGTTAATTTAGGTATATTGTGGTAGAATGGAAATTTTCTGTGAAATTGTTAAAATATTTTACACAAACAGGTTTGAATTGTTAAAAACATGCAATTCTTTCACTTTTTCAATCATCCTGAAGTGCTTGGGGTTTTCTCGTGAGGAGGCTGTGAAAAGTCCACATCTGCTTTTGGACTTTTTGGCTGTCTATAATCTCATGGATCTGGTCTAGTTACAGTAGACCAGATGGGGATTAGTCCCACGACCAATTTTTCGATAATGTTATAATTAACATGATATTTTTGAATTACATATATTCTACTCATATTAAATAAAAATTTGCTTTTACAAGAATGGATTATTAGTCTTTTAGATCTTTATATCTATCACTGTTTTTAAATTTATAGAAAATATTGAATTATTTTATTTATATATGTAGTAAACAAGCTACATCCTGTAAAATTGCAAGTTTTCATCATTATAATCTGAAAATTTATTTGCTTATGTAATCGTTTTTATTGATGAATAGTGGTAAGATCTTTATAAAGAAGGTGCTTTTACTTTTTAGTACTTAAAGATTTTTTATTTAATAAAAAGTAAAACTAAGTAAATCAATTTTCATGAAAGAATTGCATGAAAATATAATTCTTTGATATTCTTTTCGTTAAGTAAAAGATACAAGTATTTATTTCTATAAGGCATTTCATTTATACGTGTAATGCATGTTTGAAATTTGTATTTGTGATAGTTAAAAAAATTATTACAAGAAAAATATTTGACTGCATACATGACAATAATTTAAGATCTTAGATTATTGCTATAGTCAAAGAATTCTGTTTGGATAGATTCTTAATAAAGTTTATGCAATTCATTTTTCAGTATGTTGATTTTTCTCAGCTTTGGATAAGATATTTGCTAAGGTTCCTATTTATACTGATTGAATATTTTACATAACTAGTAATTGCAATTGAATGGTATGGGTTTTTGTGAATGTTTTGAAAAATTTTATTCATTCTATTCAAGAGGTATGTTTTCACCTGTTTCTTATGTTAAAGTCATGAAGTTGTTTTATATTGATGAAGTTATTAATAAAGAAATATGAATAAATGTATCTTGATTTTCTGAGAGACAAAAATTTAAAGTTTGCAGAACTCTTAAGTATATTTCTAAAATTTATTATTATTTTCTATGTCTAATATCATCATGGAGAGAATAAGTTTAGTGTTTGAGTTTCTGAAAAACTAGAAGTTTAGGGAAATGAATGGACTGGTGAAGGGAGATGCCTCAGAAGAAACGGAAATCTATTCATTACGGGAATACTTTAGAAAATACTCATTTTTCCAAATTCTCTTAGTAGTTATAAATTGACGGAAAGTATTTTCTTTAATAACGTTATGGAAAAGGAGTGCTAGATCTGTTATAACAACATAGTTGTTGTATAAAATTCTTGTACTGTAATGTATTTGATTTTATGAAAATAGATCAGAAATTTTCAAAGAAGTAATTAAATACAGTTAAAAAATATTATTATTGATAATATTTGTACTTTTATTAACTATTTGTCATAAACTGCAAGGCATAAGGAATTATATAAAAATCTACTTTGTATTGAACTAAAAGATTTTAATCTAAACCATTTCTTTTGATTAAAGCAGTTAGAACCAAAAAAAAAATTCTAAAGAATTGATCCCAGGAGGAAGAGAAAAACAATTCTGTATTGAAACAAAACGATTATCTTTTGTTTTTGTGAAGGGAAACCAATCTTCTGTTACTTATAATAGGGGAAATTAAAAAAGAGAATGTGAAAAGTAAAAGAATATACCAAAAAGAAGAAAAAAAGCGTGGTTTTGAGTATGAAAACTCAGAGAACATTTTTAAAAAGCAGTTTATTCAAGCTACCACTTAATTTGAAGTGATCTGAATTATATTGATGGTTTCCTAAAGCAATTAAGAATAAGTAATAAATGTATGAGGTTTAGTTTGACAAAAAATGACTTATTAAAATACATATCAGAAAGTTGATCAATTTATAAGAATTTTAAAAATGAAGATGTTAGTGTAAAGTGTAATTCTTTTTATATTGCTTATCACTGAAAAATATAAACATGTTGACTGTTGGGAGGAAATATTAGAAATTAACTATGAATGTGAAAATTGCTTAGCAATTGTGCTCAGTAAACTGGTTATCTGTTATTTGGTCATTAATTCTTAGAAAATTAATAATAAATATATGTTATATGTAGTTAATATAAAACACAAACATTTTGCATGTCTGTTTTGTAAATTTTACATAATTTTAAAAAATTATTTTATAAGAATTTTGAATCTTTAGTTACTGGAGGTTGAGTAAGGTTATTATATTAATGTTAGTTTTAGAGATGGTTATTAGTTCATTTTTAAACTTCACATGCTTAATAGTAGAAATTTTAAAAAAGATCATAATTATACCACAGAATTATTCAGTTAATGTGTCTTTTTCAGAATTATAAAATAATTTTCTTGTTTGAGTTTATATAACTTTGAACATTGTTTCAAACTTAAAATGCTAAATTGCCAGTTGAATGGTGAGCATTCTAACCTTCAGTCCAACATTGTTTGATGTGCTCATTCTTGTATTTGATTTTTATGTCAGGCATGGATGTTTGTAAGGGTTCACAGTTTGTTATTTATTTTGTGCAAAAAAGGATCTTAGAATGATAAAAAAAAATCATACCAATCATATTTTTAATCTATATCCAATGGTACTTCAAAGCAAGTTTACAATTCAGTGAATATTTTTTTATAAGTTATTTATTATTGATGTATGTGAATGGTTATAATCTGTGGTTATTTAACATTTTTTATTCTCAAGTTTTGTTCTGTTTGGAAAATTTTGAATATTTGTTTAAATTAAAAGCAAGTTATTTATTAAATTTTTTGTTCAGTATATTAAACTATATGACTTATTGCTTAATTTTATATACTCTCATTTGAATATAATTTTTATCAACTCATTTATTACAAATGACTTATGTAGACAATAAAAGTCACTTAAAAACTACATTTTATTAAATTTCAAATATAAAATAACTAAAAATTTAAACAAATACTATATCATAAACAGTTATTAAATTATGTTTATGGATATTTTGACTTGTATTTATCAGTATTTATTCATCTAAATGAAGAGAATTTAACCAAAAATATGCTAATTTATTCGAAGGAAAGAAACAGAAAAAATAAATTTGAGAAATAACAAAATACTATTCACTATGCATGTATGTTCCCTTACAATTTATGTGGAAATTGCATCGTTTAATTGCTTTAATACACATACTTAGACCATACATAGTTTTATATAAATATTCCTTTTTAAAAGATGGCAATTAAATTTATATTTTTCTTACTGAACAAATGATTTCATTCATTTATTTATTTCATTAATATTCTCGTTGTATTATTTCAGGTATGGTTTACCGAGAAATGGTGACCAATCTTATGCAGCCAATCATCCAAAATCCAGATATCGCCTTCCTTAGGTATGATGTACATCATGCTCTGCCTAGTAGCGCAAATTCTTTGATAGGCAGGGCTGCACACATTGCTGTTGTGGACTCTGAATTATTTATTGAAAAATTTTTAGCAGTTTGTGGCTTAAGATTTTTTACATAGTTTTTAGTACTAAAATTTGTTATTATGAATTAATTATACCCTGTGATTTCTATTACTGAGACCCAGAATTTGGAAATAAAATTTTAGCAAATGTTTTAGCGCAATAATAAAATTTTTTAATTCAATGAAACAAAAAACATTTTGCAGTAATGCTTTGTAAATCATTGTAAAAATATTTTGATAAAAACGTTACTAGGTTAAGTAAATTTTTTCTAAATTATTTTGTGTGCAAATAACCATTTATTCAATGTACTTTAAGCATAGTTTAATTTTTCTTTTTAAAAGTGTGTCATATAGTTTTCTCCCTGTTTTTAATACCTTTTGATACTTTGGCAATTTATTTTAAAATATGTAATTAGCTGAAATGGATTTGTTTCTTTTGTTATATTTAATTTTTAAATTCAAACACTTAAGTCAAAATTAGTTTTTCTTTAATTTAGAACATTGAAAAGAAATGTAGGCGAAGTTCTTTATGAAAAGAAAAGAATGTTATAAAATTATGGGTCTTTTTAATTTATTTAAATTGTATAAGAGACATTCTCGTTATGGTGCCAGATTTCGAATATTATTTAATATGAAGCTATTAAGAATAATGTCAATGGATACGAAGCCCAATCTTTGCATGAAATTTGTGATACTGTTTTTAATTGTATACTAATTATATTTATATGTTTATTAATAACTCTGCTTCAGATGTCAAATATACAATAAGTAATACAATAGTGTCTTGTCTTTTATAAGTGATTAGTAAATGGCAAATTAAATTTGCTTTTAATATGCGTATACCCATATTCTTTTGTTTACATTCTGACATACTACGAGATTGTTGTTTACATTGAAGATGCATGTGTTTGTATGGAATATGTACATGAAATACTGATTGGTCATCATAATTGTGAAATATATTAGCTATTCTTATAATTTTAGCGTGCAAAAAGAAAAAAAAAGTCTTCTTGACGTAGATAGATTTGTTAAATCAAAAAATGCATGATGAAATTAAATAAAATTTTTGGACCAGTGCCTTATAATTTCATACATGACTTGCTTCATAAATACTTATTTTTAGTTTATTTTTAACATTATCTATAATATACATTTAAATTAGAACATCTAATTTAAATTTAAGTGTTTCATATTTCTAAGAATTTGCAATAATTTTATGCTTTGTAATAAAACTTATTGGTATAATCAAAAGTAAAACTATTTGAATTTATGTATTCATCTAAAGACATTAACTTTAAGAAATGAACTAAAAGATGTATTTTTGTGTTCAAATCAAATTAGTAAATTTTGCAAAAATATACCGAATATTTCTGTGTTTAAGATGTTAGGAGTTACTCTTCCAGGAAAAGTTATTAATTTCTTAATTTCATTTCTTAAATTTCTCTTGTTAATATTTAGAATATGTGACATTAATTTTTTTTCATTTCATGTTTCTTATGTTATATTCTTTCACATACTGTTTTAGTGATTTTTAAAAACAAATTTAGAGTTTATTGGTGACACTTTCAATTTAAAAATTGTTACAGGAAAGTTTGAAATTAATTATAACATTTTGTCATTTGAGAATCGATATTGTCTATAAAATTGCATACGGTTGCATTATTTGCCTTAAAGGAAGCAAATACATGTGCATTTTCTTTTTCTGACGTCTAATAACATTCTGAACATAATTTTATTTATTTCATTCTCATATAATTATTCATTGTCATTGGAAAATTTATCTTCTTAATAAGAGTCATGGAATAAAGTGCAATAAAAAACAAAATTTCATGCTGAACATTTGGGTATTTTTGGTTTTCTACATGTATCGTTTATTTATTTACTATAGTGGGAGATTTAAATATATGTGTTCAAAAATCAAGCCTGTTAATCTAAAGCAGATTATTTTCCATGTGATATGTCAAAAAAAAATCGTTAGTGGTCTGGAGAGAATGTCTGCCTATATGCAGTTTCTTTTATTGGTAACTCAGAAACGGTGTTGGCATCAAGATATTTATTCAAAGTTCATTAACTCAAGTTGTATAATTAATGCCAATGGAAAATTATTTCGGTAAATTCTTGAATTTAGACTGAGCTTCAAAAAATATTACATCTTAGAGAAAAATTGAAAGCAGTTCTTTTTAAAGACTTAGAACTAAAAAGTGTAGTCAATCTGTGAGCATTTTTACTTTTGTCTATCCAATTCAATTTTAAATAGTCTTAATTTGATCTTTTAAATAGATTGTTATTTACAAGCTGTCCATTGTTGTGGCGTATATCGCCAATGCCAGCCACTGAAAATGCCATGGAATATCTCAATATTTTTACTGAAGTACCAAATAATATATGTGAAACTAGATTATTGAATTAGTGTTTCAAAGGGAGAGGGTGAGGATGAAACTTTGTGGTCATTTGGCAAAAGAAAAATATTTGGAGGTCTGATTAGAAAAATTCACATTCAGTAGTTACATAATGTAGTTAATATTCTGTATGGAAGTAATTAATATTGTAATCACATTTTTTAATTTGCCCAGTGATTTTCTTAAATTTTTATGAAACAAATGATTTTTCTTGACTATACTACAGTTATTAGATAGGAATCTTACAACTTTTGTACTGTTGCAGATTTTAATAAATAAAATGTGCAGTGGCTAGTTCCTGTTTGACAAATAGTATCACGAAATTGTTTTGATGTGCAGTTCATTTCTTTAAAATGAATACATTTTAGGTATCACAAATAAATGATGATTAAATTCTTTCTCCGCTGTGTTAAATTTTTATTTATGTTAAATATAAATCTGCCTTAACAAAAAATGAGATGATGACTGCAAATTGCTTTCATAATTTCTGGTACAAATTTTCATAAAAAATTATTTGGATAATTTAAAAGGCAATGATAAAATAGTTTTATGGATTATTGCAACAAATATGGTTGTTTCATCTTATTTTCACAATTTTTTCATCAATGTATATTAAATAGTACGAAAAGAATTCTGGACCGTTTAGAGAGCGGCAAAAACTATTTGAAAGTTGAATATAATTATATACTACTGGTCAGATTCTGTTAAAATGAACTTCATTTTATTAAGTTTTAAAAATGTATAGAATATTGTACAATTATAACATGTGCTTGACTGTAGGAGTACCACACATTGAAATACTTATTTATCTTGCATTGTCATTATTTGTGCCATTTGTTATTTTATTTGAAATTTTTCTTTTTTTTTTCATTGTTATATTTTCCATAAATATTTAAAATTTATAGTTTGGTATCCAGCATTTCAAGATTAATCATGCATAATTTTTATGTCTGTATTGATTGTCGTTCACTTAGTTCCTTCAATTTATTTTCTAATAATTTCACTCGAATATATTATTAATACTTCTGATCATTTTGTTTATTTTCTGATCATATTAAGGTATGTAAATATAAAATTTTATTGTGTATATTTAATGTGCAAAGAATCAAAGCTCTCATAAGTCATTTGGACAGAAGTATTAATTCATGTGCAGCTATATACTTCAGTAAATTATATATTTAGACTAATTACTCATGTGATGTGACCAAAATATTTAATCAGTGTAACTATGTATTATTATATTCTAGTCTTTTATAGGATGCTGTATATAAGTGCCTTTTGTTTTATATGTTTAATATTATTGTTTTTGACAATTTTAATACTGAAATACAAATGATATGTATCATAATTTTTTAAATTAGTTGAAAATAAATGTAATTTTTTTTATGTATTAAAATTTACAATTAATCAAAATGGGTTATGTATTTTTAAATGACTATTTAAATTTTACATTGTGTGTGGGAAGTAAATTAAAGGTCCTTACTGTACCTTGGATAAGGGAATTAATCTTTAAAATCATAAAATATCTTTATTTATTATATATAATTGTAATATTTTTTATAAATTTCAAATTATTCAATATGACTCATTATCATTTATTTCACTTAAAGAATCTCATCTATGTTTTTTCTAATATTATAAAATTTATGCAATCTATTTTATATTGTTCATTTTGGTCTGACGAATTTTGCTAATCTAAGTGCATTAACTAAGTGCAATATGTAACAATGTTTCAATTATTTTTTAATTGTTTTATATACTTTTTACTTTAATTTTCCTCATAATATAATTTATGCAGTGTGCATCGTTTTCATATGACTAGTTAGTATTTATCTGTGTGAAAGTACTTCTTTTTAAATTTATAAAGCAATATGGTGTTATTTGAAATTTTTTTGAACTTTTGAACTTTTTTTAAAATTTATAAAGCAATATGGTGTTATTTGATGATTATATGTAAAATCCTGAATGTAATCCGAAATCAGATCTATAAATCATGCTTTTTTGTTTTAAGAAACTCATAGAATTTTCTTATTTTCAAAAATTTTGCTTATCAGACCTTTGTCTAAAATGCACAAATTTCAAGTTTATAATTGTAGGTTTATATTTCATTAAGTCAATTTACTCTGTACTTTGACAGTTATATTTTTTCATAACAGATTTAGTTAATCTCTGATTCTTATTTTAAAAATAGATTTAACTGATATTTGAATTCTTTAAATGAATGACTTTAATACAAGTTAATAGTTTAAAAGTAAATTTTTTTATTTTATTAAATTATATGAAAAGGAAATTAAAACTGTCATTCATTTAATAATTGATAATATTTCTACTAAAATAATATGGTTTTCAAAATTATGAAATCCTACCTCATACAACTGGGTACAGCCATGATTAGAAAATTTATTTTAAGAGATTCATGCAATTAGACTCATTTATTTTTGAAAAAAAGGCATACTTTCAGGAATATAGTTGGATAATGTTAAATTAAATTTAAATGGAAAAAATAATATATTTACTTTTTGTATTTGAATCAAATGTCATTTTTGTAATTTAGAAAGTTGTTTTTAAAATTTTTCGTTTTTCATAAAATTATTATATTTATTGCAATGGCAGTTTTCGTTTTAATTTATAAACATTTCCGAAATGTTTTCTATATTGTAAATAAAAACTAAACCTGAAACTTGGTAATCAAGAAATGTAGCAATGAAATGTTAATGATTTTCAAGCTATTTCCTTGTGTATGTTTTTGTGTCATTGTATTTAAGATTTGATTTTAGAATATGTAAAGAAAAAAGACCTAGAATATAAAAATGTAAACATTGTCTTTTCATATCCGGAAATTAATTTTTCAATTTGATTTCAGTGTGCTCAGTGTTTCCAAATCTTTATTCTATTTGAGTACATTGTATTCATATTTATGTTAGAGGATAATTTCAGAATAAAATGCTGTGATTAGAGAGAGAGTACAAGTTCATATGTGCTGATATTCTAGTCTGCTGAACTGGTTCAAGTATTGATTTGGTTTTATATATGTATTATAAAAGATGTATGTGTGAGAGAGAGATCATTGAGTTTCACATCCTGAGCATGTAATAAAAATTTATCAATAAGTGCTTCTTATTTTTGAATATTTTTATCGTAAAAATAAACACAGATTCATATTAATTGATATACATGTAATGGTTTTTAAATAATTTCTCCTAGAAATCAGTGTGCTTAAAAAAGTATTAAATTGTTCACAGCGTATCCAGAAAAAATTCATATGTCACCTGTACTTTTGCAACCATTTGTAATAAATGTGTGTTGGTAAAACATTTTTCTTAAAAATTTGATATATTTAAAAATTTGGAGTGCAAATGATTCAAGCCACTTGGAAAATAAACAGTATAGCATTAATTACAGTTTGTAAAAGATTTATTCCCGCGATGTGATGGAATATAAAAAATTAATTTGCATTTACAATGAAATTGACTGGTACTGTAGATAACACTTTCTTACAAGATACATCCGAGAGCATTGGAAATAATTTTCAGACTTTTACCGGGCCAATGTCATTGGTTTTAGAAAAGGTGGCTAGTTGAACAAAAAATTGAATAGGAATCTGTCATAAAACAATGTACTAGTTGTTATCACACAAAGTATTTTTCGTTTTTCATTTTATTCATACACAAAGTATTTTCACGATTTTTCAGACCATATAGGAATGCTTCAGATTTATTACAAATACTTTATTATTAAGCTGTTAGAATACCCTTGGCATGTAATATAGCTTGGATTTGCCTAGGAATCGATTTATCTAAGTGCTGAATAGAGTGCTTAGAGGAGAATATTCTACCATTCCTTATGGAGATACAAAGGAAATTCTAGGAAAGATGCCGGTGAATGTTATGGATTCTGAATTAAACGCTTTAGTATAGACCATAACGTTTTAATTAGTTTAAGTCGGGTGACTGAGGCTGAGACAGTTGTTTAATTTTATCCTCGTTTCCATCAAACCATGATTGGATTAGTGCAATTGCATGGATAGGTGTATTTGTAAATTTCTATCCTGTAGGAAACCAAGTTTGCATCATAGGATGGAGATCGGGTCTGCTAAAATTTCGCTATACTTTTCCCCCAATAATCTTTCCTTTCAGGTTTATTATTGATCCAACAGAAAACCTCAGCATGGCTGTCTAATTTTGTTATTAACTCAGAGAAAATATTTAATGCTGTTGCCTGATTTTAGGTTGACAAGCCCCTTAAAATGTATTGTAACTTCTTGCCATCATTTTGTAAGCACAATTTGATTGCCTTTATAAATGCCTCAAAGGTGACGCCCTCATGGACCTTGTTGAGGTGTGGAGCACACTAGGTGTTGGGGAGACGGCACCCGTTAACCTTAAGGTATAATCCGGGGTCTCCCCACCTAGTTATGTATGTATGTATGCCCAGATGATACATCCACATCTATGACAGTTGAAAGGAGATATTAACCTTTTATATAGTTGTCTTCTAAATGTGCAACCGTTCTGTTGTGGGGAAAATGATGAAAGACGATTTTTCAGACCATATTGCTTTCTTTCATTTATCAATCAACCAGGTTTTGTGAGTGTGACGAATCTTTAATTGACGTTTTTCATTAACATCTCAACATCTGTGACAAGTGACTTGGGAATCTGTTTTGCTGTAAATGTTCTTTTTATGAAGATGCCCTTTAACTAATCATTGACACTTGAGAATACAGATGCTAATTGAGTTCTGCGGTCATTTTTGTTTCTGTATAGTTCGCTTTTTATACAGTGAAATCCCTTTTAATAACGTTGGTCTCTTTCATTTCACTATTTTGATTTGCTGAATTTATCTTGCAGCGCTGTCGGTATGATGTCATGACTTTAGACATAGTATCTTTAGAAAAGCCTAAAAGTTGGGGTGTTTCGGTCACATCTTTCCAGCTAAAGGGACCTCTTCAGTTTGCCCTCTAAAAATCCGAAAGGTCCGATATTGTACGGTTTTGAAAAAAATTAAAGATATAGAACTCTTCAATAAATTTACTACATATTACCAGAGTGTGCATTTCGATTTATAAAATAACTGGTAGCTATTATATTTTAATGCTTATGAACCATAATAAAAATGTTACTTTTATTCTCGGAGTACCATTATTTTAAAAAACCCCTGTAGTTACTCAAATTTGTGGAATCGGTATCCCAAAATAGAACCAGTTAGTCTTTATTTGAAACTTTGAACCTCTCAAGATTCAAATGCGTGAAATGATCGCGCAATCTGGTGAGCAATTACATCTACACAAATGAATTTATCAAAAATGCAACATCACATTCGCCATTGACGGGATTCTGTGATTAAGGAATATGGGTGTAGATGATTATAATTTAAATTTAGCTCACAAGTCTTGAGAACCATTACAATGACTTCACTGACATTATCATTAATGATTCTATCTGTAATGGAACTCGCAATCAAATTGGACACTGACTGAGTGGAAGAATATCTTCGTTAGCGATGAAAATCGCACTTTTCGCTTTATGTTCAATATATATCGCTTTATATATTATGACGTAATGCAGACTTTCAACTTTACTAATTCTAAATAAAGTCTTAATTAACTTAGAAATTTACTATTATAATTCCCCTTTTATAAACATGGTTTGCTAGGAATTCCCACAGCTAGAAATCACAGAGATTTAAGTAGAATTAACAAAGAGGTCAAGCATTCGGAAAAGCTTTAGATGTCACATGATTCTCACCAAAGTGAACATGAAACAGTCCTTTTACTTAGCATTCAATGAAAGGAATAGCTCCACATTACATTAAGAAACGATCTGCAAACATTGCCGTTCTTATAAAGTAAGAATGACGTGCTGCCAAAGGAATATGAGAAAACGCTCATGATAAAGCGCATTTTAAAATCCTACGGAGTAAGAGTTTCAAAGAAAAATGTTCTGAGAATAAAATCTGCTGTAAATCCACATCATGCAATCACGTTATCTGACTCCGATGGTTGTTGGTGCATGACAGTAGGAAATAAAACATCTCATATGGCAATTTTGATTAGTCACAGCTCCTTATAAAAAAGCAATTGTGAGTCTTATCTGATCATGGTATTTTCCAGCGCCATCTACTGCTATTGTGTTCAAAAATCGGCTAGCAAAATCAGCATATTTGGTGGTCTTGAAATTGAAGCATTTGCTATATGTATATCTTATAGCAGTGATTCTCAACCTGTGGGAAGCACCCCCTAGGGGGTCGCAAGCACACTAATGGGGGGGACACAAGCATATCCAAGAGAAAATGTTTAAAGAAATTGATTAAGTGACTGAAAGGAAAGAACATACAAAACAAAATACATTTCGACATATTTAATAATCAACTTATTAAATTAAAACAACTTACTAAATTAAAAACAAATTTAATAATTATTAGTCACTTCCTTGGGCCTGTCTTTCAGAGCAAAGTTTTTCGAAGGAGGGTTTAATATTTGAAATAGGCACTCTCAGTTATTTTTCTACATTTAGCTGAGATCTATATTTTGTCTTCAAAGAAGCCACCGCAGAAAATCCAGTTTCACAAAGGTAGGATGTTGAAATCGGTAGTAGAATGCGAAATGTCTTTGTTTTTAGTGCAGAAAACTCATCATCCACTCTGCCCAAAATTCAAAGAGTGATTTATTGCTAAATTATCTTTTGGTTTCGCCGCTTACCGTGAAGTCTATGCAGGTTTCTTCCTCTTCAATTGAGAGTCCTTCGAGAGTATTTTGAAATGGATCCCTCACCCACTTATAACTTGATATCAGTTTGTCGTCAGCAAGAAAGTACTTTTTAAAATTCTTTGTTAACATTGCTAAATGATTTTCAATGGTTACAAAAACAACTTTTACATGTTGTTCTTCCGCCTTGTAAGTTTTAATACAATCATTCAAATTTGCAAACATTGTTTCTTGCTTTAAATTTCTGTTCCACAATTCCAATTTCCTACAAAAAGCATTAACTTTATCACTCGTATCCAATATATGTGTATTTGTTCCTTGCAGTTAAAGATTCAAGTTAATTAATTTCTCGAAATGTCGACCACACATGTAGCTCAATTTCATCACAAATAAACTATCGCGAAAATACTCAGCTTCCGGTCTGTTTTCCTCTTCTAGGAAAACGGCGATTTCTTCTCTTAATTCATAAACACGTTGCAAAAATTTCCCTCGTAATAACCATCTTGCCTCGCAATAAAATAGTAACGCTGAATGTACTGCACCTATGTCTTTACAAAGTGCGGAAAAGATTTTTGATTTCAAGAGTCTCATTTTTATATAATTTACTACGGTTACAACCGTAGTTAACACAATATTCAAACCAGGACTCATTTCTTTGGAAGCCAAAGCTTCTCTGTGGATCATGCAATGTGTGCAGACGCATTGTGGCGATTTTTGTTTCACAAGTGCTTGAATACTTTGGAATCTTCCGGACATAGAACGAGCACCATCGGTGCTTATTCCGACGCAATGTTCCCATTCTATGTTTGCCTCGTTCATAAAATAATTTAAGATATCAAATAATGCAAGTGCTGTTGCTTTGAGTTCTATTGGTTTGCAGAAAAGTAATTCTTCTACTACTGACAAATCATCACAAAACCTAACATAGGCAATGAAATGAGCATCTTTATTGCTATCTGTTGCCTCATCGAGTTGTATCGAAAACAATTTGTCACGCAACTTCGACAAAAGCTGACACTCTACATCTTCAGCTATATCAGCAATTTGACGGGCAACAATATCTTTTGAAAGAGGTATAAGATTGCAATTGTTTTGCAAAATTATCTCCAAACATAATTTCTACAATCTCGATTGCGGCTGGCAAAATAAGCTCTTCACCAATGGTGTGAGACTTTTTACACCTGGCTATTTTATATGATACTTTGTAAGAGGCAATTAAAGCTTTTTCATTCACAGACAAAGTTTTTTAAACAATGATTTTTGCTTTTCATATGATTTTAATTTTAATTCGAAGAATTCTCTGGGTTTGTTTACGTACTCACTATGAAGCGTTTCCAAATGTCGTTTAAGTTTATTAGATTTCATACGGTCTGCCGCCAACATTTTTGACCAAATGATACACAGGGGTCTTTCTTCTTCATTTACTTCAGTACTAGTGAACCCAAAATTTATCTCCTATCTCTATAATTTAAGTATTCTTGAGAATATTTTCTTGATTTTATTTTCGGAGCCGCGCTCGTCTGTGTATTTGTTGATGCTTGTATATCGTCTAATGCTCGCTTATGCCCGCTTAAAAATTTATCCATGATTCTGCATAAGTCAGCTGCCGTGAATCTTTAATACGGTGAATTGCAATTACACGAAAATATATATAACAAACACATTCAGAATAGATTCAATAGCGATAGAAGGATCGACTCGAATGAGATTGTCTGGAATTGAAATTGGGGTCATAGAACATTCTCCTTCTCCCTATGAGAAAACATTTGTTCACATCTGCACCCGTTCCTAACTTGACTTATAAGCTGACCAGACAAATCGAAACTTTTTGCGAAACCGTGAGAATGCCCGACATTGCGGGACGCAAGAACAATCAAAAGGCATAGGATTCTGGTTTTTTCAATGCTGAGGACCGGTGTTGCAAAATGTCAATAAATTTCCATTTTTGGTAATTTGTAAAGTTTAAAATTAAGTTTGTAGTGTAGTCAAAACACTCAAAATACATTATTATT
Organism: Latrodectus hesperus; assembly: GCA_037975125.1. Taxonomy (NCBI): domain Eukaryota; kingdom Metazoa; phylum Arthropoda; class Arachnida; order Araneae; family Theridiidae; genus Latrodectus; species Latrodectus hesperus. The sequence goes on from CM075859.1 coordinate 26,591,128, forward strand.
GTATACAATTTATTGTATGTGGTGGGGAGGGGGCGCGATGAAAATTATGATTGAAAATTGGGCCGTGAATCGTAAAAGGTTAAGAAACACTGTCTTATAGTGATACCATTTTAAATTGCATCACAGAATTTTTCGTACTGTTGATGAAGGAATCACCAACTTACTCCAGTGAAGTTTGATTTTTCTTATGTAAAGTTATCACGGGTTAACGATGACAAAGGCACATAGAATGATTTTCAGGCTCTTATTACTATGCTCTGTAGTTGTGGCTTATTTACATATAGAATTTTTAAAATTTCCGTTCAGTGACCAAATTTGAACTATCTTTTTATTGCAGTTGTTTTTCCTTGGTTCATATAATGTATATGCCAAGTTTCATCAAAAATCGATAAGCAAAACTAGTTCTACAAAAATTCACATAAGGTTACTTTATTTACATAACCACTTTGTATTGTAGCATTTTTTTCGATTACATCAAATTGAAATCATTATATAATGATTTCAATTTTATGTTCAATTGTTCAATTAATACATAAGATCGGATGTATTTTGTATGTTTTGATTTCGTAGATTAAATGCCCAAATCCGTTCTCAATAAATTCTTATTTGCATTTCCATGTTTGTTATAGCAGCTGCTATAGGAGTGTATTCTAAATATTCCTTGTCTTCTAATAAAATGAGTGACGTGCCCGTATAATCCCCTAAGACATTGAGGGTATCCATTAACGATCAGTTGGACAATAAATACATAATAATGGCAATCAGAAGAACATTTCTAATAGAATATTCAGCTAATTCTTTAATACTGCAATAAATCTAATTTGAAATTAAAAATTTTTTCCAACTTAAAAAAATTAACAGATAATAGTAAATGATTTCCACTGAAAATATTCATTTTGCGTGACATTGCCTTATTCTACATAATATTTCCGTAAAATGTTTTATTTTTATAATTTTTTTTATCAAATAGAAAATTTTCTCTAACTTTACCTAGTGTCTTAAAAATATGTCCTCATTGCATTTTTTTATTCATGAATGTTTCTAATATATTTTTAATTCTATATATAATGTGAACATTAAATGAAGTTTTACGTGTTAGATTACTTTTATTAAGATAAAATATAATTAGTATGTGATGCATGAAAAATAATCACTAGAAATGCATTTTGAAAATAATCTTATTATATTTTGCTTAGAGTTGTAACATCAACATAATTTTCTGAAGATTTTAGCTTTTCATTTAATTTCAACTATTTTTATATGATAATTTAACTCTACTATAGCTATAGCTAACAATCCCAGTCTTCTGCCATATCTTTGGTATGCAACCCAGTGCTAAGCGAGCTCTGTAAATTCTAGTTAGCACTGGTATGACAACCTTCTCTGCCTTCTGGATCATGATGGGCATAATTCCATTAAGCCCTGGGCTTTTTAGAGGTTTAAAGGCAGATTGCCCATTTAACATTGTTGTAGTTAACGATATTTTAGCGATGGTCCATTGATCACTATTGACTCTTTGCAACGATCCAATGCAGCCTTCGTTGCTCACCTTCGTTGCTATAAATATCTCTAGCTCCAGGAAAGTGGGTTTTGGTCATAATTTCCATAACCTCTTTCTCGGAAACCGCAAAATTACCCTCCTCATCCTTTAAGGTGCCAACCAAAATAGGTTCATCCCTTTTGAGGAGTTTTTGGAGTCTAGCTCCTTCAGAGATAGAATCTATCTCTTCACAGAACTTCCTCCAGGAGTTAATTTTGCTTTTCCTGACAAGTTTGTTATAATTAGTGAAGGCCGTTTTATAGTTCTCCTATTCACCATTTTTCTTAGCTTCATTAAAAAGTTTCCTAACATTTGCCCTTTCGGTTGCTAGAGAGTCATTATACCAAGGACATTGGAGTTTATCACTCCTAGTGCGAATAGGGCAATTTTTATGATAAAGAATCTAATATCTTTGCAGAAGGTCTGCTGTAACTTCTAGATCGTAGTTGTCTCTAATAGGTCTGTTCTCGAGCTCAACCAACCCAGTCAAATCCTCCTGGAATTTCTTCCAGTCCGTCCTAACTGGGTCTCTGAACATGCGATCCAGACACACATTAGAGTGAATTTCAAAATGGGTGCTTTGATGGTTTGAGGCAGAAGGTCTGCCATCTACTTTCCAATTTTTGATATTTTTACTAATTAGCGTTGTCGCTATAATAATGTCAATTACTTCAGATAGATTAGAAGTAATGAAAGTTGGTTCACTGCCCTCATTTAGAATACCTAACCCGTAGTTTAGAATGAATTCTAAAAGGCATTCACCTCTTTTATTTGTGTCCGTGCTTCCCCAGACCACATGGTGAGCATTACAGTCTAGTCCTAGGACTACCTGTAAATTGTTGTCTCTGCAAAAGTTCATGAGCTTGTGCAGAGAATGGTCAGGTGGAGCCTTCTCTTCATAGGGCAGGTACACAGAGCCAAAAACAATTTCCCTGTCCCTACCCTCTATGTGGAGTCTGACTTTCACAGCTGTCAGGTCACGAAGGATAAATTCAGAGAGGGGTAAAACCTCACTGTTTTTACGTAAAAGTATGTAAGTTCTCGCATTACTATTGGTACAATAGATAAGCTTACCTTGAGTTCCTTTGAGGCCACTGATTCTCCCCCTAACCAGCCAGGGTTCTTGAATCAGGGCCAGGTGTATATCCCCAGCAAGAAACTTCTTACTGAGGTTAGTGGTACCACTTCTACTGTGGTGGAGGTTGGCTTGAACTACATTCACCCCCATTAGCAGTAGCGGGTTTGTCAAGCATTTTTGCCTGCACTTGGTGAAGTCCGATATAAAACTTATATCCCCTTAAACCAAGTGTGGCAGCATCTGGTTCGGGTACACTAAGAACGATGGTCTGCCCAGCTGGGTCGTTCTTAATGTTAAGAACGTTCCACTCCGTTGGAGTGATCCCACCGTTCTGTGCCTCGAGTTTTCTCCGGACCTCTTTGAGCTCCAGTTTACTGCAAATTTTCAGCAGTTTTGCAATTATCTTGGTGGTTCTGATAAGTTTCCTTGCTTCACCCACCAATAGTTTTTGCTCCTGCTAGGGGCTTATGTCACTGACAGTCTGTTCCAGCCACTTTGAGCTCCCCAGATCTGCACAGTTGACAATGAGTGCCCCATTCTCAAGTTTACAGGATAGGAAGGTCGGGGCAAAACCCTCCTCATTCCTTCCTATTTTCTTGGTTAACAAGAATTCCAGATCAGAGACCTGTTCCTCTGTTAGCCGTTTTTCCGGAAGACCCTCTATGAGCACAGCCATCTTGACCGCCGTGAGAGCTGCCCTGTATTTAAATCCTCCAGGTCCTTCTCTCCTGGCAGCCTTTCCGGCCTTGCCCTGGTCCATCCGGTTGGTTGCCTTGGGTTCTTCAACCCAAGTCCCCTCAATGATTTTGCATTCCTTCACTAGCTTCTTTTTCAGGGCACCAGAAAGTCTCTTTTTAAGCTTGATTCTGGTCAGAGAGTCAGTCATGCTAACGATAGCTTCCTGACTCTCACCAGAAGAAGATGGTTTGAAGGTCATTTCTACCTTCTGTGAAGGATTCATTGCTTCCCCTTCACTAGATTGCCTCTGGGTTCCCTTGTCTTTTTCAGCAAGGTCTACTTCAGAGGCTTCACCTGCAAATGCAGAAAGGTTTGTTATTTCTGTTTTTTCAGCCATAGAATAACAATTAATTAATAGGCTCAGGTAGTACAACAGTCCACCCAGCATTGCCTGAGTTACCGGGCAAGGCAAAAAAGCTCTAGAAGTTCGCCAGGCAACTAGAGGCTCCGTTAAGACACCATTACCGCGGTGCCAAATAGCCCTAGGCACGGGTCGTATAACACCAGGGTTTACGGGAGCTGGTTCGCGGCCTCTGATTCTATATTCAAGGTTATCCTGCCATTCCTACAGGACGTTCGGCGATCCAACACCTGCCGACGTGCCAGGTAGCTGCTCAGGCCCCAGGAATTTAGATATATAGTCTAGTGTCAAGAAATATATTTTAGAAATTCTATAGAAACCTAAGGAAATTCAAATCTTGTTTTATCTCCAATTTTTTCAAAGTAGGATTGGTCTTGAATGAAAGTAGGAGGCTCAGAACAAGTACAATAACAAAGAACTAGATTTTGTATTATGTTTTACCAGGATGTACCTTCTCAAACTGGCTCATATAACTTCAAAATGACTTGCACCTATTGAAAATGCTGATACAAACCGAGTACAGTGTTTTACTACATTTATGCAAGAGTCACCCGTATATTCATTAAGTTATGAATGTTTATTTTACAAGTACAAAAAGATTCCTAGGACCATGTTGGCCTGATGGGGATAGATGTGGTTTTCGAGACTAAGGAGACTTCGAGACTAAGGACTTTTATGCCCTACTTAGACGAAGGCAGTCGTTTTTAGAAGTCCTCGTTAAAATTTTTGTAGTGTTCAATGTCTTTTTACTGATAGAGTATGGTGTGAAAAGAAGGGTGCCAGTTTAAGTGCGGATCACATTACTCGACTGTGATTCAAAATTATGAGGCAGTTGCCTGTTTTAGCGGTGTCCATAGAAATAAGCAACTGGAAGTGTATTGTTATAATCTAACTTATCCTAAATTATTTATGCTATTTTTTCTTGGTTCCTAACAAACTTGGATTTCAACCAAATATAACATTTTCAAAAAGTTAGCAAAATGTAATAGAAACACTGCAACTCAATTATAAAAAACGAAATTAACATGTAATAAAATATAGGTATTTTAAAAAGAAAATTTTTTTTATTACACATGCGTGATTTGCAAAACATTTTTCTTTTGCATTTTAGTAAATAACTATATATCGCAAATTATATATATATATACGTCGAGAATCTACCTTTCAGAACATACCATCATTCAGACTGGTATACTCTGAATGATATTGACGATTCTATAAGCTGTATTTTTCCCTGACGCCTTTTTTTAAAATATTTATGAAAAATAATTTCCCCTAGGCTCAATCTATTGAATTATTAGCTATTAACTTTCAATGGAAAATATATTACCAGCTTTTCTGAAAAAATGTTGATTTAAAAAATAGCGAAACTCACACTATTTCCTTAACTTTGTCCAAACAGAGGTTTTCTACAAGAGTCACCAGTATGTTCATTAAGTTATGAATGCTTATTTTACATGTACAAAAAGATTCCTAGGATTGTGGTGGCCTGATAGGGATACATGTCGTTTTCGAGACAAAGGACTTTTATGCCCATTTTAGACGAAGGCAGTCGTTTTAAGAAAGTCTCGCCAAAATTTTTGTAGGGTTCAATGTCTTTTTACTGATAGAGTTTGGTGTGAAAAGATGGGTGCCAGTTTATGTGTCAATTTGATGTTTTACCTCACAAGTGAGGTCTCATGTACAGATCAACTAAGAACAAATCGAATCAGATGTTGAAAGTTTGAAATTTTTCTTCAGTTATGAACTTCTTAAATATTGAAGTCGGTACTCTTTTGATTCCTGTTTCAATGTATTTCTGATTTGCAGTGTGCTAAGAAGTATATGGCGGAAGCTTAAATTTTAAAAGGAAAAATATTTAATTTCTTCACATTTTGTTTTGTTTTAGCTTTGTCAGATGACCTGAACTGAACTTCTCAATTATTTAAATATGCTTATAAATGAAAGAAATGGCAGAAACGTTATCCAGTGTATATAAAAGCTACTGTGAGTATCGAATACATATTGAGATAATAAAACTTCAGAAGATTATAATTATAAATCTTGTGATTTTGAAAGCTATTATAAAATATCAAATACATTGTTGAGTAAGTAAAAATTATGTAAAAGGGGTAGAATACTTTTTATAAAAACATGATTTCACAAAATGATTTTCATTAACCATGGAGATGATACTTTTAAATATCTTCATATTCTTTTTTTTTAACGATGCACATTGATTCCTTTCAAATTGAAGAAAACGTATAGAAATCCAAATAATCCGAAATTCGCTTGTTTTTGGAAATATAATGCATCTTCCAAGTGTTCAATATTGCTCAATCTTTCTATTATATGTTCGTATATACGTTCGTTTATTCATACAGTAAATAAAATATATGATCTGGCAAGAAATTATGGAAAGATTAAATATTGTTCATTTCTCATTGTTCAATTGTTGGAGAAACTCGTTTATTTTTTATTGCAATTAAGTTTTGGACATGTTCAAAATTGTATATTAGTCTGCTTTAATAAGTAATTTCAGTCAGTCCCCTCGAATGGCATCAACATATTCTCTGACTGTAAATTTGCTCTGGAGGCCATTAAATGAGGTAAAACGAAACTTGCCCAAGACATCAACGCTCTTCTGTCCACCATAGTTGCAAGGGAGAAAACCTGCACCATCCAATGGGTCCCTGCACATGTTAACATCGAGGGAAATGAACAGGCGGACTCCCTCGCCCCAAGGAGGCAAGAATTATCAATCAACCTCCCACGACTACCACTTCCTTCGATGCAAACACCGTTGCAAGGCATCAGCTGTACGGGTGACTACGGATAAAATGGTGATTACTGGAGCTTAATCCTGACCGTGGTATTACCTCCACCATCAGCAGAATGTGGACTGGTCACATGAGGGCTATGAAAATCATTCCCGATGGATCTAAAACATACGCAGAATGCAGGCACTGCACAGGAGTTCCACTGGATCCGAGACATCTCTTCAACTGCATCTCTATTGCCACGACCTTCTTCAGCATCGACTCCAACTGCTGCCATGACATCCTCTATACCGAAAAAGCTGAAGCTGTGACCAGGGCAGCGCTCCATGCCTTTGGTCCCACATGACTTTTTTTTTTACCTTTTCTTTTTTTCTAGCTTTGCACTTGTCACACTACAACAACAACAACAACAATAAAATTTCTGCTACGCTTTGGCTTTTTTCAATAATTATTATCTTTATTCGTAACAATATTATTTCGACTTTTATAATGCAAAATTTTCATACGAATATTGTGCTAAAATATAATTTTAGGTATTTCTCAGAATTTAGATTCGGATTATTGTTGAATAGTGAAATATATACTATTAATGCTAAGAATGGCACACGCGATACACAGAGTATTAACTCCTTATATTGTATTATTATCTTTGTGCTCCTGAGTGTAACCTCTGATTTCGTTAGACCAAATTTCAAATGATATACGAATATAAGTATCAAAATCTAACTTTAGATTAAGCCCCAAACATTTAAATTGTACGTAAATTTGATCAATGAAAACATTTATTTCTATACTTAAATTTTAATAGAATTTTATACTGTAAAATGTGTATTTTTCTGTTTGTTATTGACATTGTTGTGCTTTTGTTTGATATTTGTTAATTTTGAATTATTGACAATGTATTTTTATGACATTTGTTAATTTTATTTTGATAAACATTTTCGATTAATTATCTTTTAAAGTGATATAGTTAGTTACCGTTCTGCTTATAATAGTCTGAATTTCAGTAACAATTGTGTTTGATTGCTTTTGTAATAATCATTCATTGATATTCTAGTACTTTCACTTGACACACTAGGCCTTCTAGAATATTGTAGAATTTCATGAGTAACAGTTCATTATACAGCTCTAATTCAATGCAAAAAACCTATCCAAAGACATAAAAGTTTTAGTTTTTTGACAAAGAAATCCCCTGGTGCTCAGAGAAGTAAATTTCACAATGGCTGATCTGAAAATTCAATGTAAGATTTCAATGGGGTTTTTGATTGGTCACAAAACTTATAGGTATAACTGAAATGCGATATTTTTATTATGATGTTTGTGATAAAATAAGAAACTGATTTCACATTTATTGAAAACAATGCTCGATTCAAAATTTAGATTATAATATGTTGGGACAGGAGATTCTAGTCTTTATAAAAATTTTATTTTATTTTTTTGAAGTTGTTCAAAAAATAAAGTAATAAGAAGAAAAGAAAGAAAGAATGAAAAAAAAAAGAAGAGAGAGAGAGACATTCCTTGTTTTCTCACAATTTTTATTGAGAAATTTTACATTAATATTGTATTTAATTAAATGTTTTTCATGAATTTTATATAGATCTTCAATTGTCATTTAAATCCTTATTAATCTATTTAAGTTTAACAGAAGTCAACTAAAAATATTTAACGAATAAATAGTTGTAGGAAATATAGTTTATATACTAACATTATATTTCACACTGTTATTTTTATAAAATGTTTAATTATTTATTTTTGTTTCCTAGAATGTGAAACAAGGATTAAATTATATTTACTTGTTACTTATTGATATAAATTGTTTTGATTTGTTATTGAAGTTAAATTGTTACCATATCTTCCCAAAGGCTTATATTTCATTGTTGTGTAATTATAAATGATCTCAGTTCTATAATATCTTTCCATTATCATTTGTTTGACCATTTAAATCCAAAATGTGTTACTCACCATTACAAAGAATTGGATAGAACAATCATTGTTTTCAAAAATGGGTGAGGAATTTTAAGCTGACGGGAGCACATGAAAATGGAATTGATTGACTGAGCAGCTTTTTGAATTGCAACAGTAGCTATTTATTTTTGTTTCACTTTCGTTAACCAATGATATTTATAACTATATAAATGATTTTTGGAGTTTTATGCCTTTTATGACATGCTGTGTATTTTAAAATATATTTTAATAATCTATGAAACGCTATTCTTTTTAAAAATTAAAACCATGCCCTTTTTTTTTTAAAAAAAAAAATTGTCTTATATTTATTTTAACATGTACATGATTGTTATTCTTATTTTTTCAACTTTGCATCTTAAAAAAACTTGCTTATCATTAAAATCAACTAGAAATTGATTTTTGTGAAAAATAAACTTTAAATAACTTATATGGGTTTTTCAATATACGCGTTTATATATTTTTAAATATTAATCCATGAATGTGTGTTTTAAAAATTAATCTCTTGATTTGATTTGGCCCTCTACTGTTAGTCGTTTAGATTCTCTATGACAGCTGAATCTGTATTCAGTAGATTTCTAGTTAGCATTATGTGCATGATAATATAGGAAAGGCAATTATTAACAAACTGATGCATCTTTCATTCATTTGTGAGGTACACTTTCAGTGGATACATTTTCGCGATGATATACATGATAATGAGATCGCAGATATTTTGGCTAAAATGGGTGCTGGTGAGTCGTTAAACTTACCAGAGTCTCTGACTCATTTGGGAAGTGGTAGCCTAGTGTTAGGGCATCGGCCTTCCTTCCGGAAGGGCGGGGTTCGATTCCCAATGCCACCAAACACCCACCGAGTTCATGCGGTATACGTGCTCATTAAATCTGTGGTATCGAAAGTCTTGTGGTCGGTCGTTGAGCAGTTACCATGGGTGTAATGATCTGGAAAAAATTTCCTCCACCTTCAGACGAATGTAAAAATTGAGGGAGTTGATCCTCTGGTGGTGCCATCTATCGGAATATTTTAGAGCAAAGATTGTTCTTTCACCTTCGTTGTGCTCTGGTTAAACGAAAGGTGCACTCTACTGACTTAAATTCACATAGCTAATGGCATAGCGAGCTTGACTGGTCTAAGTGCCATAAATAACAACAGCAACACTGACTCATTTGGAATTATTCTCAAGAGATAAAAAACTTAATGCTTCTTGGACAACCCACCTGTTTTAAAGAAGAAAGTGCCCTGGGGGCGCTTTACCACTCCATGAAGGCCATCACCAAATTTATCCTGGACACTTGAAATCTGTGCGTTATCTAAGAGAAAAAAGGTTTTCCCAGCCTGTGTGTGTGTATGTGTGTTTGAAGTGTGCTGACCATCAGACCACTCTTTACCATATTCACTATTGTCTGGGGCTTTCCAGATTTGATCTTTTCACAAGTCCAATTTTTGTGTTAGATTTTCTTAAAGTGACAAATTTCAAAGACCTGATTTAGCGTTGCTAAGTACAGGAGATATGCAATAACAACAAAAATTAATTTAACTTATACGAAGTGAAACAGATTTTGTTGCATTCTTTAGTTAAATTTTGTTCAATGATAATTGAAATATTCATTAATAACAAGTGAATGAATATTTTACAATTTATTTTTAATATAAATTAAATATTTCTTAGCTAGTTATTTCACCATCTTAAAATATTTTTATCTACTATCAAAGGAAATGTTTCATTAGGTAGAAACATCTTTGATTTAATCAGAATACCATCTAATAAAAATTGGGTGTCACACAAATTACATAGAAAGGTATTTCTTAATCAAATAGTCAAATTAACTTTTGCTCTAAAGTCAGCCATTTATTTTCTCTTTGATGAAAGCTAAAAATTCTACAGCTTTTGACAGACTGATTAATGGAATATTTGGGGGAGTTAATTTTTAATTAAAATACATTTCAAGTAAATTTATTCATAGCAACCGTTAATAAAATATTTAGTAGCGTTTTAGATTTAATCAGGTAACAAACTGCGAAAAATTACTGTATTTATAATGCGAATTGTTAAAATGAACTTTTGCATCAATAGCACTTACATTTGTTAATTTCATTTTGGTTCTTGAAATGATACATTTAAATAATACACAACACTTAAAATGGAAAAATTAAAACGAGGTTTAATTTTTGATGTTTAAAAATAAAATTTCACAAAAAAGATAATGACATATAAATTAAAATAAAATAGGGAGAAACTTTGACCCATCATTCTAGAATCAGTATTAAAATATATTTATTTAGATTTATATTTAATTGCAGGGTAATAGAGCAAAATATCACAAACATTATAAAAAATCTATCTAAAAGATTAATGAATTTCCTTCCCCTCCAGATCAATGTCAAAATTGAGAGAATGGATTCTCTGGTGGTGCCATCTATCGGAGGAGTTTAGAGCAAAGTTGTACTTTCACCTTCATGGTGCTCTGGTTAAACGAAAGACGACCCTACTGACTTAAATTCGCATAGCTAATGGCGTAGAGAGCTTGGCTTGTCCAAGTGTCATAAGTAACGACAACAACAGATTAATTAATTGATGATTACAATTAAAATATTTACTTAATCTAAAAGTAACTGATACGACGACGCATTTTACTACACCATTGAGGACATACTTTGCCATATTATTTAACAAAACAGTCAATACATTAAAACACGTCAACGACGTATTGAGAGAGGTTATGTCAAAAATAAGGCTATATTGGACTGGATTTATGAGGTATGTGAGAGTATGTCATATTAGTAGTTAGGTATACCTCATATTGAAGAATGTAATGCAATAAAATAATATTATTCTACCTGATTGAGGATTTATTTGGCTGAAAAGGTTAGTTTCTAGTTATATGTTAGAGGAAAATAAGTCCTTTTAACTTGAATGTTTTTTGATTTTGGAATTTTTTGTTTATTTTTGATTAATATAGTGTCAACACATTTTTCATTAATTGTGTAGAATAATGTCACAATTTAAATTCAATTCTGAATTTAAATTTTATTAATCATTACAAAAAAGTTAACTCTGTATCAATCATTGCTTATGAGCACTTATTTATTTAATATAAATAAGTACCAGAAAAATCTTTCACATTTAACATGATTTTAATAGCTAGTAATTCAACTATTACGTATTTTATAAAATCAAAATAGATTTTATTTTACTTTATAGTTAAAAATAAAATGATGGCAAGTAATAAATTGGTAAAAATGTTTAAATTATGAAATTTTATTCAGAGAGCATTTTAATTTTATTTTACATTAATAACAACTTCATATAGGTAAAATAATTTTTTAGAAGCTTATGTAAAACATAAGTATTAATTTATAATTCTCCTTAATGCTTCCCAACAGCAAGTAAATAAGTGGCCAATGCAGCTAAACCAATTCTAATACAAGTTTAAAAAAAAGGGGAGATGAAATAAGCGAAATAAAAAAGTTTTATACTTCCCTTAAAATCTCATTACCATTTATTACAAATAAATTGAAATATTTCTTTAAAAAAAATGAAAAATAGAACTTTTATTTTCTACTTTTTGGTTTAAATGATTTGTTGTCAAAAACACAACTTTGGAAATTATGAAGAGGTAGAGCTTTTTACTAGAAGCTATATAAATCATATAATTATATATTACTTTGCTAGAAAATTGTATGTTTAACAAAAATTGTTTCGTTGAGGCAAAAAATATAGCTTTTTCTAAAGAAATGAACATAGGATGCTTGAAAGGTAATGGAAAAAGCATACATAAAGATAATAAAATAATTTAAGAAATATTAAATGAGAGAGAGATATTTATTCTGTGCAAGGCTGTATCTTTTATGGCTTATCTTGAATATCCTCTGCATAATATTTATAAGAAAAATATTTAAAACAAAATAAAAGATAAAATAATCTATATAAGTGAAAGTTTTATTTTGTTTGCCCTCTGAAATTTCGCTTGGAGTTGAATTGATAATGTCTGTAAGGAATGGAGTGAAGCGTCGATTTCTAAATTAGAATAAAAATTGAGTTTCCATTCAAAATTTTGATGACAGGGTTTGTAATTAATTTAAAACATAATTATCTCTGATATCACTATTTACTTTAAATAACTGTTTGTAAGCTTGTTTAGGCTACGATGTAATTATATTAAGCTGTGTAAAGCTCCTGAACTTTTCCTAATCCAAGGAAAAAGCATGTGGTTATGTTCCTCTTTTTTAAAAATATTACAAGGAGTAAAATGAAAACAAATATTTACGGCACCGGATCATCCTTTTTTCCTACATTTTCATAGTGTAATCGTTTTAAAAATTGACGGTATTTATTATTATTTTGATTTTTGAAATGTTTTTCTTTTGCTTTCTTCACCGATTGCGTTTTCATCTTTTCCAACAAGTCACCGCGTATTGGAATGCGGATAACAAGAGCCTGATTTCAGTACTTGATAACTTTGTAACTAAATAGTTCAAGCATTATACACCGCCTTCGATAAATTTTAGGTAATCTATACTCGTGATGTCTCTTTCGTGATGCAAAACATTTTTCTTTTAATTCATTAATTAAATTAATTTGTAATGTGTACACTTTTATATATTAAATTGTATAACATCACATTTTCACGTTCAAACTAAAGTTTAAGTCAGAAAATAATTTTTTCCTTTTTTATATATTTATTTTGGTACGCGCGCGCGCGTCGTATATAAAAATATTTAGTTCTGCTCCTATTTTCCTTGCATTCATCTGATGCTTATCTTCTTAGTTCATAAATAGATTAGAACTTAATATATGTAATATAATATACACATTATCTGATAAATTGCCAGATTTTATGTTTTCACATTCTTATAGAAACTTAATCGGACAAACTTTATTTAATTCTTTGAATTTTTATTTGCTTTGGAAAGCCTTGTATGAAAAAACACATTAAGTATTTTCTGCTTTTGTTTTCATTGCATTATGTTAATTCTCACCTTTTTGTAGCTAGACAGGATTCTTGAACTGTTGGTAAGCGTTTTTCCTAAGTAAAATGTAAACTAAGAAATCGTGCGGTACATTTATATGACAATAATAAATTTATTTAACCCGATGCAAGATAATTCAAAAGGGACGCAAAGAAGCGAGTACATTCAGTTATCTTTTTATAATGAAGCTGCCGTGGATAAAGGAAGGGAATTATTTGCTATTTTGCCTGTTTAAGAAAAAATAATAAAATTCCTGGTTCTCATCTTCCATCTAGATTCACTTGCTTATGCTTACTTACTGGACATAACAATTTACAAAAGCATTTAAGTCGAAATGGTGTCAATCCATTCAGCTAGCTGCCCACTGTGACACCACGGTGGTCACCTTAGGATTGGCCTCATTGTTTTAGTTTTTTAGACAATTCCAAGGACGCTGATTTTTATTCTCTGTTCTTTTATCCTTCATCCTTTTACTAAGTCGTTCGTCGGCTGATAACAGAGATGTTAAGGGTGGATGTAAGAGGAAAATATTATCACGCAAAGTAAGAATTGTTGGTGTCAGTAATATGTTTGAAACAGACTGATAATTTTTAGAGATTTCGATAGAACATTACGTACATACACCATCATTTAAAATTAACTAGGATATTCTAATTGTTTCTTTTTTAGGTAATAAGAAGCTAAATAAAGTGTCACATGAATAGTAGTTTTGCTATTTTACTTTTTTGATACAGAAAATTATCATTTAGATTTTTAACGGATGTAACTTTTTGGTAACACTGTTAAATTCACCGTAAAAGCATACAAAATTTTACTTACTTACATAATAGTATTATTTATTCATTTTGCATAACCGATAGATAGAAAATCAGTGAAACGCGCGCGAAAGTAAAATGGCACCAAAATGCAATTTAAAAATTTCGCCTTATGTGGGATTTTTCCTTCCTTGAAAAAAATAAGACCCTCTCTTCTGATTTTCAAAATTAGTTTCTTATTATGTCAGTAGAAAGGTTTTTTTTACTTACTCAGAGTATTATGTTAATAGAGCACGTAACCCGAAGATATTAAGGATTTCTTTTTTGGAATATTGTTAAAGTCTGAGAAAGAAAGCGTTACATTGGTGCTTACCGTGACCCAATGGTCTCTTCGGAGTGCCAGTTCCTGGGTTTGATTCCTATCTACTACTAATCAAAAATAGGCAATGAATTTTAGATCCTTGCTTTCTACATGCAAGTGTGTCGGGTTAAGATGCTAGCAGTAGGAAAGCACTTTTCACCGAGAGAAAGGTCTCGAATTCGATTCCAGTGACTGCTGAACAACGAGAGAGAGATCTGGCGTTTATGGTTTCTGTATACACAACTGTTGGGGTGAGTGCTTGGAAGTATTTCGGGTTTCTTTCCTTTCGAAAAGTGAATACGGCCCATTAGCAATGAAAAATCTACCCAAAAGTAAATTACGCGGTGGATATTACATTGACTTACAATAGCTTTTTGCCAGTTAGTCTGTCTACTACGTCGTTTCAATGTCTGCTTTTGTGAGTGCTTGAAAGTTTTCCGGATCTCCTTATTTCTCATGAATATGATCCATTATCTAGGAAAAGTTCTCTCATAACTCATTTCTCAGTGGATTTTCAAATGTCAACCTATTTCTTGGTAATCGAGTGAGAATTATTTCATTTCTCAATACGAAACACAATGAGGGTGGCTGTCATTGATGTTTACGAATTTTAGAAAATGTAAACAAAATTTAAAATATTTGTTACATATTGTGTCAGACATATACTGGTCACGCGGGATGCAAAACCTCTAATTATGTCTAATTTAGATTGTGAACTTTGAGGTAAAACGAGTTTGCTTGAAGTATAAGCTATCGTTTCTTTAAGGTTGCTCTCAATTCTTTGTATTTCAACCTGCAAATAAGTAATAAATATTTCGTTCATTTCAAAAAATTGTTTATTTTACACAGATAAATATACTAATTGAAATGTAATCAAAAGCGTTTAAAAAGATCTATTTAACACTTTTTTTATATTTGAGGGTTTAACGCGTTTTTAACTTGATTAAAAGGAATCATATTTGCTTATCTGTGCATTATGTAACTAAAAATTAGTTACTCTTTTAACAATTTGTATTAGTATATAATAAAATACAAGTTACTTTACTAGATGTATGAAATTCATAAAAGAATGAATATAAAAGTTTTATCATATAGTAATACTTGTAAATAAGTTAACCTTTGAAATTTTAATGAAATTCTTTTTTCACTATTTGAGGATTAATTTCTTTCGGTGAGATTGAAAAATTAGTGAAAATTTCAAATAAGTCAGAATTGGCAGTAGGGCATCTATAAATAACAACCAAACTAACAATATTTGATAATTTGAGATAACTATATTAAATTATTATCTTTTTTTATGTGAATGGTAAAATTTTGAGAAAATAAGAGCATTATTGGAATACAATCTAGATAATAATACCTTTTATTTTTGGAAAATGTGTATTATAAAAAGCTACATGAAAAACAAATCGAAATGTGAATGATTAGTTTTCAGAAATATATCACAGTCATTATAACAGAAATATATCACATAATATTTTTAATGTACAAATTTTGTAGAACTTCTGTTTTTAAATGAAAATTGGTGATTATCTTACATAATAATTGAGTTGTATGTATGTCTATTAAACTATGTTTGAACTGTTTTCCGTGCTTGATATAAGCTTGGGCAAATAAATTACTTAGACAAAGGAACACTCCCAAGTCAATGCTCGTGGGCCTAAGAGAACGCTGTAAACTCTCTCTACGAATTTATTTAGTATCTTAAACTGCCCTCAAAACGTTTTATTTGTAATCGTAAATCAAATCTAAGCGATGTAAAAAGAATTTTTCTGTAATATGTTAGTCAAACGAAGGTTGTTGATTTTAAATTTTATATTAAACTCAATAATTATTTTATTTAAAACAAAGCTGGAATGGCAGTTTCTGTATTTGTGGAAAATTTTTCTTGAATTCTCCTTCTATGTACTGGTTGTTGTTGTTTTGATCAAAAGAGAGAGCTCCATTCTCTATATTCTTATTTAATTATCTTATTATGTTCCAGCTCCTTTGAGAAGAGAGAATGGGGACAAGAGGAATGATAAATCATTCTTCTCTTTTCTAAATAATTCTCTCTTCACTAAATAATTTCGTTAATACTATAAAAAAAATCATCGGAAATACAGTTTAGTTAATTCGCATAACGTTCAAGTTAACGATTCTATTAAAAGCAAAACGTTCAATCTTTGACAAAAACTTTGAATGTTTGACCTTTTTTCTATAAGTTTACACACGTTTTCGTGAGAATTTATTAGGTTGGTGCGTATGAAATGTTGGATTCTTAAGTGATTGTATAAAACTGCATATCTTTCTTCAAAAGCTGTTTATTCAGTCAAAGTATGCTCCATTCGCTTCAATACACTTCTCCCAACGAGATTTTAAAGCGTAGATGCCTGTCTTAAAAATATTTTGGTCTTTAGAATTAATAAACTCTGATATCGAGTTTTTTAGACTGTCTTCATTTTCATAGTGTTTGCCCCTTAAAAGCAGCTCTAAATGCTTGAAAAAATGAAAATCGGTCGGCGAGAGATCCGGTGAATATGGTGGATGCTGCAATGATGAGCATACGTTTAACCGATCCAGCTTATTTCGCTCTGTCAGTGCGTGCGGTACCCACTTGTCCATCTTCTTAACCTTGCCAATCTCAGAAAGGTGTCTCAATATCGTTGTATGGTCAACTTTCATCCTGATAGCAAGTTCCCTCGTGGATACGGCTGGATCCGCTTCCACTAGAGCCTTCAGGTCATCATTCTTCACAGACGTTTTGGGTCTTCCGCGCGGCTCATTTTGCAGTGAAAAATCGCCAGTCCGAAATTTTTCGAACCAACGCTGCACTTTCCGATCGTTAACCGTATTCTCCCCAAACGCTTGGTTTATGTTGCGTGCAGATTTTGCAGCACTATTACCAAGTTTGTACTCATATAAGAAAATGACGCGAATGTCGGCAGAATTCATATCGGCAATAAACTCAAAAGAAATAAAAAAGGGAAGACCTTCGAGAAAACCTATTTTGCTGAAATGAGTCTCTGGCAATGGACAATACGAGTATGAATGAGGTTATGCCAAATACAAAAGTAAACAGGGAGGAAAACGTCCGCATGTAAAGAGAATCCGACATTTCATACGCACCAACCTAATATAAGATTTCTAGTTTTATATTTTCTTTAATGTTTCTACTATATATAAAAAAGTCTTTACATTTTTCTCAGGAATGTGAAATTTACTCCTAATTTCAATGGGTTACCTAGCTGTATGTTTTCTTAGCAGAAATGAAGACTCTGACTAATGCCGATACTTACCAATGATACAGATACTCTGCTGCATGAACTAAGTACTCATTTCTTGAGTTGAATGTTTCCCATTGATTCCTGAGTTTTCTTCCAGGAAATTTTTGCATAATTTCTATTAATATTGTTTCAATTGTATATTTAACGTTCTATGTTTTTGATATTTTTCACGACTACCGAATTTTACTATTTATCATAATAGATTAAGTAAAAAAATTTTTGGTAGAAATCAAGACAGTGATTCGTAGCGATACTCAATGATGGCGCAGGAACTCTCCTTAACTAATGAATCCTCGTTTCTTGTCAGATATTTTTAATGTTTAACCGGGCTTAATAAATTTTCACGTTTTGTTTCAGTAAATTTTATTACAATTTCTAGTTAAATTGATTCTACTGTGCACACAACATTCTATGTTTTTAGTACCTTTCACGAGTGTGAAACTTTACTTTTAATTCTAATAAATTAACTCAAGGTTTTTCTAATAGAACTCAAGAATTATTTTGTATATTAGATAAAAATTTTCGATAAATAGCCTTAACAAATTTTCTTTTTTACAGCCATTTTTTCATTAATTTTCGTTTTTTCATTGAGGGATCTCACGGATGTCTATTATCGAAATGAATTCCTTAACCAATGGGATGTATAGTTAAAATAAATTTATTCATTATAACAAATTACGATTTCATGGTAAAAATTAAATACTATTAATTTTTATAACGTAATCGAGGTTAAAATTAGCAGTACCTTTAAAAATTAAAAAAATGAAAGGAGATAAACGAGAAATGGCTCATAAAACAGATTTTTATGTTGATAAAATAAGAGAAGTACATTAACTAGATAACATACATAAAAAACCTCATAAGAGTTGATTATGGTCTTGGTATTGTGCATAAATACTGATGAGGTTTAGAGGAATTAATGAAGCTTGGTTAGGATTGCTTGTTATGTTAGTGAATTCTTTTAAAAGATCAAATGTTTGTTTTCTGAAAAAATAGTGAAATTGTCGATAAACATGTGTGGTATTTTGATTCATTATTCTTTTAATATAATCATACGTTCCAGATGTATATTAATAGGCATGTATACTAAGTGCTAAGCTTTGCTTAAGCTTGAAACATATCCGCCTATTTATACCGAGCATATAAACCTTCTAATATATGTTAAATGTGTTCAAATTCAGTAGGAAACTTTTTAAAACATACTTTAGAGATGTATTCAAATCAATGTACGTTGAGTACTGATTTTCAATTAATTTGTATAGTCCAGTGATAGGCAACCTTATCATTCAAAAGAGTCAAATATAGATAATTTACAATTGAAATTTATTCCACGAACATTTTTTTAATATTTTTTAACATCTCCTACTAAAGCTTTACTTTAGTAGGAGATGTTATTACCGAATTAATTAGGATTAAAAGTACACTCTCAAGCTTGCCTATGCTAAATACATCATAACTTTACTACTAGTAAATAAAATAAAACTTGGTACTTACATGAAGGTAATGATATTCATTTTAAAATATCATTAGTAAAATAATATAAAAGTTATTCTTAAAAGTAACTACAAATACCAAACTAATGGGAACATTGGCCTTGATTTTCCTTGAAAAGTAAGCGTAAGTCAAATTTTTATGATGTTGTTTTTATTTAGAGGCACGATTCCAAGCTGTCATCGATAAGCCGATTTCTTAATTTACTTATAATATTGTTCATGCGTGAAAATGATTGTTCACTTGATTATATAGACACAAATAAGAAAAGAATAGTAAAAGCTAGCTTTTTCAGTTGATCATATAATTCAGGAATACTATTCCAAGTGTTAAAAGTCAACATATCTTCTCTCTCCAGATATTTTAAATCTGATCATTTAAATTGTAAACTTAGTTCTCTCCAATAAAACTCTAACTCGATACAAAGATGCTCGAATTTTGAGCTCCATAACTCTTTACTTTTTAAATCAAGCAATTGCATTTCAAAGTTGTCAATATCAACATTAAAATGTGAAAAATTAATTTGACTTTAATTTCATTTTGAAGGATACGAATTCGTCAATATTTCCTTGCCTTATCGAAAAGTATTTCGAAATGACTGATGGAGAAATGATGTCACCGTCAAGATCGTCAAACTTTTTAAAGGAATGATTTCAAAAATTGCTTTACTTGTCCAGACTTTAGACTCTGCTATTTTTACTTTCTATAAATGTGCCATTTCTGTATAGCCTCGCGTTTCAAAACTACTCGTCTTTTACAAAGCAAGATAATAAGTAATATTATGTGCCTGAACTAAGCACTTTGGAGAAGAACCGTAACCGAAGAGCAAAGAGCCTCAGGTTGTCGACCATTCATATAGTAATTGGAAGCTAGTGAATCCAATTTTCCATTCTTATAATTCAATATATTTGTAGGAAATACATTCTTTTTCCTGTGCTTAAATTGGAGAGTTTATGCTAAAAGAAAGTATCATAATTTTGAAAGAAAATGAACAGTTTTAAATTAAATTTTTTTGACTAATACAGACGAGTTTCTTGCTTTATTCTTTTGACAAAATGAGATTTTTATATCATTTTTCACTCTTTTCAAGTAAGTAAAATGTATCAAAATTCAGTTGAAGTTAAAAATATATATTTAGCGTAGAATGTCAGAATACTCATAACAGCTAATGAAAGATGTTTTTCAAAATATTTTGTTTTCAAGAAAAATCATTACTTAACTGTTCCACTCAATACAATGTGTCGTACTCATATATTATCGAAAACATGATTTTTACATATAAAATTTAATGATTATACTAAAAATGCTTTTATTACACATGAATATTTCAGAAATATTTTGTATTTGAAAACAAAAATTATACTTATATTAATTAAAATAGTACTCTTCATTTGTTAAATGAAATAGTTTATAGGAATATTCTTATACGTATATGAAGGAACTTATACGAAAATTACATCTCAGAAATTTAGTTATTGAGAGCCATATTTTTTGTTTATAAAATGTGAAACTTCTTATTGAGTGTACCAAGAGAAATAAAGTGAACTTTTTATAACATTGTGTAATTCTGATTTTATTTCTTAAGGAATTCAATATATCTGTACATTTTTAGAAATAGTCTTCGATTTAAGATATTTAAAAGTATTTGGTTCCTCGAAAAATATATTAAATGTCTGCTATCACTAATAAGTTCTTAGCATTTTGCATTTTTTATAATTTACCTTCGCTAGTTAATTCTTACAATCAAAGTCTTTGATTAAAATTAACCTTTGCTCAGGTTCAATTACTTTTGTAAAACCTAAATTAGAAGAACAAATTATGATTAACCCTAATTTGTAATAATACTGAAAATTAAAATGTACTGGATATTGAATTTCTATCAGAAGCATAACTAATAAAAATATCATTAATTCCAAAACTTGCTTTTATTAGTTCAGGATAGCTTAATAAGTGCTTAGTTAACACATTACTAAATACTTAATATATATTAACTGATCGATTAAATATATTAGAGAATATTTCGATAAATAAATAAAAAAAAGCATCCAAAGGATTTAAGTGAAATAGTGTTACTGAAATATAAAATTCCCTTTTATAAATAGCTTATTCTGAGTACAAGCTTATAAAAGAATTTACTATTTCTAAAAATTCAGAGGAAAAATTTTGCCTCTGAATTACAAGGAAAATTTGTTCTTTCTTTTACTCTTCAAAAGCATTTTACAATATAGATATTCCACTGCTTGGGGCATTTATATTACAAAATGATTTTCGCATTATTAAACTTTTTCCCTTTTCATAGTGTAGGAAAGCTAAAACAAACAACATATTCATTTACAATTTTATTGCATGCAATAAATATACAAATTCAGAATTATTTTAAAATCACATTGATCATAGGATTAGCGAAAGTAATGTGCTTGCTTCTGGTTTTTCTTATGTATAGAATAATATTCAACAACTTAATAAAAAATACAGGAATTATTGTAATACATTAAATATATCATATCTTATTCTTCCAAAGTTTGTACAAGATGTATTTTACGAACAAAAGTATAACTTTCAAATATATTTTATTCCATGTTAAGAAACACCGTAAAGCTGTAAAATATTTGAGAAAGTTACATTTAAAATATATAGAAAAGAAAAAGTTATATTTTAATATGTTCATAGATTTTATATTATTGTCCTTAATTTTATTTTGAAAAACATGAATGAGTAAAGATAGTTTTAGTTGAAAACTATTTATTCATCTTATTTTTAGGACAAACAGGTTTATAATACCTTCCTTGTGCGATTAATGGAGCTTTCAAAATACTGTTTCGTACATAATGATATAGTTTTTATAATGGACAATAAATACCAATCTTAACTGTACATTTAAAGCTATTCATAATTACAAAATTAAAACAGTATATGATAATGTGAGAAGGAAATATTTATGCATCATGAATTTATAAATCTTAGGTTCACATTTCAAATTGTATAAAAGTAATTGAATGAAAATAGAACAATATTGATATAATTTTAACATAACAATCAACTTATATACAAGTAATTGAATGAAAATAGAATAAAATTGATATAACTTTAACATAACATTTAAAATATTGCTTTGCTAATAATGATTCAGTGTTTTAGATTCAGAACAATGAATAACAGTTTCAACTCTGTATGTAAAAGTACACATAATTATAAGAACTCGAAAATGCATAGAAAATGCTGCAAACTGATAATTGATAAAGTACTCATATATAATAGATTCTTTAATCTATGATCTATTTCAAACTGTATACAAATAATGGAATAACAATAGAATAAAATTTTAAATAGTTTTGACTTAGCTTTCAAAATATTGTTTCCCTCATAAAGATTTAAACTCAGAACAATGAATAACAATTTTAATTCTATTTAAAATTACAATTGACTACAAAAACGTAAAAATTCATAAAAAACGCAGCAAACTGATAATAAAGTACTCATACATAATGGATTCATTACTCTACGATGGTTTTTAAATTGTATGCAAGTAATTGAATGAAAGTAGAATAAAAACTTGATATAAGTTTGAATTATAATCTAAGTTGCATCGCATATAATAATTGATTTCTCAGACATTATGTTCAATTATCTCTTAACTTTGTATTTAAAATAACACAGATATAAAAACGTTGAAAATGT
Source organism: Latrodectus hesperus (assembly GCA_037975125.1). Taxonomy (NCBI): domain Eukaryota; kingdom Metazoa; phylum Arthropoda; class Arachnida; order Araneae; family Theridiidae; genus Latrodectus; species Latrodectus hesperus. The sequence goes on from CM075859.1 coordinate 26,614,088, forward strand.
AAAGATAAAGTGATAACTAACAAAGTACTCATATATATATATATATATATATATATATATATATATATATATATATATATATATATATATATATATATATATATATATATATATATAAGGAGTTAACATATCTATATGATTCATTTCAAATTTTGAAATGAAAATAAAACAATTTCATATAATCTTAACACAACTTCCAAAATATTGTTTCACATATAAATATTGAGTTTTAATTAATGATACAACAATAAATACAGATTTTAGCTTTGTATTTAAAAGTAAGTATATTTACAAGAAGTTTGAAAATGTATAGATTAATATGGCAATTATAATAAAGTAATTATACATAACTATGCATGTAAAAGTTTATAAAATATTATAAACGTCAATTAAAAGAACACACTTTGTGTATATATATATATATATATATATATATATATATATATATATATATATATATATATATATATATATATATATATATATATATATATATATATATATATATATATATATATATATATATATATATATATATATATATATATATATATATATATATATATATATATATAGTTCATTGGGGTGAATGAATTGTCCGAAGCAAAATAGTTATCAATCATTCCTCCTATCAATAAAAAGAGCTGCTCACTTAAATTTGACACATTTTATGTCAATAATAAATTACTATTAACTGTAACCATAAAACAAAACATGAATATGTGCGAGTAATAAGTTCCATTTCTATTTAAGTCGGAAGTAAACTGTTTTCTACATAAGCACATAGTTATTTGCACATAAAAAACATAAAAATAAATAGTAATTAAGATTTTCAGTTAGGTATCTTTTAACGGCATTCTGTAAAATGACAGCCCATATACAAGCTGCATTCAGCGATGGTTTGAGATATTTCAAAATTTATCTGTAAATTTTAAGGAATAATCATAATTTGATGATTTTAACGAAGTTTTTCATAAAAAAAACAAACTGTATGATATTTAGAGAGCTAATTACCCTGTAGTCGCTTAAAGAATGACTAGGAAGAAAATTTGTGATTTTACGTAATTGAACTTCCAATTGGTATTTTGAACATGTCTAATACAACCTTGACAGGTTTGAAAATTTCCCTATTGTAAGGAATTGTTATTCGAGACGATAGCAGAACATGACGACAAACGAAAGTAATTTTTCGCAATGATTAACACAAACACCTGAGTTATAACCTGATTCAATTCTATACCCTGAGACTATGATGCTGATTATTATTACACGACGGTGGGTTTCTTAGGAAGAATAAACCAACAGAATGGTATTATGCTGGTTTATTGCACATATCATAGAAAAAGATGGGGAAACAGTCGATAATGACCAATTGACACCAGCGCTTGTCAAACAATACTCACGTGTATCCGGTAATGGTGCTACGTAGTATGTCTAATTTGCTTATTCCCATTTCTTGGATATTATCTTCTGATATGTAGTTTCCAATAAATGCGAACGTTCATCAAGAAGATAAATCAGTTTTTTTCGATCTTAACCATTCAAAGTGCTCCAGAATTATGGTCACGTATAATAAATGAGAAATGTGTTAAGATTCGAAGTACATGAGATAAATACTCGATGCGTCGAACCTATTTAAATGCAGTCAACAATACATTAAAGTTAATGTATGCTTTATACGATTAAATCATTTAAATAGAATGATAATTTTCGGACATATCATTCTCACCCACTTGATACATACACATAAAAATAAATAGTATTGATTTCAAAGAAAACTTTCTTTTAAAAATATTAATACAAACACACATTGTTGGGAAAGTGTGGACTAACAGGTACAATAATCGATATATACTCTAAATAGTTTTATTTAATTCTATTTGATTCCCACAAATTTTTTATTTTTACAGGAATTTTTCTATTATATATTTAATAAAGAAAATATGTTATATATTTATCAAAGTTTACTCACACAAATTAAACATTTAACATTGAAATTACCTATTAAATTAAAAATGCAGTATAATACATTGTAATTTTTGCAATATACAAACATTATTTCTTTGAATACTCTCATTGAATTTTAAATTTTAATATAAAATACACAGTGCATTGTTTTTCTTACATCATTCAACTAAGATATATAACTATTACAAATTTATAACCCCATTTCTTATGTATATAATATAATGTGTGTTGTATTTATTATACAATTATATATAAAAAATAAATGCAGCTACATTTATCTTTCTTACATCGTGTATTAATATCACAGTATCTTTCAAATTTATATTTCCAAATATTGTAAAAGAGTTTAAGTGTAATATTTCTTAATAATTAAAAATAAATCCATGATGTATTTCACAAACAGCTAAAGCCACAATATATTTCTCTTGTGTTACATCAAGATAGCTTATAAGGATGTATTGAAAAACACTCAAGAAGATAGTACATCAAAAATTGGATATAGCATTGAAAATACCTCACTAAAATTTGCTTTTAATATTCTTAGTGCTTTCAGATACCGATATTCCAATAGCTGAGAAAAATTAAAATACGTTAATCAAAATAAAATTTATGATAATTTATTAATTGTAATTGATAAAGTAATTTTTAATTATAATTTTAAATTAAAATTTTTGAAAACTAAAATTTTATTTTTCTGAATAGTTTTGAAACCAGAAGTTTAAAAATTCGTACGACAGATCAATTATATCTTTTGCTCAACTAGTTATAGCTTATAAAGTCAGGAATTCGAATTCAAATTTATAAAAAAGCTGGAATATTTGAAAAAAATGATGACGATGAAAATATTTAAAATAATGAAACTTTATTCCTATGATATGCTATTTTATTTTGAAGGAGATATTTCTTGATGGAATCCTTTATGTTATCCCATAGGCAATCGAATAAATAACTTAAGCAATAAATAATAAAAATAACAGATAATTTAATTACTAACAATTATTAATCATATTGACAGTATGATAGGGTACATACATCATAACATTTATAATATATCTTATTAAGAATAACATATATTGGCCAAATTAATTATTATATTTCTATTTCCTGATATAACTACTTATATATATTTATGCATGTATATATGTGTACATTATTTTGATAAATAAGTTAAAAATATTTTAAAACAACACTGAGAAAGCTTAGAAGTAATATATTTATGAGTGAATATTTTTGTTTACTAATATTTAAATTATAATTTTATGTAGTATTTATTACTCTTTGTGGTATTTTGAATTATGATAAAATTACCGACATTAGGGTAATTTTATCATCATTGCCAACATGCTACTTTCGTTAATTGACAAAATATTGCTGAAAAATATCACTTTTAAAAAATATAAAGTTGAACTATTTTTAATAGCAATAAAATCATTCATTGTTGGAATAATTGCTTTCGAAATCTACTATAAATGCATTAATCACATAATATTAATATGTATGAATCACAACATTAATCTTACTATCATTATTTGCTCATAAATTAAATCGAGGAAGAAAACAATATTCTTATTCTCTTTTTCACATATTTATTGCTACAAAGAGAATTTTTATATAAGAGAGTATAGCTACAAAGCTCATCTTAAATATTGCATAAAAATATTAATACATATTTCCAATAGTTTACTGAAGGGTTCTAAATAATTTAACAAGTTGTAAAAGTGAAATAGGCTTAAAAACTACAAGGTATTGTATAGATAATAAATGCATTCTTTAAAGAAATTCAACCTTATAAGTAGAATTTTAATACTGGTAAATTGCTCCATGATAAACTTTTTTCTCATAAAATTATTTATATTCTTTAAAAGAAATTAATATTTTGGCTAAAAATAAATGATTTCATATTTGATGATATGTATTACTGGAATGTTTTAATTTACAGACATGTTTCTAATCACTAATGATAATATTGTTTTAAGAGAGAGTAAAGAAGTTTTGTTATTTGTGCCTAGTTAGATCGCATGAAGCTATTATTTACTATTTTGAATTATTGAATAAAAAATTTGAAATGTTTTCCAATTTTGTTAGGTTTTAATATAAATATGCAGAATAACTATTTCCTGATGATAAAAGTCTTGTGAAAACATATTCAAACCATAAGATCTTTCCTTACTTTACTTTAAAAACTCTTTTCTATTTAATAATTTATTTTTAATTTTTAGGCACAAAAATATTTTAATATATGTTCAAGCAGGTTGTGCTAACAGCCTCATTTTGCAAAAAAGCGATTTATGCATATATGGCTTATTGAAACTAAAACCATGAAAAGATGGAAGAACATTTATATTAGAATTGGAGATAACGATGTTGATTAGAAATTTCACATAACTTGAAACTTAATATTATTTATGGTAATATAAGCCCCATTTAATACTAATATATCCTTTTTATAACATTATCTTCTTATTTTTCTCAATTTCTAACAAATTTAAACTTCATCTAATAACTTTCTATATTTGGCATTTAAGTAAAAGTAAATGCAAGGGATGGCAACATCCATCGGATATAGAAAAATAACAAACGATAATATTTTAACAATAAAAGAATTGTCTTTCTATTTGTTAAATAGCAATTTCTTGTTTAACAAGGGTAATAACTTCTTTATGTTTTGTACTTATAAAAAAACAATGCAAAATATACTAACAACCACTGGGACAGAGTACAAAGAAATGGAAAACGACCACAACTTTGCAATGTAAAGTTTGATGGAGTTTCGTATATTTATCCATACGAGAGGATAGTTTAATTTTCTCTACATGGGATTGAATAATTATGAAATAAAGTTTGCATTAATAAATGATTGATAAGAATTGATTTTCTCATAATTCAAATGACTTTTTAGTCGAAGAAATACTTGAGTATAATACATTATGTTAACAGAACAGTTGTTGTCACTAAACAATTCAAAAGCAAATGTTCTAATTTCAAAAATCTTCTTTCTTATATATATACATTATTTCTTTAAACTTTGGAAGTCTGAATTAAGGTTTTTTATTATTCACACTGATTTAATATATTTTATTCACATAAAAGTGTAATAACTTGTATTTACATATACGCATGAAAATATTTTTTGAAAATATATTTTGAATTATTTTTTCATGACTTGATTCAAAGTTTTTTGCTTAAAATATTTTTTTAAAATCAAATTTTTTAAAAAGTAGAACAGTACATTTTTAAAACTTTTTACTGAATTCATACATATCATAATTTAGTCTATTTCAAGTAGCATCAAGTGTTATTTTTGAATTCAATATCAGATTAACATGACAAATTATTTTTCAGATTTTAATCATTTTTTTTTTGGAAAATATGGATATGTCCTCCATTTATACAAGTTCTTATGTTGTGCCAGATTATATTGGTTGTCTATATAAATTTATTTAGACAAATTTGATAAACATTTTAGGGCAAAAATATGAATTGCAAAATTTATTAAATATTAGCAAATAATAACATTTATAGACTCAAATAGCCTTAACAGAAGCAACAACGTCATTTCAAAACAAAAACTGATCTTAAAGATTCCTTGTGAGTTGTTCTCAGAATTTTCAAATATGTCTATGATTTGAAAACCGTTGCTTTATATCAAAAAAGTGAAATGGACAATTAGACTAATATGCATATGAGAGGCTCATATTTGAATAAAACTAATTTTTATTTAACCGATACTTTATATTTTGTTCAACCACACAACTAATCTTGCAGAAAATTTAGTATTTAAAATAGCTAAATAATATCGAGTCATAAGATTTAATATTAAAAAGTTAAAACAAAGTAACTCTATTTTCAACACACTGGTCCATACCAATGAACACAATGCATTGCTATCATATTTATCTAATTTCTTCTCAAATCAATGTTGTAGCTTTAACGTGACTGATAACTTAGTCATTAGTGAATCAATAACATATATAGGTTAATGGTGCAGTACACACCAGAAACAAATCATTTCTTGGGATAAATTTATTCCATCATCAAAACAAAAGTTTAGAAATTTCTTACCTTTGTCATAGCATTTGAAGTTTCAAAGGTGAGTGGTAAAGATAATATAAATTAAAACTTTATTAGTCCAAATCTCTAAAAGACAGAACAAACGAAACAATGCACCATTGTTTTCTGTATATTTTCCATTATACTTTCAAAGGTGCCGTCACTAAGTTTTCCGCACTATCATGCCTGAAATAGGTCTTAGAGCACTATAATTCCAACATAGAAGAATCGAAGGACATTTTTAAATTTTGTATTCCTAATACATCATGGTGATCAGCAGATCATCAAGTGCAAATATGGCAACTATGACACTAGTAATTGGGTGTATATTTAGACATATACAATGGTGCTTCATAGATGGACATATAATTGGATGCATCATTATTATTAAGTGCTAAATTCTTTCTATTAAACTCTAAGACCTGTCATTCCTGCTCAACAGTGTTCCACTACCTTATCATGCATGAGCCTCATTGGTTCAACTTTTCAGAATAATTTGCATGCGCAATGTGAAAATCTGTGACAATTTAGTAATGAATCTATCATAAAATCCATCGTTATACAGCTTAAAAGCATTTTCTGACTCAAAAGAGACTTTGTCTTTACGTTTAGCAGATGTGAGTAATTAAATTTTTTGCATTAACCTAAAAAAACAGACCTTAGGATCTTACTTCCTACATTCATTGTAAGACAGTTCATATAATTGGTAAACATTTGATATGCAATGTTTTCTGAATCCAGTATAATTTATCTAGCTATAGTTTCGTCACTGGAAGAAGCTTAACAAAATATAATTGATAAGTAGGCTTTATGAAACAATAGTTAACAAGGAAATATCCCATTGATGTATAAGTTATTGCCATTAGATGAACACAAATAAAAAAATAATGAAATATTGGAGAACAAATTAAAGATGTTTAACTTCAGATAGAAATATTAGAAAACAATTTTTGATATTAAAGTACCTCACTAGATTTGATTAAACGTTTTTGCAAAAATTTTGCAAGCTAATAAATACACTTTTTTATTTTAATTCTGAAATCAACCTATCAGTTTTAATTTTCAGAAATTGTTTTAAGAAAAAATTTCTTACAACAAAAAATATGCTGGACAAAGTGTAATGTGTATCCAATTTCATGAAACAGTATTTAACTAGTTCATAATTGGAGTAACGTTATATCTGAATTTTATTTTATCCATATAAATATGTGCAGTTAATTATGAGATTTACGTAAGTTCAACTACGATAAGGTAGCAACAGTTATGAACTAATTATTAAATCTCCAGTTCATTTTGTCCAAAGGGACAAATTTAAATATGAATACTTTTTACAATTGAATAATATTTAAATTTCTTTTTTATGAAAATGAAGGAATTGTAAGATTTTCAAAATATAAAATTAAAGTTCTCAAGAAGTTCCAAGAATATTTAAATGTGATTTTAAATACCATAATTTGAATTTAAATATAGCAAAATTAATAATACAAAAATATTTAGAAAAAAATATAATTATTTACTTATCAAAAACTAAAGTAAAACTATAGGACTTCTGCTTTTATTGAATTCCCTTTTTTAAACTTGGACAGATATTTCAAGTTTTCATGAATGCAATGCAAAATAGCATCACAAATCAGATACATTTTTTTATCTAATAAAAGAATTGAATAACTTTACTCAAATATCTTTGAGTAATAAAATTTCATCACTTGATATATTTTGCTTTTTCTATAGTAAATACAGATATTTCGAAATTTTTGTAGGAATAATGTTAAAATTTACAGAAATATTCAACTGAGAATGTTTGGCAAAATAATGTTTAATACTTCATAAATATAAGGAAATATAATATTATTGTTAAATTTTAACGCGCGGGGAATATATGAATTTAAAAGAAATCTACATTAATCAGAATCTCAATAAAAGTCTAAAAATAAAAAGTGCATGAGAAATTTGTATATTTAGTACTCAAAGGATTATATAACGAGAAATGTATTTAAATTGATGTTTAAACGTTCTTTAACTTTTTGATATTTTCTTACTATCATTTTCTTATGTAAAACTATTTGAAAATTGGTTACTATTTTAATAGTTTTTTTTAACAATTTCTATGTAAAGCTATGAAAACAGGAACTACATCTTTCAAAAACCATTATTTTGTATTTTGCAAATTAATTAAAATAGAGCATTTCAATGACATGCTTATTTGTTGCAGGCTTATTCACACTCTCTCTCTCATCTCTCTATTTTTTATATTTTAAATATAATTACTGTTTAAGGTGTAGTCTATATTCTAAGTGAAAGAGTTGATAATTATCTTCAAATTTTTTTGATTGCTATATAAATATTGAAATCTTTCAAAATCGTAATACTTATGTTTAAATCTATGTCTAAGAAAAATTCCTTTAGAATGTATAAAAATAGTTAGATTCAAGGTAAAAATAAATTAAAATCAAAGATTTTTCCTCTCTATATAAATATGCCATTAAGAACATAAATATTATTACAAAGAATTGATAAATCCAATTTCAATGCGTTTGATCAACATTGTTTTGCCATTATAAATATCACAGAGTCATTCAAAAAATAAGAGATGGTTGGTTGGGTTTTATGGCGCAAGGTCCAAGAATGAACATGCTGCGCCAACAAAAAGAAGTTAACTCATGATAAAATAATTATGGATCGTTCGGTGATATTTGAGTTTGGGAACGATCCAAACGATGAGATCCTTCTTCTGCAAAAGAATCTAACGCACCTTGTCTAAGGAGAGGGAATCTTTTAATGGATGCTCTTCTTTCAGGTAAACTCTCTGATCGAGTTTTTCGAGGGGACAAAGCAGCTGGAGATGATGTCGTTGGAGAAACTGTTTGGGGATTCAGAAAACGTTGAGAAAGTGGAAGTAATGTATCTTCAAGTATCTTTGGATTGCAACTTTCCAGTGAATATTGATGTGGTTTTGGACTTCCTGAAGCTCGAGGTTGCATTTTTGAAGTTTGTATTTGAGCTGATTCTAGTGAACTATGTTTCCGTGGACTGGTCTTAAGTCCTTTATCAATCAAACTTGGGTCAAGAGTAATGGAAACATGTTTTCGAGTAGTTTCACTAGCAGGAACTTTTTTTCTAAAATTTTGGCTCATATTTTCATTAGGAGATTTAAGAGAACTCGTATAGTTCTTAGTTTTTAGATCTCTAGAAATAGATTCAGGGTTAAAATCAAATCTATCTGGGTAAAATACTAAAGGGGAACTTATATCTTGAGATGATCCCATCGAAGCAAGAGAGCTAACGTTTATAAGACTTGTATCAGTTTGAGAGGGTGATAAAGGCCCATGTGTTTGAGTTGAAAATGGATTTGTTATTACAGACTCTAAGCTAGCTCCTGGAGAGATCTTTTCAGAACAGTCAAAAGAAAACTGAGTAGAATAACTTAAAGACATTGGACTAGTACCTGGGGTATGAACCTCCAAAGATTCTGATTTGATTTCAGTATGGGGATATGCAGAATGACTTGTTGCAGCCCACTTTTGAACCACTGTTGTATCTCTGGTGGATTCTGTGAGTGATCGATTGTCAGCGAGAGTAAGGATATTTTTTTGACTTTTATCTGAGTCTGTCGGCTCCAGTCTAATTTGTGGTGTAGGTATTGTCACCTCTTGGTTAATGAATACGCTATCATCTAAATCGGTGTTTATTGATTCATCATCTCCAAAAGAATGGATATCACTTTGTTGACTGAATTTAGTCCCTCTGCTATCATCTGAAAGTGTTTGTTTTATGGGTGATCTCTTTTGAGTTTTCATATCATCATGGACTTTTAGAGTTACAGCTCCTTGTGGAAGGTAAATATCAACAGACATTGATCCACTGGAGCTGGTAGCACAAGAAGTTTGAAAAGGTAACATTTGTGTTCGGTTTTTATCTGATGGTTGAAGCATCATGTTGGTTGTTTCCTCAGAAGAATCATTTCCTTTATTTTCATCATGTAACCTAGAAGTCCTTGGACAATCCATGGAGACTGCTTGTCTGTATGTATCAGGTGCTACTGAAAGAAGCTGAGGTTTAGAAGTTCCAGTTATAGTTTTGAGACCTCCTCCATATGCAGTACGTTGCTTTGGTTGAGGTGTGCTTGATTCTAATAATGTCATTGCCTCGGGAAAATTATTATCAAATGTATCTCTCTGAGTTTTTACAAGGCTAGGTTCAGAAGGGCATTTATGAATGCCGAATGATTGTTGATTTGCGATATTTGTTTTATTCAGTGCCATTTTATCTGTGTCTACAGTGTTTTGAAGATACTTACTGAAATTCATCAATGCTTGTGTGACAGCGGTTCGTGTGTCTACGCCATCCTCACTACTTCTTTGTTGGGAAAGAAATCTTTCCCAAGAAGCTTTGCTGGATCTACCAGAAGGTGTACTGCCACTACCGCCTGAAACTACATGAATTCTAGTACGTTTAAACCATATAGGTACGATTTTAGCTGCTGTATCACGTGCTTCAAAGGTCATAACGCAAGCTGCAACAATCGTGAAACCCCCAATACCCATGACAACTGGTCCTAAATATGTAAGGCTCCCTAAATGGGAATCTTTGCTTTCATTTTTTACCCACACTGTGGTGTTTCCTTTTGTTTCTTCCACTTTAGACAGATGGTCAGAATAAAAACCCAATGTAGCCATGCCAGCACCAACAACAATAAACAGGAATCCAGCTGTCATGGCTTTACAGGCTGACCATAAGCACTTATCTGTAATTTTTCCTCTTACAGCCATGACATTCCAGCTATGACGGGCAGTACCTGAGTCAGCTACCTTGCTTCCAGAAGAAGTTTCTCCGCTAGAATCTTTCTCTCCGCTTCCTAGAGCCATGGTATCTTCGATGTAAGCTCTTATCTGAAACAAATACGTAAAAAAGTTAATCGCAGTCATTTGAAAACTGGTGATAGTCTATTTAAACACTATTTTGTCCTATAATTGTCTGTATTTAAACACTTGCAAAAACTGAATGCACCAAAGAAAAAAATTTAAATTACGAATTAAAAATAAGGAAAGCTTAAAAAACACTGGGAATCCAACCAAATAAAAATTTTTGAAGAGATTTTTAAATGATTTAAAATTATGGGAAGGAGAAAAAGTTCCAGGCTTTTATTTATTTGCTGAATACAGTTTTACCTTGCTTTTAATGATTTTGTTAAATAAAATGTAACATTAAAAGAAATACTAGTGTTGGGAGCACATGTGATAGTCAGTTGTTTGAAGAAAATTAATCACTTTTCTGTGATAAAGCAAAAATTAAATTTCTCTTAAAATGTATTCATGTGAGTATTTAGTATTATATAAGATGTGCTAAAAATACTCATATACTGATAAATTGTGAATTGTTTTTATATAAAATCATTGAAACTGAAGATAATTATTTTTATGTTAATTACCGAAAAGAAAGAATTAGGAACAAATTTATAATAAATTCCCACATTTTTTTGTGAAAAAGCTAATCTTTTATGAGTTTTCAAAACATGAACGAGGATTTGTAGTCACTTGAATACTCATGAAAAAATATCTTGTTCGAAATGCTGATGTTGGGAATATTGATCGGCAATAAGGCTTCCTCTAAAAGCTTCTTTAAAACAAGGTTTAGGAAAACGATTAAATGCATGAAGTGAAATTTTTCTGCTCAGTGAAGAAAATTATACCCCTTAAAGAATAAGTTTTAGTCTTGAAGATAGCAGCCAATAAAAGTTAATGATTCAATAAAATTGTTAGAAAGCGATAAATTTCAAAATAATAAAATATTTTTGTACAGTTTGAGTTCGAAATTTTTTAATTCTATGTATAAAGATAGAAATTACTTTCTGAAATCATTTTACTGAATGATTATTTTCAGTGTAAAAAACTACCAGAAATAATGCAAATCAGAATTATTTGTTAAATATTTTAAATATTATCTTGTACAATAAAATATTTTCTGCTTTTATTCTCATTTGATTTACTTTAAATATATATATTTCTATTCTTTAAAATATAGAAAATTTAATATCAACACAATTTTTATATTATTTTCAGTTAATTTTTCTTTTTAATTTTAAAATATGATAATTATAAAATTCTTTCACGCATTATATCATATCTATGACTCTTTTACAAAGAATTCTTGAAAATTTTGAGTTGAGACAAAAAGGGAAAAGTAATTTTAAATCAAAGATAAAGAATAATGTATAAATATTGTAGTTTTAAAAAGAAGTAAATAATTAAAATAAAGTATTTATAAACTTCATAAACTACAAGTATCAGTATGTATAGTACATATAAATATTATGGTTTATATAAAATATGCATATATTATGAAAAATAGAGTATGACAAAAAAGTTTCTAGTTAAATTTAGGGTCTTCATGAGTTAAAACTTTTTAATTATGAATTTTTAAGCATGGTTTCCATTCAATTATACTTAGATATAATTAAATGACAAGCAAAATGAAAATAATGTGATGTACTACGAAAGAATTAGAATGTTAGAGTTGTAATAATGAGCTTAGCTCTTGTGAGAAAATTTACAGATATCAAAGAAACCACAGCAGTTTGTATAGTAAGAATCTCTTCTTATTTTAGCGATAATACTTATGTAACATTATTCGTCAGAATGAAAATAATATACAATAAGGAACAAGTAAATAAGCAACAAGCAGCAATAGAGTAGAAGCTTCAAAAATAAATTCGTGAAAATGGATTATATAGATTCATAACAATCTATATTATTTAATATATAGATTGTTATGAAACATAATGATCTATAGATTGTATATGAACATAACAATCTATAAATTTAATTTTGTGAAATAATTTTTTCCAACTGCTGGTACTGGGTAACCAAGGCTTCCCACGAAAAGACTGGAAACTGCTACTCATTTTTCGTTGCACCATGGGCATCTGTGAACCAGGTTGTGGAGGCGAGTAGCATTACTTATGCTTAAAGAGTGGGACATATTTATTCATCTTCTCATAAGAAAGGGTCAAGAAACACAGAGAAAAAGAAACATATGTGCCAGAATCGGAACTCAAACCCAAAAGCTTAGGAGTCAGAAACGGCCCTCAGCCAGCTTTTTTGTGAAATAAAGCCAGCTGTTTTTTTGAGTAATTATATTTGGTAACGATCAAATTGGGAACCCTGGGGCTTAATACAATACAGTGGGTGATTGGTTGACGAACATAATGCGTTACAAGACTATGTCCGCTATGCGAATTGTTCGTTAACCAATCATCGATTTACCATAGATTTTTTTGTGAAATGAATTAATTCGTTCTGAAGACCTTAAAATTAAATTAAAAAAGAGTATAATTTCTTAGTAAATTTATTAAAAAATTACTATGTATAGTCTTGCATATTAATCAGTCCTTTTTAACCTTTGCTTATGGGGCATTAAAGAACATGTCCAATGTCGATTGCTTTTCTCTCTTTTTTAAGATCTTCATAAAGTGATTAATAGCATTGTACTTGTTCCTTTTTAACTTTTGCTTATGGGGCATTAAAGAACATGTCCAATGTCGATTGCTTTTCTCTCTTTTTTAAGATCTTCATAAAGTGATTAATAGCATTGTTCTTGTTTTTTTTAACTTTTGCTTATGGGGCATTAAAGAACATGTCCAATGTCGACTGCTTTTCTCTCTTTTTTAAGATCTTCATAAAGTGATTAATAGCATTGTACTTGTAAGGATTCCTAACCTTATTGATATGAGCTTGGTTTGGGTGCCATTCTAAGACCATTCCTCTGAAATCCTCGCACTTCATCAACGAATGAACGAGGTGTAGGGTGCACAAAATGAAATCAGTTTCTGCTTAGAATGAAATCAAAACCAAAACTGATAGTCTACTTTGGTTATAAATATACTATTAAAATTTTTCTCCAGCATAGAACTTTGAAGTTTAATAAGCAAGCAACACAGTTAGAGAGGGATGAAAAACGATTTTTGAACCATAGTGTTTGGCAACTCTGCCCATCATACTCCAAGAGCCGAGAAGTGTTCGTCAGAATTCGTTTTAGTTCGTTAATCCGAATATGTGTTCGTTCTTCGAACACAGAAATCTTTCATGAAAATGCCCGTTATCCGATTTGTTCACAGTTCGAATTGCTCGTTACCCGATCACCCACTGTACATAATTCCAATCATAATTTCTAATTATCATTGAAGAACTTATCATTGGAAAAACAGGAAATTATGTAAGAGGAAAAAAGCAGTATAAAAATATTAATTTTAATTACAGATGCTATAATAATAAATAGTAAAGTTGGATGTATAATTTTGTAAATTAAAGCTAGTTATTTTTTCAATGTGTTTAGTAGCAAGCAAGTGGCCGACCATCGCTTAATACACACACAATATATGTATTATAAATAATATTTCCTAGTGAAATTATCATTGGAAAAACAAATAACTATGTAAGAAAAATTAATAATATGAAAATATTTGTAATAATAAGATTAATTATTAATAAAATAGGAAATATTATGACATAATTCTTGTTTTCTTTCTTTGAATAATTTCATAGTATTAACAATTATATCATAAATCCTTGTTGCATACAGTAAACATTGAAAATGGTATTTTGTAATAAAAATTTCAATACAAATATTCAATAACTGTGTAAGATAAAAATAAAATAAAACTTTTGGCTTTAATCACAAAATATTGCTTATAAAGCATAAACAGCAAAATATAATTTTCTGAAAAATAGTTAGATATTTCTTTTTGAATAATCCTATTTTATAATAATTAACATGGAAGCTTGTGTTGAAAGCAAAATAAATTGCAAATGATACTTTTTAGTGAGATTATTATTGGAAAAATGCAATAACTATGCAAGAGAAATAAATAATATAAAAATTTTAGAGAGTTTTAATCATATACTAATAATCTCAAATAAGTACCATATTCAGCAACAATCAAGTTTGTTGTAATTGTTTGATAAAATATATATTACAAATTATATATTTTCTAATGAAGTATCATTTGAAAAAGGCGAAAACTAAAAAGGTAAAAAACACTATAAAATTTTTGTTTAAATCTTAAAAGATTGAAACTTATTTTCAATGCATTTTCAATCATAAAAGACTGATTTTTTTATTTTTCATTAGCTATTTCCTGGCGATATGTTGATTTAATATTTTATAATTTATCTTCTCAAATTATTGTTATTGAAGGAAATTATGTACTTATTTTTTTAAAAAAATGAGAAATACTTTCTTTATTAAAATTGAGTGTAGTGTTACTTTTCAAGATAAAATTTTAGATTAAAAAATATCATTAAAATGATATTTTTAATTAATAATTTTTCTTTACATATCAGTTTGTTTCTTCATTAAATTGAGATAAACTGGTATTGAAAAGACCATAGTTTTTAGCCATGAATATAATAATATCAGTAGCTCTAAAATCAAAATATTTTTGAGAGTAAGATTATTCTTTTAATCACCCTATTATTCAACATTTCGTTTATAATTTCAAAATATCAGCTGAGAAATTAAGCTAAAAATTAGGCTTACTATATGATAGAGATTTTTCATTCAATTTTTTTATTTTGTTTTTAGAAGCAGAATTTGCAATCAAATTAAGTGTCATAGTAGCTAAAATTTATTATCAGCGTTACAAAATTCATTGTTCTTGGAAAAGAAATATTTTTCCCATTTTCATTTTTTATTAGTTGATTAAAAACTTTAATGATTCCAATGGGACCAAAAGATTTTAAAATTTTTTTGATTCAATTTCATTTATAGTTTGTGCTTTAAGTAAAATATATCAATATTAATTGTAATGCGAGATTAAAATTATAGAAGCTGATTTAAATTGATTCATTTTTAAAGTTCCTTCGGTTTTCACTTTTTTTCAGTACGTAATTTCTGGACAAATAATTGTTAAAAAGCTTGGTTTCAAGTTATGATTTTAATTTTCTTAATTATTCTGTAAGTAAGAGCCAAATATAGGATACATAAATATTTTTATGTTCACCAGTTTATTTATAAATGAAAAAACTTTAACCTAAAAGTTGTCCCATGCTAGATTCTTATACTAATATGCTCAATTTTCATTTTTTAATTTTTTATTCAGTTTTATCATTTTAACATTATTTACTCAGTAATATCTTCATTGTGAAAAAAAATCCGCATTCGATTTCAAAGACAAAATTTTATTCTTCAGTTATTTAAATATTATGTTTGTGTGTAAAAACGTTTATTAGAACTCATCGAAAGTGTGGTAGATCGATTTGTTTTTGTGCATTGGTATCATTTAGAAACATGCAAATTATAAAGTATACTATTATTGATTTCTAATTACGTAAATATTGCATTATAATTGAATAATTAACTGTAATATATTCAGTTATTGAGTATGTTCTTACAAATATCTATCAATGAAACAAAATAAACTTTTGGAGGGTATGAACTATCACCCACTTAGTAATGATGGTTCATACTATTTAATAAACATGAAAGGGGAGTTTTACTGAAAAGTATAAAGCAGCATATTTTAAGTTTGATTGTGTGATATTTCGTTTTTATATAATAATTATAATAAAAGAAGCAACTTTTCTCTAGACTTTTTGTGACCGAGTCTTCATGTAATACTTCAGCATTGTGTGTGGGGAAATGTTTTTATTATGAAAAGAGCCTGAAAGTCCTTCCATTCTTTTAAAATAATAGTAATACGGTAGAAAGGACGTAAGACATTTCAAAGTAATAATAGGTAAAAGCTTAGTAACATAAGAATTAAATATCAAATTGATTGAATCATTGCATTCATATGATGTTACATGAATGATACTCTCGTATTTATATTCGAACAAATTGCATGAAGCTTAATTAATAGCTAAACGTTTCTCAGCTTGTATTAGTCTTTGTAAAGAATGTTGCTGCCGAGTGGGATAAACTCACAGTGATATTAGGTCTTTCAAAGAGCAAAAAATACCAAAGAACATGGGAAATATGACTTCAAATAGAAAGAAATCCCAAGAATAGTCGATATTAATTTAACTGCATGATTATAATATGTTCTAAGGTATACCTAAAATGAAGCATAGTAAAAAATACGTAAATTCAGCAAATGCCATTTACTTGATAATAGGATTATGTAATCATATTACCAAGAAACAAAAGCATTTACCTAACTAAATGTTTTTTTTTGATTATTAAATATATTCACTATCTTTTTGATATACTTGGGAATTTAGATAAGGGAAAAAATTTCCATAGAAGAAACTCTGGGATTTGTTGGTTTGTGATGATACTATCATCTGTTATACAGAATAGTTTTGAAATGTCTCTCAGAGAAAAATCAACTGAATTTTTAAGAACCAAGTTAACGTTTTGGTTAGAATAAGTTAATGAATTTTTGTTTAGTACTTAGTATACGATACGCACAAATTCATGTTTTCTGAGTAATTAAGTATGCCATAATAAACGCAAACTAAATTTTGTTTTCATCAAGATTTAAAAAAACTTAAAGTATAATTAGCATTTTTAAAAGCATACATCCTTATTAAATCTTTATATATAGAATACCGGTCGGTATTAAAAAGTAAAAAGAAAATTCAGTATACGTTAGTTTTAATTATAAAGTTTTATTTTGATGTATGAGTTCAAGAAATGAGCAAAATGTATAGATGTCCGTCTTATTTAGTTTTAATTTCATCTCATTTTCTTTTCAGCCATATTAATTCGGATAGTTGGAAGACCACTACATGCTAGAAAGATTTAAGTTTTTTCTTCTTTAACATTTTACAAAATACCTAATTGAAGCTTAGTGAGATGAAATAAAGATAATTTTTTTACAATATTTATATTAAATTATGTAAGCAAAAATAAATTAGTTACTGAATTAGTATAACCACATACAAATATAACAAAAATATTGCAATATTTTTAGTTATATTTATATAATAAATATCAAAATTCACTACATTAAGCTAGCATCTAAAATAGAACTTTCTGCGTATATTGAACATTAAATTTATTTAAAATAAAATATAAATTCAATTTAAGAGTATTTTAACTTTCAAAATGAATTTATCAATAATCATTCTAAATTTGCTTCTTATTCACATAACAATATTTATTCACATAATTTAGTTCACACATTTTTACAAAAACATTTATTCACATAATTCAGTTTTGATTTGTTCCAGAAACACTCATTTTAAATGATTATGAAGCTGAAATAATTCATATTTTCTTTTCATTGGAGGAGAGAATTTAGTGTTTTTTAACAAGCAATATGACAAAAAGTGTGAAAAAGAAATATTGAAATTAAATATAAAAATACAAATCAGTAAAGTAAAAAAATATAACCAGAGTTAAATATTTAAAAAAGTATATAATTAAACTTTAACTCTATATACTTAATATAATATAAAATTTATTTTAACTATATACTATACCTATACATTTATTTTACCTAGTATAGTTAAAATTTGATTAGACAAAAATAATTAAAATTTGGTTTTTCATTTATGAAATAGTTTAAAATTTTATGACATTGTGTTTTTAAGATTTTTCTAAAATATTTCTTTTAAATTCTTTTCTATTTATTAAAAAAAGATGAAAAATAGATCGCAAGCAAGCAGGCAAAAAAAAAAAAAAAACTTTATAGGAAAACACATTTATGCAAGCAAGAGAATTATAATCTGTTAGGTGATTCCATTTCATAAATTTAAAAGTTCACATTTATAATCGATAAACATATTTCAGCTATGGTGTTATAATACAAAATTCTTGTAAATACAAAACATTGTATACACCACAATATTCAAGTGTCAGTTAAAAATGAATTTTTCCTCCCCGAAAAAAGATAAGCATATTTTCAAATTAAATAAATCTGTGTTATAAAGTAGTTATTTATTGAAGATTTATTAAAGTCTGTAAGCATTTTAATAGCATTTCTTCTTGTTGTTTCCTTATTTTTACAGAGAAAAATGTATACAACTAAATATAGCTCGCTTTATCATGAAGAAACTAGAATTAATTATTATATAAATTATAAAGTTTAGAAGTATTAGGCAAAAATTATCAGCTTTATTTTTGTAAGAATTAATATAAGTATCAACTCTAAAGCTAGTAATAGTAATATAAAGAACATAAGTAAGGACACATAAGAATCGAAAATACAACCCAAAGTTCATTTTTAAACTTTTGACTGATCCATAAAGTTCTGAGACCAATAGGTCTTTTGTTAAAAGTTGTTTTATTGCTTAAAGCCTAATATGTTTTGTTGATGAACTTTAATGGTCTATTTTACAAGGATCTAGCAGTTTTGTAAAGTTATGAATTTCCAATTTAAAGCAATTATTGATATTTGTTTCTCTATCCATCTGTTTTTTTTCTGTCTGTTATTTATATTAAGTACCATAGCATGCTAAGCGTTAAACATTGTATACACCACAATATTCAAGTGTCAGTTAAAAATGAATTTTTCCTCCCCGAAAAAAGAGAAGCATATTTTCAAATTAAATAAATCTGTGTTATAAAGTAGTTATTTATTGAAGATTTATTAAAGTCTGTAAGCATTTTAATAGCATTTCTTCTTGTTGTTTCCTTATTTTTACAGAGAAAAATGTATACAACTAAATATAGCTCGCTTTATCATGAAGAAACTAGAATTAATTATTATATAAATTATAAAGCTTAGAAGTATTAGGTACTGTAATACTAAGTTTTCTTTTCTGGCTAGGGACATTTATAATAAAAGTTTTAATATTATTTATATAACTTTGCAGAGATTATATATCGCATATTGCATGTTTTATATTTTTCGAATTCTGATCTCATTTCTTGTAGAATATTTACTATCCAAAATTTTTAAAATACGTCTAAACCTTCCAATATGTGGTTAATTTTGAGTAAATCTTTCTTTTTCAATTTCAAACACATTCAGAGCAATTATTTACTTTTATTCTGGAGCATCTAAATAAAAAATTCCAAAAAATTTCGAAGTTAAAAGTGAACAATGCTTAGGTTCATTAGCACAACTAATTAAAGCGTGATGATATTTTATCATGGCCTTCAAGTTATTGTTATGTGAATTTATTCTGTTAAACTTATTGCATTAATTATTTTATTATAAACTTAATGTGTTTTTTAAACATTTTGTATTGAGGATTTCTTTAGTAAGGATATGGTTGATTTATATCACACATTGACAAAATACATAAAAAAATATTCCAAATTAGAATTTCTTGAGACTTTTAACTTTTTTAAACTTGACAAAATGAAAAATATTTTGGACACTTTCACTGATCATAATTTTCAAGACTTCTTTTAACAATTTTAATATTTCTGAAAATTTTTATAACTTGACACTTTTTGAAATAAATAAAAATCTTTAAATTTTCCTATGATCAATTATTTCGAAAAACGAACAACATTGTGTTTCCATTCTGGGAAATCAAAAAACTAAATCCATGATACACATTTTATCTTTATTTATTCCAAAATTTTTTAAATATGGAAAGACTTCGGCATCATACTCGAAATGGAATATTTTAAAAATGTTAATTGCATTGACAAAATAACAAAGGTAAAAACAAAACAAAAAGACCATTTTTGCTATTATTTCACAAAATTGTTTATTTTTTAAAATAAGAAAAAATTAATGTATGCCTTAATGATTATTTAAAATATGATCAGTATCAACCATATGAATACTATTAATTTATTGAAGTGTTCAATAATTTGTGCTTCTTGATAAATATCAGTACAAAGAAAATTGTTACATGTAAAGGATACTTTAGAGTTTATACTCAAAACTATGTGTATTTTTTAATGGTTATAACTTTCATTGATTTATAATAATAATCTAAGTGTAAAGAAATAATAAGTAAAGTTTCTTTTTCCTGATGCCTATTTCTGTCGAAAGGTAGGGCTAAACACAGATGACCATTCTATAATTTTGAACTACCCCAAAATGACGAAAAATACCTTTGAAATGGTTCTTTCATTTACAATTTTTCCATTGTACTTAATAGAAGGAGATTAGATCCATGGAAAGTACACCATGTATTGGCCCTCTCAACACGTTGGTCTTCCGCTGTGTCTGGTATCAAACCAAAAGAGCGATTCTTTCCCGAAAACGATACAATGGACCCAGTTTTAGTTTATATTTCATTTTAAAACAAAATGAATAAAACTTTTGATATTTATTCACTTATTGATTTAATCTGAATTATTAGAATATGACTTCTTTTTATTTCGTTACACCTACTTTTTATTTCGTTACATCAGTTCATAAAATCAGAATGAATATTGTAAAATTATTAAGTACTGTAAGAATACATAATAAAATGAATATTGTAAAATATATACTTCATCTTTAAATAAAACTAAAAAATGCTTCAGAATTTCTTAAAGTAGTTATCAAGTAGCAATTTTTACGAAAAATGATTTTGCCATCTCATATACAACTGTTGTAGAATTACTTTGATATTTCAAACATCTCACTCTTAGAAAAAGATTTGCATTTGATTGTGATATAGTTAAGAGATTCAAACGTATACAAAAAATAAATTTACAATATATATATATATATATATATATATATATATATATATATATATATATATATATATATATATATATGCAATAGATTTCTTATTTAAATGGAAATTAAGATGGACATAAGACGATAAAAGCTTGCAGTAAATTCAGTCATTGTTGTTGAATAACAGACATTTTTTTAAAATTTTTACTGAATTTTAATTTATTTGGACTTTTATTTAAAGATTAGCAAGACTCTTTATATAAAACTTTTTTAAAATAAATGATAATATTTTTTAAAAGTAAATAATAAAGGATTAACACAGAACAATTTGTCTTTCAAAGTCTGCCAGAATAACAATGAAATCAAAGTAAAATGAGAAAAATAAAAACTGAGATACATTTAGATTAAATTTAATAAAAGAAAAAACATAAATGAAAGGAGTGGAATAAAAACAAGTAAATTTTTAGTTTCACAAAGGATACACAAAGGAAGAGTAAATTTTTAGTTTCACAAAGGATACTTAAGGCTTGAATACTTTTATTTAAGTATGTAGCTAGTGTAATTTAGGAAGTTTAAAATTTTTTACTAAACTTTATTTATCAACTTAACAAAAATATTTATTAATTTAAAATTTAAGGCTACAAAAATTTTGGACAAAATAAATGTAAAATATTATTACTAAAACGTAGATTAAATTAAATTTTTCACTGTTTCTTTAGGCATTATTTCTTTAAGAATGTCATTTTATGTGTTGAATTGGTAAATGCTATGTAATAAATGTGTTGGTAACATTAAAAAGTTGGTAATGAATATATTGAATGTTTCTTTTTATCAAATACAACATTGTTAAATTAAAAAGAGGCATCTCTCTTGAAATTGATCAAAAATATGAAAATGATAAATATGATTTTGATACTAATAACAGTGGCTGAAGTAAATTGACTGTTTATTAATGCGATATTGGGGTAAATAATTTATAAAAATCTATCTATCTATCTATCTATCTATCTATCTATATATATATATATATATTATATATATATATACATATATATATATATATATATATATATATATATATATATATATATATATATATATATATATATATATATACATACACACACAAACACACACAAATATATATATACATACATCAATACATCATAAGGGTGGTAAAATATGTTTGTTAAACCGTGGCAAGATTTTTTATTTTTATTTGCTTAGTTATTTAATTGTATCATTTAAAACACATGAAATTCATTAGATTGAGCATATAGATTTTCATTTCTTTTTGGTATTGAAGCATGCGTATTAATAAATGTAATGCTCATATCGTTATGAAATATGTGTGTGTATATATGTTCGAATTCTAACATTAATATAAGTTATTTATGTGGAATTTAGAATTTAAAGCAGTTCTAAGTGAGATTATGTAATTTCATAGTCATTTAAATAGGATATTTTTAAGTAAAAATAATTGCTTTAGTTTAGAAAATCCGTAATCATTCTAACATTTATATATAAAAATTTGAACTTTTATTACTAATAAAATTATAATAACATTCCAAATTATGAGATTTAATTATGTGCTAAAAATATTCTAAATGTTTTAATGTTATAATGTTTTAATAAAACAGTGTTTGAGAAGGATTATTTTATAAATTTTTAAGGATTTAAATTTTAATAAAAATCATTAATTATTAAAGTTTGTGATTAAAACTATCACCAGACTTTTATGAAACAGGCTGCGGAAATATAAATATTACAATTAATTTGAGAACAACAATCAACAAATAATATAAGAGTGAATTTATCATGTGAAGAGAAATGTTTTGCTTATTTCAGTTTGCAAAAAGAATAATAATAATAAACTTTGATGATTATTTAGGAAACATTTGGATATTATGCAATGATAAACATGTTGCACAAACATTTGAAGCAATTTTTGTGATTAATTTCTTTGTGAAAAATACATGCAGTTGTTACTAATTTAATGCCAAATGTTACAATGATTGGAGTTTATGAATAAAATTTATTGCCTGAGTTTTTAAACCTCGGTATCACGATATAATTGTTTTTGTAAAAATGTAACAATTATTAGTAAATAATAAAGTAAAAATGTTCATTTATCATGAAGACAAATCCTTTATGCCTTAACTATTTGTAATAACAAATATTAAAAACTTCTTTAATGTTTTTTTTTTTTGTGTTTGGGGAAACGCTTGAATATTACAAAATGATGCAAATGTAATACAACACTTATTAAAAGCAATTTTTGGAATAAAAATGATTTATATATCTAATTTCTAATATACATACAATATAGTTGTAAAATTAATCTGCAACTCTAATGATAGCTCATTTAGTATTTTAAATTGTTTATAATGTTACAGCTTTCACACTTGACAAGACATTCTCCCATTGATAAATGAACTGAAGTCCGGATAAAAAAGTTAATATTTTTTTGCATGCTCAACAGGTTGGAACTCTTGAAAGCAAAGTGACAATATCAAAGTAAGTACTTAGAAAATGTATTCAAAATATTGCTTCATTTTTCAAATTTTTTCTAAGATTTAAAAGACAAATATATCAAAAAAAGTAATAAAAACTGTTATAAATAATTTTGTATGAAAACAGTGCTGATGAGAATAATAAAATTTTAATGCTTTCACGAAAAGAACCCTGCTTAAAAGATAGCTTACCTGTATAGTTAAAATCTGTTTGAAATTGTTCTTTGCGTTCTATTTGGACACATTGGAGTAATTTCTGTGTTTCTCATGCGATGATTTGGAAAACATGGCTGACGACTGAAATTTTGCTTCCTTCTATACTTAAACAGCATCTGGATCGATTTCTGAGCTTGCGCAGCAGAACCAATTGGGTTGGTCGATGACAACAGATGAGTAAGCTTAAAACGTTTTGAAATAAAATCATTTGAAAGAAGTATTCAACACGTATTTGATTCATTAGCACTGTGTCGATTCACATTTCATACCTATTTTTTAAGAGAACACCATTCTGAACTGAGTAAACATTCATATGTAAACAAACGCGTTTTAAGTAAGCCTTTAAATTTCAGAATTTATGTATCAGTTTATCGAGAAGAACAAAAAACAAACTATCGAACTCCACAAGTTTCAAAATACAGCTTAGATACCTGTGGATTTATTACAGGGATGTCTTTAATGTGTTCTAAAAATCTTCTTCGTTTATTAAAATTCAAACGTTTTACATTTTTTTTGGCCATGTTTAGTAATTAAGAAGATTTTAAATGATTTCTAATACACGATCATGTTTCTACCAATAATTTTAATAATGAAATATTTTATTTTCCTTGAAACATTTTTCTAAGAGCAGTTAGAAACATATAAAGGCAAAATATTGCCATACTATTAATAAAGTGAGTAATTAATGCAATGGAAATAAGTAATCCAGATTCACAATTATCATCAATCCCGAAAATAAAAGAAATGAATTACTAATGAAAAATTTATCCCATATTTCTTTAATTAGAAAATTAAATTTGCAGTAAAACGAAATTAATTTCAAATGGATTATCTGTATCTTATTACATAGGAAATTTAATTAATATAGTATGTTCGGGAAATGAAATAAACCAATAAACTTTCGGTTCTAGAAATTTTAAATTTAGTAACAAAAGTTGACCACAGATGGCGTGGATAAATCATAAAAGGAAGACAAGATATGAGGAAGATAAGATTACAAAGGAAGACAAGATTAGTTAAAACTGTAAAAATTAAATAATGTTTTCAGCGACATTCAACATTTTCAACACTAATAGATTCAAAATGAAATTCTCAGAAGTCATGTTGAATGTAAATTGAACAATACATTTTTTAATCGACTTTTATTGTTGAAAATAGGCAATAAATATTATGAAAATGCCATTAAGTTATTTTTAATGGATTTCATGTCATGTTCATGTAGTTTTTTTATACATTTTATGTGATATTTGACATGAACTACTCTATAAAATTGCAATCAATGGGTTGTAGGGTAATCAATCCATGCAGATATAAAAACGGATATCAGGTGGGACATTGAGTCAAATTGTCACTGAATAGATTCTGCCGTAAATGTAGTAGCTTATCAACTAGCTCAGGGGTATTCCAGGAGGCGGGAGTTACTTTCCTCATCATATTCTATGGAAGCAAGATCTAGTAACTGTGTAAGCTATAGACGGATATTACATCCATTTTTGGAAGTTTCATATAGTATGTGACCGGATATTGTTTTCATTCTGCAGTAATGCTCACTGGGATAATCGAAGTAAATAATTAAAACTTCTGATAAAAATTGTATAATTCGATACATCACAGAAAAAGTAGATAAATAACATCATGAAATAGCTTGGAACTTTCATTGTCTATAAATTTTGACCGTCATGCGATCAAACTAGATTAAATAAAGGCAAAAAGTGAATAAATAAATAACGAGATCATTCTCGTGCAGAATAAAGGAAAAAACAGTCCATTTTGTCGAAATAGATTCTAAATTGCATAAATAGTGGGATTGTTAATATATTATATTATGAAATCTCATCGAAGTAGGGAAATTTACTTAGTTTAGCATTCGTTTTGCACATCCAGAGTTCAAGATATTGGGCAGTGTATTCAAAAATATATTGTATCAGAAACAGTAAAATATTTGCATAAGAAAATTAATGTATTGCAGTTCGATAGTCAGATTTTTTAAATAGCTTTTTAATCAAAAATTGCTGTGAGAGATCCGACTATTGTGATAGCTACACTGCTGGACAATTGCTAAGGACGGATCCCAAATTGCAATGTAGTATAACATTAAGCGAGACATGAGGCCTAGTAGGATAAAATATAGTTGCCACACTGTTCAGACATTAGAATAAAGAATATTTATTGTTCTGGAAAGTACAAAAGCTGTGAAACATCGGAAAGAAAAAAAATGTTCATTTGATGCTGCATACGGAAAAATGGAACAATGCATCTAAAAGTCAGCAGGCACCTTGAAGAAAGGTACCAGTACGGAATATGTCCAACGTGGAGTGTGATGCAACATTCCACACGTCGTATCATACTTGGCACAACATTATCCAGCACCTGTTGAGGTAATTTATCCCATTCCTCTGGGAATGCACGGATAAGGGTGTTCTTGTTTGTCGGAGGTTAGTTTCGACCAGCAACTTGCCTCCCCAAAGCATCCCACACATTTTCAATGGGGTTTAGATCTGGAGAACGTGATGGCCATACGAGGCGTTGAATACCTTCGCTGTCTAGACAATCCTGAACAGCGAGTGTTCGATAACATGTTGCGTTGTCGTCCATAAAAACAAATTTATCACCGACAGCACCACGGAAAAGACGAACATGAGGAAGTAGAACTTCATTAATGTATCGTTGGCCCGTCATAGTCCCATTCGCAACTACATGTAGGGGCGTGCGGCCATTGATCATGATGCCGGCCCACTCCATAACACTGCATGTCGGAT
Source organism: Latrodectus hesperus (assembly GCA_037975125.1). Lineage (NCBI taxonomy): Eukaryota > Metazoa > Arthropoda > Arachnida > Araneae > Theridiidae > Latrodectus > Latrodectus hesperus. Next base: position 26,641,111 of record CM075859.1, read on the forward strand.
ATCGGTCCCTTTTCTGGATATTTATTGGACGGTAAACAGTACCACTCTCGCGCCAGACAGGTTGGCGTCTAAAATCCAATGACAGACTGAACCTACTCTCATCTGAGAATAGTACGCATGCCCAGTCCTGTTCAATCCAATTGCGATGCTCATGACACCATTGCAAACGGGCAGTACGGTGCTGTCTGGTCATTGGGACACACACAACAGGCCTGCGGGCCTATAGTCCTCATCCGCTCAAATGTCTGGCAACAGTTTTTCGGGAGATCTGCTTTCCTGGGGCAGTAAGAGACTGATTTGCCACCTGCTGAGCTGTGGTGCGCCTGTTCCTTTTTGCTGATAGGACGATATATCTGTCATCTGCAGGCGTCGTACTTCTAACACGACCTCCCCCGTGCCGCCTACTACACATTCCAATAGTTTTAAATGACTTCCACAGCCGTGAAACAACACTGTGAGCAATGTTGAACTTCCTGGCAACATCTGTTATTTTTCGCCCTTCTTCGATCTTTCCAATAATTCGGCCACGCATAAAATCATCTAAGTGATGTCGGGAAGACATAGCAAAAATTTCAAGTTCGTCTATTAAATCTTTCCTGTAAAACTTTAACTTGAAACAACAACTGTCCACACGCCTCAAAACCTTTAAAGCTCTTATGAACGCTATCACGTGATGAACAGACGTGGAAAAAAAATTGCATACACATACTTCTTCTTACTATATCCCGCACTTATTCTAATTTTCCACATTTTGCTTCCTTTCATTTTGTGGTTGATATGGATGATAGTGTTATACGTCCTTAGCAATTGTCCAGCAGTGTATAATCCACAGGATTATAAGAGAAGTGAGAAATGACATGAATATCAGTGTAGAAACAAAATTTAATTTAAGTACATTGATAAATGTGGAGCCATACCAGTTTGTGTGAAAATAATCAATATAAAGCAATACTTTCGTTGCAGCAATGACAAAACAAATGGCTACTTTATGTCATGAGACAGATTGATAAAAAAGCATGTGACAATGCAAATGGTAGCTATTCTTGGAAGAAAAAAATGTGGATCAAAAGAATAAAAATCTACAACTGAGATAAATGAAAAAAACTAAAAAATATTCTTCGAATAATTTTTCATATCTTGAGAATAAGTTAAGACAACAAGAACATCAGCTTCAAAATTATGCAAACTGATTTCAAGAATGTGCATCAGAAAAAATGACATCCAATTCTAAATGCAATATAATATCAAGTCTTAATGCTGCGTGAAAGACCAATATATATAATACGTAACTTCTTTCTACAATATGCCTTTAGAAAGTAATTAATACAGCCAGTCTGATGTTATGGAAAAAATCGTGCTTCATCTTGAATAACAACGTACTAGTTGTTGATTCGTGTTTGGTATTCCTTTCATGTGTAAACAGTGTCTGTAAATAAGAATCAAAGTTAATCACGTAAGAACATGGTGAGAAAAACTTCTATGCTGAAAATGACCTTTGAACATGGTGAGAGCCCTTTTTCATGCAATGTGCAATCTATCAACGGAATGTGAATGATATCTTTACGTGTGATGAGGCATTAAGTGTGCTACCATCTCCTTCAATTTGGTTGGTCAGTACCAACCCCACTAAATTCATAGGTGTATCACTGACTTGATTAAAACCAACAGTAGCACAAATTTCATTGAATGGTAATCTGCAAAGTCTATATAGGTCAAAATTCTTCCGTTAAGAAACATGCTTGAATACTTCCATAATATTTCACAAGATACATAGATGTTTCCCGATGTAAAAGTCATAAGCAGACAATAATAAAACATAAAAACTCTTTTTTGTGTGTGTTTTCTCTTTATACAGTTATTATAGGTCACGCGTGTGGTACTTATGGTATATATTTGCTTTAAAATAGTAATCATCATAATTTTATCGTAATGTAAATTATGTTAAATTCATATAATTTTAACGTAATGCCTATTTTAAATTTCACATTTTTTGATTATTTTCCCAACTGTGTTGTATTTTAAATAACAGGTTCAGTCTGTAACGCATCATCCAGAGTCTGCGCATACCATTCGATGCCGCTTATAGCAGAGTGGTCTGCCCACAAGATGTCCATTGTTTCGCCTACCCTTGATGCAGAACCACAGACGTCTCCCCCGCCAATGGTGCCATGAAAGAAGGATATGAACGGCAGAATAAAATGAAATTGTCTTTACTGACGAGTCACGCTTTTGTCTGCAACACCACGATGGTCCCATTCGAGTCTGGAGACACCGTGGTGAGAGGATGCTGAACAGCTGCGTTATGTCCCTCCACATTGGTTCTGCACCAGGTACTATGGTATGGGGTGGTATTGGATATCACTCTCGCATTCCTCTAATACGCATTACCAGTACTTTAAACAGCCAACGCTACATCTCCGAGGTGTTGGAGCTAGTTGTCCTTCCTTATTTTCAAGGCTTTCCCACAGCCATATTTCTTCAGGATAATTCACAACCATACGTGGCACGTATTGTCCAAGGTTTCTTCGTCAATCTCCAGATTGAATTGTTTCCCTGGCCGTCTTGCTTTCCGGATCTTTCGCCGATAGAAAACATTTGGTCCATGGTTGCACAATGATTGACACAGATTACATCCCTGGCTGCCGCAACAGATGAACTTTGGCAACGTGTGGAAGCTTCTTGGTCTGCTGTACCCCAAGAACACATCCAGAGTCTCTTTGAATAAATGACGAGGCGTGTGGCAGCGGTGATCTCCAGCAATGCTGGCTACTCTGGCTACCGATTTTGGCAGGAACCACACTTCACAGAAGTCTATAAATTTAATCATTTGATACTTGATTAACATGTTCTCTACAAAATAAATTCTATTGTTATATCTCTTGTCTTTCTTGGTGTTACAGTTTAGGTGGTTAGCAATGTAGTTTCATTTAGGTCAACAATAATTATCATATTTTAATTTATTTAAAACATTTATTAAACTTAATTTCAACAAATCATTTTAGAGTTTAATTTTTGGTTATAACAATTATATTGAATTATATATATATATATATATATATATATATATATATATATATATATATATATATATATATATATATATATATAAATTAAATTTCATATATACATGGATTTTGCAATTGCTTACATCAATTTAAATTTGTAAACTCTTGGAAAACTATTGACTTTTATGCATATAATTTTACAAAATTCTAGAAAGAAACACAAGTATTTTCTCAGCTGCGTTGGGATTTATAAATTAAAATAACCCAGAAATTTTTTTTTGTTTTCTAATGCATTTATAATAAATTAAATAAGGAATCAATAATGGTGTAATAACTTTCTATCTTATTTACGTTTGAATCTAAATTTCATTTTTAAAAATTGCATAACATATGTATTTCAATTTCTTGTGTGTATGGTCACTTTATTTAAAATAAAATATTTATTATTAAGGAGTCTTCAGATTCTTAGGATTCAAAAAATTTTAAACTTCTATTTATAGTAGAAATTCGGAAAAAATTAATATTTCATTAAATCAAATACAATAAAAGCAAAAATAGTTTAAAAAATACACATTTCACCATATATATGTATATATGTACACAAAATACTGGTTGAATATGGTGACATTTATAGGATTTTAATGAACTATTTCTGAAATCGGAAGTCTAGTAAAATATTTCAAAACATAATAGACATTGTTGGAACAGGTGTAATATATAAGGCAAAGGTTGTCACCTAGCTAAAGCCTTTGAATGACAGCGGGAATTGCGCGTGTGTGTACTGGGAGAGGTGCTATTGTAGCAGAAATAATGAAGGAATTTAATGCTATGATTTGCAACCCTTTTGTAATAAAGCCCTTTGAATCGACGTAATGTATAGCTATATATTACGAATAAGCTATAGTCGTAATTGAATGCAGTTGGGAAGTACACTACGTCGTGCCACAGAGATATTTTCGTAAGCTCATTATGTATTAGTGGTAAGACTGTGCTCTTTCTCGTAGAAAATCTCGGATAAGATTACAGGACATAGAAATGGATGTCTTTATATATATATATATATATATATATATATATATATATATATATATATATATATATATATATATATATATATATATATATATATATATATATATATATATATATATATATATATATATATATATATATATATATATATATATATACATACATTCACTTCTGTTGGGATGGGTGCTTGGGAATCTTTTAGCATTTTCTATCTTGCAGCTTATAAATATAGCCCACGATGCATGCATTGTAACGCCAGATCGATGTTCAAGTGCCTTACAACAACATTTGTTCACTTCACTGTGCCAAAAATTTTCTTTCATTTCAGAAAAATGAATTAATCGCAAAATCTGGAGTGTATCGAAAGTTGCTTACATACATCCTGATCAAGCTCTTGCCACAAGTTTGACGAGTAGCACAAGACCCTGAATTGCCATGTAAGAGGATGGCATCCTCACTTAACGTGCCAAAATGTTTGCATGATTTGACTGTAAATATCAAGCGCCGTGATACATTTTAACTAAGAGAAACGAAATACAGCTCACATCTCCACAAGCCAGATCAGTTATCCATCATCACGATCTCTGATGGGTATTTCACTTAGCTACTTATTCACACAGCCATTGCAAGAAAAGCAACGCCATCTATCTTACCTTTATATAAGTTTTTTTCAGCTGTTGCTCCTTATAAATCTTCTTCTGGATCCATCTTCGTATAATCAAATAAAGGTTAATCAAATATTTTTCATGATTAATTTTTCAAAATAAACTTTCAACGCTGCACAATGTAAGTGATGGAGACATATTTGACATTCCATAAAATGTTTTTCACAATTAAAAAAGGTAAAAAGAGGAATAGAGCTTTATTCCATTTTTCTCTCAACGGCAAATTTTTATCGCATTTCTTTCAGTCAAGAAAAATGTTTCCTTTTGTCTCACAAAAAGGATACTCCCCAAGAAATTAAAGTATTTCAAATTATTTTACACAAGAGTATATCAAGATTATGAGAAAAATAAGAAACCTTATTTGAAATTAAAAAATGCTAAGGAAACCAGTCGTCAGTGATCAAAATTAATGGAGATTTGGCAGGCTTACTGATGTATAGAAAAGTAAATCAATAAAAAACCACTCTGAGAAAACCATAAAAACATTTGTAACCTATATTTTCTTATATAAAATTTATTGTTTTGTTTAAAAATATCAACGATTAAATTATTAACATCCTCCTGCAAAAATGACGTATTTACAATGGATTATACAGAATTACCTGTATTTTTTTTACCTAATCAAATCATATGAAATAAAATTATAAGCATAAAAATCATTCTTTATTAATATCCTCTTGAAAATGACGTATGCATTATTGATCTTACAGAATTCCCTGTTTACTTGTACTTACTTAATACATTATCTCAAAAAAAAAAAAAAGAAAACTTTAAAAATGAATAAAAAGCGAAACATCCAGAACCACTATCTTACTAAACTTTCTACACACTATTCAGAGATATAAAATTCAATTCATAATAGCATAGCATAAGCCATGGAAAACACAGATCACCTGGCGGTGGTCACCTGTCGATTTTGAAATAAAAGACAAAATGGTTTGAGGACTCCAGGATACGGAAAATTGTTTGTACATGTTTGAGGACTCCTGGATACGAAAAACTGTTTGTATATGTTTGAGGACTCCTGGATACGAAAAACTGTTTGTACATGTTTGAGGACTCCTGGATACGAAAAACTGTTTGTATATGTTTGAGGACTCCTGGATACGAAAAACTGTTTGTACATGTTTGAGGACTCCTGGATACGAAAAACTGTTTGTACATGTTTGAGGACTCCTGGATACGAAAAACTGTTTGTACATGTTTGAGGACTCCTGGATACGAAAAACTGTTTGTACACGTTTGAGGGCTCCTGGACACGAAAAACTGTTTCTACATATTTGAGGACTCTTGGAAAGTTTCATTTTTGTGATTTAGTGTTTTATACCATCCAGGTACACAAACATCTACATATTTATATGTTATGATAAAAGTCATTAATCCAGAGTGATTAAGTATAAAAACCGGTGGTCACCACTAAGCTTGATAAATGAGATAAATTATTGAATATATTTATTACTTAATTTATCCTGTACGCTATTATTCAATTTATAAGAACGTCAGCTCGTAATCGAGGATGTAATAAATTTCGATTATTTTGTAGAGTAATGATAACATATTTCAAAAAATAAATATTTTCAAGTAGCCTTAAGCATTTCGTTCTCAAGAATTATAAGAACATCATGACTAAGAATAAAGTTCACAATATTATATATTTTAATTTAAAAAATTAAATTAATTTGGCCCTTTTATACTCAGTAGATATTTTAAAACAGATATATTAAATAAAAAAAGCAAAAGTTATTTATTATATGTCGTGATAGATATTGAAAATACAATATGGTCAAAATTACTAATTATAAAATAAAAACTAGCTTGTGTTATTTCAGTAAATTCTCTTCTTTTATCTAAGCAAAGCAGAACTTTAAATGAAATAATAGTAACTTTTTTGAGGTATTTTTATATATAACCTGTTAACAAAAAGACCCGGATAAAGAAAACAATTTAGATTATTAGAACTATACAAAAGAATTCTTCGCTTCAAAAACAAACAAAGCCCCATATTTAGAAAAAACTTATTTATTTACATTCACTTGTAAGTTTACAAGTAAAAATTAAATACATTAGATTATGACATTTAAAATTACAGTTTTCAGATTTTTTGCATTAGCACTTATCAAATGCTTACTCGCCTTTGAAAACGCATTGTTAATATCCATAAATTTCTAGTCTGGAAAATATTGATGCAAATTAAATCTTTCTTCACAAATTGTGAACAGATTACTGGTTTACCATTGTGAAAATTTTCTTTGTTTTGTTCTTAAGTGATAAATGTTTCCGTTTAAGGTTTTAATAACTTCACTAATGAAATTCGTGGACCTTTTCTTGCTCTGACTGTATCTGGTAGTCGTAGTTTCACTGTGTCCAATATTGCCAAAAAAATAAATAAATATAGAATTTTCACTATCATTTTTGCCTGTGGCTCTAAAGTTTCTTTAGGTACTTATTCTATATTTTCTTACTTGTTCTTGCTATTTAATATATCTATCTGGTTCAAATGGGTTACTTCTTTATTCTCATTCTAAATCACAAAATTAATTGCTGGTAATTAATGTGTTTGCAAGGGAGAGTGCAAATTTGATAAGTACAAATGTAAAAAGTCTGGAAAGCTGTGTAATTCTGAAGTTATATAAATCTAAATATTTGTCTAATTTAAATAAATAATTTTAAATAAGTAAGTAATGTCTAATTTAAATAAGTAATAATAAAATTAAGTAAATAAATAAGTGTTTTATCTTATAAAAAATGGGTTTGTTTTTGATACGGAACTATTTTGTATAAGTTCTAATTATCGAAATTGTTTTCTTTATCCAAATCTTTCAGCTAATAAGACAAAAATAACTAGAGAAATATTAATTATTTCATTCAAAATTCTGTTTTGCTTAGATAAAAGTAAACTGTTCACTTAAATAGCCAGCAAGATTTTTATTTTACTGTCTGTAATTTTGACCATATTGTATTTTCAATATCTTTACGACATATAATATAACCTATGCTACTGTCTAATATACCTGTATTAAGATGTTTATCGAATGTAAAGTATAAATTGTCCTGTTTATTTACATTTTTAAATTAAAATATATATTATTGTAAGCTTTATTTGTTGTCATGATGTTCCTTAAATTCTTCAGAACGAAATTTTTAATGGTTACTTAAAAATATTTATTGTTTTTAATTAAGATTACCTTTACCATAAGAATATTTGAAATCTATTTAATTCCCCATTACGATTTGGATATTTTGTAAGCTAACCAGTAGATGTGATAAATATTGAATGATTTATCAAATTTACAAAATTTAGTGATGATTATAAATAATCACGGGTTATTGTACACCATCACCGGATTAATATTACTTTTACAGTAACATATAAGTATTTACTGCTACTTCTATACTTCAAAGGCTTATTAACTATACTTCAAAGGAATAATATTTAAATTATAAAATGATTTTTTTTAAATTTATATACACACGTAAAGAAAGTTGTTTTTATATGGATGTTTCATAATGCATGCACGTTGCCTAATGTTTAATTTATATGTACACACCAGGTAATTTATGTACACGCTCACAGTGCAAAGTTTTAGAGATTGTTTTATTCAGTTTTCGTATATATATCTAAAGATTAATTTTCTGAAAATGAGAAAATCAATAATAAAAACACACTTCAAAGTGTTATATAATCAAAAGAGAATTTTACAATTATATTTGAAATTCCTTAATATGAAGTTTATTAATTTTAGTAATTTCACGTGCATTTCTTCAGATATCGTACAAACTAGATTTTAAATTTTTACAGCTTTTTAATAAAATTCTTTTCCATTTAATATTTTATTCCAATTAAAAAAATGAAAAAATAAATTCCAATAGAGTTTTATTTCTCATTTTGCAAAATACACGATGTTAATTTTTTTAGTTAATTTATCTGTGAATTTAGAACACTTATAATTTTGTAAGTATTAAATTTGAAAAAAGTTTTGAGTGTTTGATTCCTTAGGTTTCAACGTAAATTTTTGTCGAAGTCAAAAGATTACCGAAAAGAAAAACTGTGTAAATATTTATAGAGAAAAATGGTCTTTTTTCACTGTTAAATTATTATACACACATAATTTGTAGCATTTACATTATAGTAATATTCAATGCTCATACGAGAATGAATTATTTAATTTATCACCTACGGTTCGTTGTTTTCTGACAAAAACTAAAAAGACCGAGTCTTTAATTGTAAATTATCGTCCATTTACTGCAAACACTCTTATATGAAGAGTGAATCTAAGAATCAAACATTAGAGTATTTGAATTCAACATTAATAGCCCTTGATGTATCAGCTTGGTAGCACATATAAGTGAATAGTAATAAGCTCTCATAAAATTTGCATATTTACATTTTAATGCTTTTTAACTCAATATGGTATTTAAAATTTACATTTTTTATTTTATTTTATTTATTTCATTTTTTTAATATTTTTTCATTATTTTTATTTTTAATTTATATAATTTATATATATTTATTATTACTTCGTGAGATTTTTCTTAGTTGATATATTCTTTTTAGCATACTGAATTTGAGTCATTTTACTACAGCTAAACTAATCCCGTTTTAAAACCGAAATTATTCTCATTAAAATAATTGCTTAGATATAAACAACAATTTAAAAATGACACAGAAATATAAGGCATACTAATATACATCAAAATACTTAAAAAAACATAAATAATAGTGATGTCAGATTCATTGTCATGTTGAAAAAGTAGTAAACTTGAAATTGCTACTAGCAAAAGAAATGAAATTAATGTCATTGGTAGATGAAAATCATTTAACTTTAGTAAAAAGAGATGCATTTCTTCATTTTTCAGTTGAATATAAACAATGTTAATTTATTATTTTAAGCCCACACTTTTGCGACTACCATTGACAACTTTTTCGAATACATATACACAGTTTTTCTATACCAAATTCAAAAACCATAATCACTTTACTATGATAAAGGAACATTGCAGTTATATATTTTCATTTTTCCTCAATGACTTGAAGGATCATTTGGGGATTCTGCAACGAAGATTATGCCCAAAAATGATTTTTTTACTACATAAGTTTAGGGATTTACACTAGAGGAAATAGTGAAGGACAAGTTTTTTGATTTTACTGTAAATTCAATTATTTTAAAACAAATATCTGTATTTGTAATTGAAAAACAAACACAACTTTTCATTTTTTCTAGATTCTTGACCATAAATGTTTTGAATTAGGAGATACTTGCTTCATAAATAATGCGGAAAGTTTATGTAAAAGGAATAAAACTTATTTTAATTGTGTTTAATCATTAACTTTTTTCTTTTGAAAGTATTTTTCAATCACAGATTGCTTTATGGATGATAAAGAAAACATAGTGGGAAAATCTCCTTTAAGGCTATATTTTTTCCTTCACCTTGAATCGAATGAAGAAAAGCTCTAGCAATTAAAAGAAAAATGACATCACGCGAAAGTGTCATTCGATTGGTAATACAATAAAAACGAAACAAACCGTTGCCGTTTCATATGTGTACCCGATCTCAATATATAAACGAAACTAGACACATTCTTAACTGAAATTGATGAAGTCAAGAAATGTCACTCGATTTCGAAGCACTTAACTTTGAAAAATGAGGAATGGATAAAACTAAAAATGAAGAAACCCAAAGAACTCTAAGAGATAAACGAAACTATGAAATTTTCTATTTTTCTTATATTTCCATGAAATAATAAAAGCAAAGTTTGGGCTTATAATTATAGAAGTATAATTATCTTCGTATAAGTACTCATAATTATTCAGACATCCTCCTCTGACATTCTTGGAATGTATTTATTTACTCTTTTTTACATCTTCATACATTAATTTATCCAACATATATAATCATAGTTAAGGTTAAGGATGTGATTCTTTAATCAAATTATTTTACATTTTGTCAATTAAATTTTATTTAAGTTATAAATAAAAAGAAAATATATGAATTTTATATGCATATACTACTATTATGAAAGTTTATCTACTTTTAAACGTATTAAGATTATTTTTACATATATTTTAGAAAATCATATTTCTTAAGTAAATGAAGCTGCACAAAACATTTGAAGAAGTTGTCTGATCCTGTAGTATCAGAGATTTTGTTCTTAATACTAGGGGACTTAAATCCACTAGTATACAGCCAAGCTGGCAGCCGAATGGTTAGCGCTCTTGCCTTCGGTTCAACAGTTCGTGGGTTCGAATCCCACCTTGGGCATGGATGTTTGTAGTGGTTCGGAATCCACTTTAAACCGTAGGTCCCGGTCTAATTAGCCCTCGTGTGCAAAAAATGACCGTTGAGCGACAAACAAATCAAACCACTAGTATACAGAACTATTGCAAATTTGCATGTGATATTAATATGCATTATATATCTATTATTTGTCAATTAAATTTTATTTAAGTTATAAATAAAAAGAAAATATATGAATTTTATATACACATACTACTATTATAAAAGTTTATCTACTTTTAAACGTATTAAGATTATTTTTACATATATTTTAGAAAATCATATTTCTTAAGTAAATGAAGCTGCACACAACATTTGAAGAAGTTGTCTGATCCTATAGTATCAGAGATTTTGTTTTTAATACTAGGGGACTTAAATCCACTAGTATACAGAACTATTGCAAATTTGCATGTGATATTAATATGCATTATATATCTATTATACAACACTTAATATTATATTTGTATACATTATTCATTTCATTAATTATTTTATATGAATTGAAATTTACCACGAAAACTTACTCACATTCAAAAGTCAAGTCTTGTTCAAAGTGAATAATAAATAAAAATCAAATTCTTTACAAGAAAATTAATTTTAGTCTTAAAAAGGAACTGAACTTAATTATACTTCATGGGAAATAATGCAAAATTTGACACAGAGCTTCATGTATAACTATCTCATAAAATTTAATTCTCTTCAATCATCTAGTTATTGAAATAAACCCAAAAATTGTAGCTTTATATTCTCATGAAAAAAAAGTATTATTTAAGTGTTACAATCACTGAAAAAAGTGTCAAATACCTGTCTCAAGAATTGAGCATGAAGTGTGTGATTTTACTACTGCGCAGGAAGAATTTTAAGATATTGAGAATGTAATTTAAATGCAATGAGGAGGGGGAAGTTAAACTGTATTTGATTGTAGTAGATTATTGTGAGAGATCTTTGTAAGTTCTAGGAGAACCGCTTTAAATGTTGAGCAGTACCATCTAAGGATCTCTTTGATAACAACCCTTAAGAAAGAGATTCAACTAATATTATTACTTGCAATGAATGATACAGCATCAATTTAATAATGTTCAAAAACATTAAAGTTCATTCTTTTCCATTTCTGATTGAAGTGAATTTAAAAGTGAGTCCCAGGAAAAGATCCAATCAAATTATCACTTTGTATCTTACTTTATATCTAGTGTTAACTAATTAATATTTCTTAACCAGCCGACAGTTGAATTGAAATCTTGGAAAAAATACAAAGGTAAGAATTTCTGGTGAAGTATTTAGCAAATATTTAAAGAAAGCATTTGCGTTCATAAATTCATTAGCTTTCACATTCGTGCATTATTCACTAAAGCTCAGTTGAAGTAGACATTTTATTAACTAGCGGAGTCCAACTGATGGATAAATGTAAATAGTTATCGGGTTAGTGAGGGTTCCAATTCACATAAATTCCAATTCAAAAAGCCATAAAATACGTTATAATAATTTGTGTTATTATAGATTGCGTCTTAATAAAAAATAGAGTAAACTCTAAGTATAAAAATATGGAGAAACTATATGAATCCCTTTATGCTACAAGTTCACTAAAAAAAGCAATTATGGTGGTTCTGTATAAATCTCCATGGATACTGATGAATATTCGACTCTATTTAACAAAAGTTATATACAAAGTTAACCAATTTTTATCTGCCTTAAGGTGAATTGCAATCAAATTTTTTACACATAGAAAATAAAAAGTGGCTTTATCAGGCTTCTCTAATAACTTATATACAAGTTATCTTGTCACTTGATCAGAAATGAATTGGATATATGTGGAGTGCTTGCAAAATTATTCAGGTCACATTATTATAGTCGAATCCGACAGTGTCTCCAAATACAAATTAGCTTTATACTTTAAACTTAAAGATTTGTTTAATTAAATCTTAATATTTGCATCAAGATGATGTAATAAGTTAGTACATCTTTTACCACTGCTTACACACTTTCTCAAATTATTTTTCTAGTACAGCTATGATGTTTTGGTAAATCTATTAATGTAATCCAAAAGCAATTGTACTCAAATTTAATATAATGTTCTCAAATCAAAATACAGAGAACCTGACATAGCAAAAGTGATAAAAGCTTCTCAAATGAGGTAGGTAAGACATTTATTTCTATGTAACAACGAAAATGGTGTTAAAAAATTAACTTTCGAAACTCTAGAACAAAAAAAGGGGAAGATTTTGAACTAGGTAGATAGATGACTTTCAAAATGGTTGAAGGCCTAGGGAGCAGCAGATAGAGATATCGAATAGATCAAGATGATTTAAGGTAACTGAGACGTCCTTGGCTGGCAACCAGTTGTAGTGCAAAAGTAAGACTATAGTTAATTTTAAGTCAAAAAGTGAACAATTTTTAGTAATATGAATGTATAGACTACCATTATCCTACTACTGTTTTAAGGCATCAGAATTTTAAAGCAGGCCTCCAACAAGATAGAAAAAATAAACTATTTTTATTTTAGGGAGAAGAGGAAAAAATTGCATATTTTTCTTCTAATGCATTAAAAATCTTATTCTTGTTTTTTAAATTATGATTTGTTTCATTCCATGTTAATAGTAATGAAAGACATTTAAGCCAATTCTCCAAAAATGCCTCTAATTTACTATTATTGGAGTCCTTATTTCTAACAAATGCACTGCTTTTCTGACTGCAAAATCAAATACCATATATTATTTTGATTCAAAGGGCTAATTTTTTGAGTATTCAAACAAAAATGTTTCTGTTAATTTGTGGGTGGTTTCATATTAATTTGTGTTCAAGAGTGTCTCAAAATAGGATATCCGTAAATAACGTAATTAATAAATAAATTTACCTTCTTGCACTTTGAATTTTCCTTATTTAAGATTGTGTAAGTTATTAATGGGAAAATATGCGGTTTATACTATAAAATTGAGTTCCAGAGTCATTAATGAAGGAATAAAAAATGGTGTGTGTATAAAATATCAAAATGCACTTTGATTGGTTTGTATTTTTTTTTTGTAAAGAAATGCTGGTTTTTTTTTTAGAAAGATTATTATAAAATTTGCTTATAATTTCATTATTACTCTTAAAAGATACTCCTTTTTTCAGCTTTAAAAAAATTCAAAACAACAAAAAAGTTTATTAGAAAAGGACAAGGATTGTATATTTAATGAAAGTAAATATTTTTTTTTAAATAATTAAAAACGTTCTGTGTTTTTGTTGTATTATATATAGCTTTCCAATTTTTCAAAATTAAAGAAGGATTAAAGGATTCAATTTTATTTAATTAATTTTTATATTATTATTTATGTATATTTATATGTATTACCAATATTTCAAAACATTAACATCTACTAAAAATATTGAAAAAAATTAGAAACTTGTTTTACACAGTTATGGACGTTATACAATTTTAGTTCTAACTCCTTTTTCAAATTCAATTCTTGTACAGAAATGAAATATCAAAAAACATATTAATTCCAAATAATATTAGATACATTACTTCCGAAGAAAAATGAAATATTGATTTTATTCAGATTGTATTTAACATTTTCTTAATGATCTTTATATATTAATGAGTTTTGGGTTGGCATTTCTCTATCAAGCCAATCTTAAGAATATTTATTATATTAATTCCAAGCTCCATTCATAAATTCTATTCCAGTTATGCAAAGTAATAACGAAAAATATATGTTTAACCGTACAATACTTTCGAAGGAAAATAATATATATATATATAAGTTAGAGACATTTTTGCAGAAAGGAACTTAAGTACAATTTTGCAAATTAATCATTCTGCCAATATTATTAATTCTAATATTATATTATCTGCCAATATATATATTCTGCCAATATTTAAAAATGAATATTTATTATATATATACTATATACATATATATATATATATATATATATGTATATATATATATGTATATATATATATATATATATATATATATATATATATATATATATATATATATATATATATATATATATATATATATATATATATATATATATATATATTATATATATATATATATATATATATATATATATATATATATATATATATATATATATATATATATATATATATATATATATATATATATATATATATATATATATATATATATATATATGGGTGTAATTTCATTCATATAGCTTATGATTTATTTCTTTATATTTTCATGTCTTTAATTTGCATTTCTTAATTAAGTAATTATTACAAATATTTTGTATGATTTTAATTCAAAACTCTTTTTATGAGATTTCCTTTTTTTTTAGCGTGAACGCAATGACGAAAAATACATTTATTCCGTCTACTATTAACCATCCTTCCAGAGTGAAAAACGGCTTAGAGTAATTTCTTCCAGATCACTTTTATCTCTCTCTGTATATTGTAATGTTTTTGATCGGTCTTTCTCCATTAAATAATAAACTTGGCGCGATGTCCTTCTATTTGAAGACATGATCAATTACAGTTGCGTTGAAAGGTTCATCTTTAATGACAATAAATGTGCTGAAGCCTCGATACCGATCTGCCTGTTTACAAAGTGATTGAAATGCGGCGGACTCTCTATCGATCGGGGTAGCCGCCATCCCTGCATAGGGGTTCCCTCTATTGGCCTGCCACCTCAGGACACTCTTCTGTTTGGCCCTATCACAGGCATCCTCATGCGCACTTTTAATTGAATAACCCTCTGTCAATTACAGGGAACCCGTGTCCTTTTATTAGAAAATGAAGGGGCTTTCATTTCAACGAGGTTCGCGCGAATTAAATTATGCATCTCTATTTTTCAACAATTCTCGCTTAATTATGGTTGGAAATAAAACGTTGGAAGTGAGCTTCACTCGGTTTGTAAGCTTCCTGAGATAATATAAGGGCTAATTTAGTGGGCGTGAAAGGGGGTTTAATGACAGGCTTTGAATTCATTCAAAATAAAAAGATTTTCAGTGTAACAAGTAATGAATTCTTACCATATTTACGAATCTCAAGTTTTTTGGAATCAGAATTCTCGGAAAATTAAGTGTTTTGAATGCTTTATGCAAGAGGAATAAAAATGAAACAATTTTTTCTCATGATGTAATTATTTTGTCATTTATGGAAAAGTTAATATGAAAGTACAGTTTTTAAAAATAACTCATAAATTTAACTTGAAAGATGTAAATAAAGTTAAAATCAAAAGCAATATATTCATACATTGGTACTTATGACTAAATTATTACTTATTTAGAATGCAACTTGATGATCGTGTTTATTACATTATCTTGTTAATGTTAACAATAATTCTACAATTTGTTACTGTCGATGAAAATGAAAGATTTATTGAAAGTTGCTTCAAGATCACGAAAATCATTTCAAAGATATTTTTAAAAATAGTTTCGTATGCGTGTCAAAAAGATTTAACGAATTCTTTTCTGAGTGATTGAATTGTTTAAATTAAGGAATGAAGATCAAAATATTTAAATCTTAAAACTGTCTTTGACACTTCTTTGGTATTTTAAGGATTCCGTATATAATGTTAATCCATCATTTTTCTTATTTCTTTATACTTGATGAACTCATTCTTTAAACGAAAATACGAAATTATTAATTTTCAAATAGAGAGTGAGTAAAAAAGAGAAAAAGCGAAACAAAAATATAAAGAGAAAAGAATGAATCCAATATTTTCTTAGTCAAGCCAAAAATCTTAAAGAAAAAACCCCGAATTCTATAAGTATCTCTAATTTTACAAATTTTGTAAGAAAAATAATAGGAATAAAAATTAACGAAATTTTATTTAAAATGAATCATGCCAATGGAAAAAAATAAGACTTGCAGTATAACCTAATGTCACAAAAAATTTGTTGAAAAAATTCAAACGAACTTAAATCACATTTAAATTTTACTGTGATATTTAATTAATTTTGTATATTAAATTTTGAAATGAAATTTATTACAATGAATAAAAACGTTTTTTCAGTAACCACTTATATTAATAATTAAACTGATGAATACATATGTTTCAAAATTATTTTTAGTGGATGAAGACTTCTGAATGGTTCTAGGTTTGGTACCAAATTACTCTAAATCATTTCAGTAATTTTGATGAATAGGTAAGAGCTGACCGATGGTGGAGAGGTTAGTGTCCCTAACTTCGAAGCAGTATGTTCCTGGTTCGAATTCTTTCTCTTTCTATGTTTGTCTTTCATTATCCCTTTACTTTCAGAGAGAAGACGGCACACCCATTGGGTGCCCCATTGTACAAGATGTCATCACCTTTGCCCATTATATAACGCTAAATAGGTATATCCCCAAAGCAGAAAAACATTGAAAAAAAAAAGGAAATAAAAAGAAACGTTTCGGCAACGAATCTTTCATTTATGCTGATCATGAGATAAACTAAATAATTTTTGGTGAAGTATGATTAACGATTTTTTTTTCATAAAAAAAATTTATAACTTAAATTTAGGCAAAAAATGCAACTTTTTAGAGTTAATTCAACTTCGCCTTCAATCTCAAGAGAACAAGGGGAGATGGTTGTAGTTCATCTGCTTTCAGAAACAAAAACAGAAAACAAAAGAGCAATACGTAGCACCATAACGGTGAAAATTATTTAGTTACTTCTATCGTTAGTTTTAATAAAATTTTTAATAATTTTGTTTTCGTTTGATGTGATTAACGAAATTCTTGTCAAAATATTGAGTAAAAACATCTATCACCTGTTTGAATTAAAAGATCAAAAAATTAAATGAAATAAAAGAAATGAATAATCCAATCGTAAACTTTTTAAAAGATTCTGGAATTCTCAATCTCATATAAAAATTGAATGAAATTCTTCTATATTAATGAAATTCTTTGATAGTTTATGTGAACTTTTTTGAAAATCATTGTAAGTTTTAAACGTAAATTTTAAAAACGAATACTTGCTTTAAATTACTGTTATTTACACACAAACACACACACGCACAATGTATATCTACAGTTATTCAACAACATGAAATCAGCTTGTTTAGAGTGTGTTGTCTGATTTTAATGTATTTTTTATATGAAGGAATTTATACATGCAAATAATTAAACTTTGTATCTGATAAATAAAGAGTGGTATCTCCAGTACTTTCAACACATCTATATGAGAATTCATTTTAAATTTAATGGTGCATTACAATTGTGGATATCTTACGTTTAGTGTGACAATAACCTCGGAGGGAGATTTTTAATCATTATGACAAAGTTTTAAAAAGGCTGTGGTACCGGAATGAAAGAGGTTAGTTGTACGAACAATCATTTAACACGTGTCTCAAAGATGTCAAAGATAAATGCTAGTGACAAGATTTGTTCAAAAACGGCCGATGCCAATGTTAAGACGGCAGTGGTTGATCTAGAGCCACATACATAAACAAACCGATGTCAGAACACCTGTCACAGCACATGATTTGTATTTATAAACTATTGACAGACGATGGGGAAGGGTGAGTTTATAATTACGCAGAAGTTGCGCAGATTAATTCTTAAGTTTTTACACCATGAAATCTAATTTTTGGGTTCAATCAACCGTTCATTGTAGATATCTGGTCTTTTGTGATGAGAAATGTTTCAAACTCTGCCCTATGGACAAATATAGACGTTACTCGAGACGTCAAACGCAGTGAAATGATCACGTAACTATTAGAAACCACACACGACCAATAAAGTTTAAGCTCTGGAATTTAATCTCGTTTAACAGCCGAAACTCTTGGTAACCATTTCTGGCTCTCTTACAAAGCATCCGTATACAAAGTTCTACGACTGATTGTGTCAACATTCTTTTTACGACACCACGCACTTATCTTTCAAAAAGATAATGTTCGACCATAAATAGTATTGTTAAGAATTGCCATTAAGCTATCTAACTATTTCCAAAGATAGCTCAGTCTCCTGATCTCTCTCTAATAAAGCAATAGACCACTTGAAAATACCCTTTAGTTAAACAAATTCCCTTTCAATAAAGATTTTCTTCAGCACTGTATTAAGTATTGTGGTTGGGAATTCTGTCAGCCTCATTCGAATTCATTTTCGATGGGGGACGTACTGGGAAATCTGCAAACACGTAAGCTGTCGTACTTGAAAACATTACAATTTCAAAAATCAAAAAAGTGAATATCTTTATGTTTTCAAAATAATTTTACTGTGGAAATGTAGAAAAAAAAAAATGTAGAACATACGCAAAGGAGAGAATTTTAAAAGTGGGAGAAAACAAACGCCTCTGATTCTGAAGTTTTTCGAAACAATCTGCATTGTAAAATAGCAACTTTACAGTGAGTTCAAATGAGCGCTCATGATGGTTTCAATCAATTACAAAAGTTGTAATCGAAATTCAATACAGCCCTTGTTTTAAATTAGCTATAGACTGCCATTTTGATACAAATTTCATTCCCTTCCCTGCAACTGAGAACAAAAAACTCAGTGGCTAGGCTTTTATTTATTTAGATAAATTAAAAGATTAATATTTTTAAGCACTAAAAACTTCATTTAATTCAAAAGAAATATATGTTTAAAACTTTGATTAAATTATAGCGTTACGTTTCCGGTTGTGTTTTTCTATCAACCAAAATTACCAAATGTAGCTAACAGCCGCGTCATTCAGAATTACGGTCTTAATGAAATGTTTTACGAATTTAGGATCAGGATCAGATTATCAATTAATTTTTCTACAACATATAATATTTTTAGCAGTTGTCTCATACATGTAAGTTTGAGAGCCAGTTTAAGCTACATAGGGCATGTTCGTGCCCTATAACTTACACTGCAACCAGGACATTACACATGTTAAAATTCAGTAAATTTTAATATTCCCCATTTTTCAATGTGGCATAGAGAAAAGAATTCCATCTAAGATGTCAACCTCTTCACTTACCCTTGCTTCAAAATTTCTAGGCAATAATCTTTGTTTAATGACTTCGGTTGGCAGCAATTAAAAATGTCTTGCAATAACTTAACCTGTTTTAAAAATGAAGACGATTTCGTTTTAAGATTCTGAGCTATTATTATTGTAATAAATAAGAAAAATTAATTTTTATTTAATTTTTAAATGAATTGCCTTCTACAAATAAATTGTTAATTTTAATAAATTAATTACAATAATTTAAACTAATTAAAGTCATTGCCTTCTACTTAGTTTCAAATTTGCTAATTTATCGTAATTGCAGTTATGAGAAATCAGTACAAAACCTTTTAAAAATATATATCCTATATAAATGCATATAATATTTCTCAATAAATAAATAAATAAATAAATAATTATATATATATATATATATATATATATATATATATATATATATATATATATATATATATATATATATATATATATATATATATATATATATATATATATATATATATATATATATATATATATATACAAGGGTGATTATAAAAACACTTTGCCAACATCTGCACTTCTAGCGTCCATTCTATTTAACCGATCAAGATGATACTTCAAATATAGTTCTTTTGAGATATGCGCTCGAGATTTTGTGAATGGCAACACAGTGGCCCTCGCGGTTTACAGTTATAGTGACAGAAACTCGAAATTTTCGAATGGCAACGCCTACTTTTTACCATCGCAAAATGTTCAGCACATAAAGCTTACTCTAGGCAATCTCTTTTTATTAATAATTAGTTGGAATCTGTGATGAAATAGAGAAAATTTAATTTTTGACTATTTTTAATACATATAAATATTGTGTTACTATATAATAAAGCATGTCGTGTTTGTTAATTTTATTACAAGCTGTTTTTTTAACCGTATGGAAAACGTTTAAACATATATCCTATATAAATGCATATTTCTCAATATATATATATATATATATATATATATATATATATATATATATATATATATATATAGTATATATATATATATATATATATATATATATATATATAAATTGAAACTGGTAAAGCTAAGAGTTTTTCACAATATTCATCACACAAACACGATTAAAAATATACCATTCAATTTTAACAACAAAGTGAAAAATTAGAAATAACGTTGATTGCTATTTAAATTTTTGCAAAAATTTCATGAACGATTTAAAACTTTTATTATATTTTCTCACAATAAGCATCAATTTTGCTTTTATTTAGAATAAAACATTTGTTAACATTAGTTGTGTTTGATTTTTATAGTAAAAGTAAAAAGTAATTAAAATTTATCATAAAAACATATCAAAAGTGTTTGCACTTTTTTTAAAGTACTAAATCACTGTTCTGACAATTTAGGTACCGTTAAAAGAACGTTAAATAAATTCATATTTAAAGATTTGAATGTGTTCAATCAATGGCTAGATTTCTAACCATTCAGCTACTAGATTGGATTAAAGATAAAGTGTCAAGCAGAGAGACAATATTTGAATTGATAAATCATGAAGACTGGGAAATGATCATTCCACGAAATATAAAGAGAAATTTGCGTAATTGGAATAGAAAGTCACAGATGAATCCTAGCCTATATCAAATAATGGGGTATAGATGTTGCCTTTCTGTTTTCCACATGCATATCTATCAGAAAAGTTTCCTGGGAGTTTCCCGGGTTTTCTCCTTTTCGATACTTGATCACAACCACCTATTTAAGGAAAGTTCTCCAGGAAAGTAGTCCGTGGCGAGTATTCAAGCGTTTTACACGGGCTTATATGATGTAAAGCTTTTCACTAAATCATGGTAAAAAAATGCTCGATAAAGAAAAAATAAAATATAGGGATTGTGGATATTCCTTCAGAGAAATTGGCGATAGTGTGGGATGCAACCAAGCAACCGTTACAATAATCTTCCCAACTGCACATGATGACAGTCCTATTGTGTCCATGGCAATGATGGTTCGCTCAGCTACATCAAGAGCCATAGCTCAACAGATTCAGTCTGTTATGAATCCTTCGGTGTTCACTCATACTATGCAAAGTTCTTTACAGATGAGAGGAATGTCAGAGAGGCGTTCATTGTTCGTTTATCTTATAATTCAAGCTCACAGGCTTTTGTTACGCCAAAGGTGTCATGAATAACTGACATGGAAAATGGAATAAAACGACGTTGACTTTACTGATAAGACCTGCTGTATTAGACATCGTTATATTTTGAGGAGGCATTGGATTTCACACCCGAATTTCTCTGGTACGCATTGCTGGTACATTGAACAGCCAGACTTACATCTCTAAATTTCTATTGTTTGATGCTTGCTGTTATCTGTCAAATAAATAATATAGTTTAGTGTGATATCTCTGGTCTTACTCAGTGTAGAATTTTCCTCAATATATATATATATATATATATATATATATATATATATATATATATATATATATATATATATATATATATATATATATATATATATATATATATATATATATATATATATATATATATATATATATATATATATATATATATATATATATATATATATATATATATATTCCACTATAAAGTCTTCCATAATCTTTTGGTTTGTTTTCTTTTGCTATTTAAATTACTAAATGTATAAATTGTAGTCAATTTACTAAAAATAACATTCCAATAGAAATATTAGTAATTCCAATTATTGATTTATTAGCATTAAAATTGCATGCAGTATCTTTGCCATAAGTATTAGTAAAAGAAAAAAAGAAGACTTGTATGTGACTAAAGATATGTGTGGGATAAAAAATGTAAAGAAGTTCAAATGTTGAATCATTATTATTAATTTTAGTTAAATTTAGATTTCCAGAAAATAGATTGTTTTAGACATTTTGAAAATTATAAATTCATCAGTGTATAGGAATGGTAATGGCATTTGTAAGACATTAGATGTTTTTTAATGATGCAGAAATTAGTTAGCAAGATAATTAGAGAATTTTAAAAGCTTTAAAATACCATTAATTTGAACAAAAAGGTTTTCCCTATAATGTAGTTATAAATAAGAAATGATGTTACAATTTTCCAAAGTTCTAGAATAATTTTAAGTACAAAACTATATTCATGCAAATACAAACATCAAAATATCATATGATCTTTGATTGATAATTTCCAGACTTAACAGTAAAATGCTATCTATGTAATTTATCTAAAAGAGTATTTTTAAATACACCTTTAAAATAAATTATATACATTATAAATTTAATAGATTTATGAACTTAATAAAAATAATTTTTATCGATATCACACACACACAAAATTAAATTTGAAGACATAAATTTATATATAATGATAGGTTTGTTAATATTTATAACACCTTGGTACTATTAAATTTAATAATAATTCAAAAATAATGCTCATATAATAAAGGAAAATTTGTTTAAAACTTTAATTATTACCATAAGAAATGAGAAGAAATTAAATTGGTATGTAATGAGATTTTGAATAAATAGTAATATAGAGGAAGCTAAAAGTTACCATATTTAATTTTAAGATTTTTTTTTTCCAGTAGGCAAGGATTGTTTTCAAACAGTTGTGTTTGTACAATTGAATTATTTATAGGTATTGAGTCTGAAATTTCATGATAAAGAAATTTTTGGTGCAAATAGTTTACAAAACAATATTTAATTATCAGAAGTTTTATTAACAGGAGTTAGTTGAAGCTCTTTTTCATCCCAAAATGTAAGTCATTCGATATAAATAGAAAATAAAAAGAAACTAATCATTTTCAAAATGAAATCTAAAATCTCGAAATTGCGAGTGGCAACATAACCGCGTTTGTTGATATCGAAGATTTACATGTCCTCTTTGAAAACAATTTTAAAACAATATAAATTACTCTTTTTTCTCTAGATCTAATGTGAACTATCAATTAGAGAACGATGAAAATAATGTCGTAAGTGTGTTAAAACATTTAATTTGTGCTTATTATAAAAAATAAAACTTGAAAATTGTCGACCTTATGCTTTAATCTAAGTTTTTAAGCAGTATTCACACACGGATGTAGTAGCGTCATCTGTTGACAACATTAGAAAATAAAAGATTGCTGATAAGGAATATAATTTAATTATTAGCCAGAACAAGACGAAAAATTAAATTCCAATGATTCAAAAAACATAATAAAAGGTACAATAAATCCAATAAAAATAAATTCATAATTTACGGAAATTTCAGACAGGAAAGTTCTTGTTAGACGCTGTTCTATTGAAAATAGGTAAATATTACACGATGCCACATTAAAGAAAACAACAGTAACTCATTTCTTGTCCACTAGACAAAGTGGAAACTTTGATTTAGTTAATTAGATCTTTTTCATACATTTGTTGTATCCGATTTTTATTTATTTGCGATGAAGTGATTAAAATTTTTATTTAGATTTCATTAAATGCAATAGAATTTTCTCATGACTAATTAAATTTACATAATTTTATGGACACTATTTTACAGATAATATTTTGAAAATTGTGTTTTACATTGTTTAAAATAAAACTAAATTTTTGCTTTGGAAAATATAAAAATTTATTCTAGGAATTTTTTTGGGGGAAGAGTTTATAATAATTGATTTAATGAAAATAAATTCATAAGTGCACTTAAACTTATAAAAATAAGTTAATTATAGAAAAGAATAACTGAATAATAAAATTTGTTTATTTTTGAGGAATACAGTTTGTTTTATGTATACATTAATAAATTTACACTTTAATATTTTATTCTTTCACTTGAATTGAGAGCATGCTGATGTAAATTCTCTATTGCAGCATTTATCTGTCGTGGAATTGTTTTTGAAAATCATGGTGTTCTTTGCAAAACACCTAAAAGTAAAATTTAAAACAATTATGAATAAAGTGTTACTCTTACAAATCAGCAACCTGAAAAAAATAGTAAAAATAATTTTTAAAATATAGAAAATTGTTTTGAGCAAAACCATAATTGTATTAATTCAATTTGCAGATAAAATTGTATACTGTAGAATTCTCATTATTAGTAAAAAATGTGTCAGCCTAATCTCATCTAGAAAACTCCAATTTCTTTCACTGATGTATGACTTTCAACAATTTCATATTACTAATTTTAAAAATATTCATCATTTTCATTCAATAAATGCTTCATTTAAGGGATTCAATTTCTGTGAAATTCCTACTCTTTTGTCCTTTGAATATGATTAAATAATTTGATTCTTTGAATTTGATTAAATAATGGAAATTACAAAATGTTTAAAGCTTGCAATGAATGCTTTCGAATTATCAAATACGAGTTTGATTAATAAACAAAATTTGACATTATTATCATTATATGAACAGAATTTAAATAATCAAATTTTAGAATTGAATTAACAAATTAGTATTCATATAAACTGAAATGTAATTAACTAATTGACAAATTTTATGCATATATAAGCTAATTAATTATAAATAATTTTAAATAAATTTGAAAACTAATTGCAGTCTATTATAAGCAATTTTTGATGCATAGCAAAACAGCATACGAAACACTAAAGAAAAATGGATTTTCAATCAACATTTAATTATAAATTAATAATTTGCCCTATGATGAAATGTACATATTTTTAATAATATTGCGATTAGATGTAACAAAATAAGAGATTAACAATGAAGTCAAAGATAGATATTTAATACAATTAAATATTAGGTTTTTGTGTGAAACTACAGAGAAGTAAACTACTAGGGATAACTTTAAAGGAACACAATGAACAATAAATTAAAAGAATTTAGTATTTATTATTAAATCCAATTATAAATTATTAAATAACACTAATCTACGAAATTTGAATCGAAATAAATTTATAATATTTATTCAAGAAACTTTGTTCAAACATATAAATGAATTTTGTTGTTATAAATAAATAGTTTAAATATCAGAAACAAAATTATTTCCAGTGATTTCAAAGGCTAATATATATTTTTAATACACTTTTAAGCCTTACTTTTCAAACATAAATATTTTCTTATTTTTAAGACTAATAAAACAAGGAAAATATTTTTTTTATTTCAATAAGCTTTAGCGATACAGATTTAATTATAACTTAAGTAGAAATCATATCAATACATATTGAGGCATTTTCATTGGCAATTATAATTAATGATTTTCTCCGAACGTAGCATTATCTTATTTTGTTAGCCTAGATATTTAAATTGTAATAAAAAATAAAATAATTTGTTTTGAAGATATTATCAGCAGAGGGTTTTTGTAGGACAGTAATAAAATAGAACAAAATAAGAATATAAAAAAGAATCTAGCATTACCTGTATGAATCTAGCATTACCTAAATATATATGTAAATTATATTTCCACTGTGAAAGTAGGAAATATAATTTACATATATATTTACAATGTACACAAATTCCCCTAATTATAATTTATATTTAGGGCTATAATGCATTTCTCATATAGAAGACATTACAAGTATTCAGTACTTAGGAAACATATTAACGAGTATTTATTGTTTAGAAACTAACTGAACACAACATCTAATAAGAAATCAGATTCAGAGAGCATTCAAAATGCTAATCACAAAAGATGTACAGAACTCATATTTAATCATTTTTACATAATGCTAAATATCTTTTAAAATAATGCTTACAACTAATCCATCCTTCAACTTCTAGAAATTAATGTAGAAAACTAATTAGAAGTTAGAATCTTCTACATCACCAAGAAAGTAATCTTTCAAAATCTATGCAACTTTCAACTGTTATACCATAAATAAATACAACTTTCATTAAACTTTATAATATCGAAAACATTAATTTTAAATTAAACATTTTAATAGCTGTTAAGTTGAAATACTATTCCTGCATGTATCGAAATAAACATGTGATATGAATTTTTCTTGCTAAGAAGCAAAATCTCGAATTATTGATTTATTATTTAATATTCAAAAAAAACATTAACAGATTTTTAATTCAGTAGTGAAAAGCATATTAATTAAATAGTAAATCTTGGAATTACAAATGTTAAAAAAATTTATGTTCTGAATTTAGATGAAAGGTTGATAATTAGATTTTGTCTTGTTTAAATCAATTAGAGAAACTCATAAATCCTTGTTTGA
Source organism: Latrodectus hesperus (assembly GCA_037975125.1). Classification (NCBI taxonomy): domain Eukaryota; kingdom Metazoa; phylum Arthropoda; class Arachnida; order Araneae; family Theridiidae; genus Latrodectus; species Latrodectus hesperus. Next base: position 26,668,087 of record CM075859.1, read on the forward strand.
AAAAAAAATATTACATAAATAAAACTTTAAGAGAAAAAATATTTTGACTTCAAGGATACAGAAATTTTTTTCCATTTAAGAAAATTATTTTGCATTACAATAAACTTTTTTTTAGAAATTTGTATCCAATCCCCGATGTTTTACATTTTTTCAGCCTAAAAATAACTGAAAATTTAATGATCTCCGAAGAAGATTGTAACCTAAGAACATTTTGGTTTGTGAAAGAAATTCTTTTAAATAAAAGCAGTAAATATTTTTTAACATTAAATACATTTGTAGAAATCATATAAACTCAAAGTAAGAAACATTTAAACATTGTTATTCTTCTTCATACATAAATAATAGTGTATTTAGTTTTTACAAACTTTCCTTTTTTGCATTGACTTATTTGAAATAAAAATAATTTATTTTTAAGACATATTAAAATACGAACTGAGGAAAGATAAAGGCAATTATTTTTATTTACTTTATTTTAAATATTTCTTACTTATCAGACCGACAATTATTTAAAATTATAGAAGCAATATACAAAAGAAAGAACATGGTTCCGGTTAATTACGCACTTTTGATGTGTCCAGATAGCATCCATTACGGATGTTTTAATTGTATTTACTATGGTCGTTCAATTAACATCTATCATTGACGTATAAATTACGTCCATTACAAATTTAAATATCAATTCTCCAAAACTCATCCTTCATAGATGTTCATCCGACATCCATATGTTGTAGACAGAATACCATCTGCTGCATGTTTTATCATGGCCATCTTTATTACGCTCAAAAAAATTCATGACGTTTCAGAGACTCAGTCGACCTTAAAATGACATCTAACAGACGTGTATGGTTGTTTGATATTAAATTAGATGCGTTAAGCACTACTTGACTTTTTTTTGCTTTTAATGGTGTAAAAATGTAGACATCTATTTGCCAAAACATGCTGTCATTGATCAATTATTCTTCCTTAATTTGAAGCACGGATTTTGATAGCAAATATGTTACGTGGTTCTGTCCATTTTCTCCGACTGAAATGCATTTAAATTGTGTGACTTTTAAGGATATGGCAATTTTTTATCATTAATAAAGTTTGGGGTCTAATCAACGGTGGATAGTACCTCCACAGACGTTACTGTTGTCAACTGTAACACTCACCTCTTATTAAAAATTAGAATATTCAAAATTTGGATTTTATCTTTGACAATTAGATGTTCAATTTCAAAATTCCTTACCTACAGCAGGAAATCTTGTAGATAATTGCTCTATATCTCTACATTTTAATATTAAATGAGCAGACAAATTTCCTTTTCAAACCAAATATTAAAAACACATTTATTCTTGTCAATTTAACACTCAACTGCCGCACTCTGTACAGATGTATCTTCCAATGGCAATCTTGTGTCTGCAAATATAGATATTTTCATGAAGTTATGGATGTCCATTCCATGCACAAAAATTAACAAGAATACTGTACCTTGACGGATAATAGAAATAGCTTGCATTCATAAGCAATTAAATACAGCCCAACTAAGTTTTATTAGAAAACCATAAATAACAAACAATTTTTAAAGGCATTTATTCTCAAATTAGTTAAAAGAATGAAACCATACTTCAAGAAGCTAGATGAAATTCTTGTAAAATATTTTTGATATTAACAGTGACTGAAAAAATCTATTTTGATTAAATGTTATTCTCCAAAAATTCTTGCCAAATGACTGCATAAATAATGCTCTTCTCCAGTCTATTCAAGAGAAAGCAAACACAGAATGTTGTGGAAAAGATGATCCACTTTCAGTCAAATTGAGTTGGATGACTTTTTAAAATTCTACCATCCAATAAAACAAAATCAAATAATGTCCCTAATGACATGATTCACTTATTACTAAAGGTAGAAAATTGAATTGACATCACACTGACAATTTGAGATGTACAAGTCTTCTGTTTTCACTGATAGATGCCTTGAAAAGTTTCTTTCAAGCAGATTAAGAGGGCAGTTATTCCATAATAATCTACTCTAGGCAAATACTAGTTTTGTTTAACACTTCGTTCTCATACGGCTTGGCTGTAAAACATTAACAAAGAAAGGAAAAACACTTCACCGTCCTAATTTCTCTATACAACAAAAGACCTTTTGATTAAGCTTAGTTGTCAAGTATCTTTCGTCTTTTGAGGTAATCTAGAGCCCTAAGGAATATTTTTTTACATTTAAAGTTTTTTTTTATATGAAGGTATATCGGAACTAATAGAGTAAAGAAGGTAATTATTATGGAAAAATGTTCTCAAATTCTAGTTTCTGGATTGCTCTAGAAGTGTATTGGTCTTTAGCTGAGATACTCTGTATGTCATAGATTTCTGGACGAGAATCTTGAAGGAAATGTATGGTTGAGTATCTATGAAATTTTTATATTATTAAAAAATAACTGAATATTTTCTTATTGTTTTACCGAAAACTTTCTTGAGGACCCTATTTTTCAATCATAGTACAATATCAATAAACAAAATTAAATTGTAAATTATATATCACCAAAATTTCTTCTTTTAATTATTTTATTTGTATATATCACATGTATTTGGAAGATAATAACCTAATAATTGTCCTAATTCCTCAAAAATTACTTAACAGAAAGTAAAAAGGTTAATGAAGAAAGAATGGAAAGCAAGAAATTCATTTTGAGCGCGAATCCGTCTGATACAGCTGAAATGAAGTTTTACCTCCTTTTTCAGTGAAAGTTTATGGTCGAAAGCAAAAATACTTAGAGTTGGCATTTTTACTGTGAGGTGAATAGAGTCACGTCCCAACATTTTCTTCGAACAGAATATATTCATAACCTAGAAAATATGACGACTTTTCATTTTTAGTTTGAGCAGCTTTGCTGACGGCCGTCGATTTTATTTCTTAAAAATTGAGTAAAAGATCAAAACTATATTGATTTCTTTTTTATGGAAATAATTAAAATGTTAGAAGAAGAGAGAAATGACAGAACTTTTCTTAAAAACTCTTTTTGAGAATTTAAATTTTTTAGAAACTTTTGATGAAAGAGATTTTGTAAAAATGAAGATGGTATTAAGAAGGCTTATAAAAAATGTATTCTAGGAACCATTTCAAAATACAAACTGGTGATTTGTTCATTTTAGATGCCCAAAAAATAAGCTTCCAAGATTTACGAGGCTTTGAAAGCGAAAGAAGATGTGTGTGTGTGCTTTTTTTTTTAAACAGAGAGACTCGTAAAAAATCCCAAATTATTTCGAGTGACTGATATCATGCAGACGCGCGTGCTTAAAGTTCAGAAGAAAAAAATCATTAATAGGGACCATCAGAGGGAAAAGTTTTGTAGTTGAAAAGAAAATTTTTTAAGTAGTTGTGTGTGTAATAGGGAGCATAAAAAGGACAATTCTCAAGATATTTTTAACTGTCATGAAACTGGATGCTTTTCTGAAATGATGGCTGATAAGAGTTTATTTCTAAAAGTTTTTCTTTAATGGATAATAGATAATAGTTGGAGAAAAAGATTTCTCTCGTACTTAAAATAATAATGAAAATAGTGAATGAGTACTAATATTTTTAAGGTTCTTACGCATAACTTGAAATTTATAAAACATCAAATAAATAGCTACCACTAAGGATATGTTTTCCTTACCTTCCATTTTATTCACTGCTCTACATTACGATAGTTTTCATTTTTTTAATGGTTATCACCTTCAACTTCTAGCTATTCATTTACTCCAGCATGAAATTCAACATACCTTCACATTTTGAAACAACCATGCATTACTTTAACTCCTTACCCTTCAGTATAGTTAGTTAGGGCGTTGTTCTCATTGACGGAGTGAGTTCGAATCCAGATTTCACCGAATATCCGTCGTGTTCACGAAAAGCGGCTAGAGCACATTAAATAGGTCAATGTACTCCAAGTGAAGTGATGCCTCTGAGGGTGGGCCGAGCTGGCAGCCGAATGGTTAGCGCTCTTGCCTTCGGTTTAACAGTTCGTGGGTTCGAATCCCACCTTGGGCAGGGTTCTTTGTAGTGGTTCAGAATCCACTTTAAACAGTAAGTCCCGGTCTAATTAGCCCTCGTGTGCAAAAAATGACCGTTGAGCGACAAACAAACCAAACCTCTGGGGGTGGAACAAGTCAAGTATTGAAGGGGTCTTCTGCTTGGTCCTAGTTTCTAAATTATGAAGGCTCCCACCTAGTATTATATATATATATATATATATATATATATATATATATATATATATATATATATATATATATATATATATAACGGTTACATAACTGGTGGAGCCAATTTCTGAGTTAAGTACAGGGAAGCTTGCCGGTGCACATGTACTTTCCAGTCAATCAACAAAAAATTTGGGGGAGGGGTACTTTATATATATAAACATAATATGAATCAGAAGTCATATGATTAGATAAATTTTGACTATATTAGTTTGTTTGTCACACTTTGGTTACTTCTTGCACTATGTGTATAACTCAACCAGAACTTACTCCATAATGTGAATTCCGAACCACCCTAAGCATCCATACCCGAGATTGGAATCGAATCTACGAGCTATAGAAATAATGGTCAGAATGTGCTAAGTATTCATGTGTTAGCTTGGCTACCAACGATTTGAAGAGAGGCTAAAACTAGAACTGTGCAATTATGTGCAATAATTTCCTTCCAAACTTTTGGTTACTTTATATTCTTTTCAATTGAATTCATAGTTACAAATTTTTACTTTCTATTTATTTCTTTTTTATTTAAAGGCTTATGCCATTTTGATTTTTAAACAAATACTATTAACTATTCCCAATTTTTCTATAAGAATGTCTGATGGAAATTTGTTACAGTTATACAAAAATTTGAATATATATTAATTACGTTATAAGAAATGAAATTATATTTCATAATTGGATTACTTCATTATTGTTGCGTATATTCAATTCGACCGAAAAGAATTTATTGTATTCAAAAATTATGAAACTTAAAGCGATAAATTTATACCAAAAATTTACTTCAGAGGAAAATTTGAATACTTATTCCAAGTAAAGTAGATCATTTAATTGCGTATATTTTTTATTATACAAATAAACTATCAAAAGACAAGTGAATAATTAGTACAATGTGTGAAAGGCAAAATTATAGTTTTGTAATTTTTAGAGACATATATTTTAGTCTTATATCATGTTCAAATTAGCACAAGTTTTTATCTAAACTTTACGCAAATTTTAATTGCATAAATTTCCCAATATTAGTTTATTATTAAAAACTAATTTTTGAAAATTTAATCAACCTGTATATGTTTTTAGTTCTTAAAATTAAATAGGAGAACGATAAATTAAAGTTTATCGGAGAGAATTTGTATGTTACCTCTCATTTCTGTTTTTTTTATTCAAAATAAGATAATAGAGAAAATTTTAAAGTTGAAGTATTACGCGTAATGTTGTTATAAAATTAATATTTTTGTTAATATAAAAGGTCAAATAATAAAATTTCAAAATTAGGAAAAACTATATAAATCTATTTCAGATCGTTAAATCATTAGAAGGGCACGATTTTAAGTATATATATCTATTCTGAAAATACCCTGTTCTTATAAAATATAATGATTTGTATTGAAATCTCAGGAGCGATAAGAACGCTGTCTTCAGCATATAGCTTCTGATGCTTCAGTTTAGCCATTGTTAAATAACATGACTTGTCTGCCTACTGTATCTGCATATTCTCGGGTGGGTGATTGGGAGTTTTCCAGGAACCTACATAAAAGTTCATTCGTCTTTGAGAAAAGTAAAAAATAACCTAGTACCAGTGAAGATTCTACCTTTTGAAAGCACAAATGCAGGGATGATCCTTGAGAAAACTTGAACATTTTTTAGGTAAAAGAATGCGTCTCACTATCTCGTAAAAGCGTCCATGAAATATCATGCTCCTAATCAAAAGCTCTCAGGTTCGATTCTAATAGCTGTTGAATAACGGGCGATAAATTCTGCGTATCTTATTTCTGGTGCACATCAGTCAAATTCTCGTCACACCGTAGGAAACAGCATGATTGTTAAAAGCATGTTATAATAGTAAGGTATTTTATTAACAGTGTTGTAAAAGAGCTTATTATTATCTTCTACATCGTATATTATATTGTCTTTTATACGGTATGCAAACATTCACTGCATTTTCAGAGAGACTTTCATATACAAATGGGAACATTCACGAATCACGTGGAATGAAATTCGGCACAACCTCGGATGCCCATCTCTGACGTAGTGGTAAAACAGCACCCTTCAGAGTGAAAGGTCCTAGTTTTGATTCTTGCCACTAATGAACAACAGAGAGATGTTGCTCTTCCTCGGATGCCCATCTCTGACGCAGTGGTAAAACCTTTAGAGTGAAAGGTCCTAGTTTTGATTCTTGCCACAAATGAACAACAGAGGGATGTTGCTCTTCCTCGGATGCCCATCTCTGACGCAGTGGTAAAACCTTTAGAGTGAAAGGTCCTAGTTTTGATTCTTGCCACAAATGAACAACAGAGGGATGTTGCTCTTCCTCGGATGCCCATCTCTGACGCAGTGGTAAAACCTTTAGAGTGAAAGGTCCTAGTTTTGATTCTTGCCACAAATGAACAACAGAGGGATGTTGCTCTTCCTCGGATGCCCATCTCTGACGCAGTGGTAAAACCTTTAGAGTGAAAGGTCCTAGTTTTGATTCTTGCCACAAATGAACAACAGAGGGATGTTGCTCTTCCTCGGATGCCCATCTCTGACGCAGTGGTAAAACCTTTAGAGTGAAAGGTCCTAGTTTTGATTCTTGCCACTAATGAACAACAGAGAGATGTTGCTCTTCTGCATGCACATCTATCGGGATGAATGCCTGCGAGTTTTATGGTTTTCATCTTTTGCAACGCATGTATACAGCCCACTATTTATGAAAAAACCTTCCCAAAAGGAAATTTCCACAGTAAATATTACAATGCTTTTAAATAATCTTAGACCATGAGGTTGTCTGCAAATCACCCAATTTGGATGCAGTAAGCAGAATTGTAACATCCACCACACTTTGTTCAACAATGACTGGGATCGAACCCCAGACCTTCCTCTTCAAAGAGCTCATTAGGCCACTGTGAGGCCGTTTGTCAGTCGTTTCGAGTATTTCTAATTCAACAAACAATCAGCTTTTTCAAGAAGACAGCATTGAAATTAATGTAAAATCTATATATACTATGTACATAAAAAGATGTAATTTACATTCTCTTTGACTGGTACTAGAGATAGTAGACAAAATTTCACAAATACAAAGTGCTATAAATTTTTAATTACGAGTAACATTTATTATTTAAGCCAAATTATCAATTAAAAATATAATTATAAGAATTGGATATCCTAATTTTCTCAAGACTAATGTAAAAAAAGAGCGCAAAATAGTATAAAAAAATCTCTCAGCTTATTTATTCTTCATATTTTTTAATAACTCATAATTTATATCGAAATAATGTACCTTTTATTATAAGCATTATCCATTTTGCTTATTATTAGCTCACATTTTAAGGTATTCAGTTTTGTTATAATAAGAACATTACAGTAAAAGCATTGTAGTTATGTCACTGTTCATCATTATTATGTAAAGATTTTGTAATTTTTAATTGCTATTGAAAAATACCTAAACTTTAACAAATTTACGCAAAATAATGAAAAATTTTATATTAGCTAAATCAAAAAAGACTATTTGATTATCGTATAAATTTAGGCATTGAGTATATTATTGGTATGTTGAATATGTATATGTGTATTCACACACACACACATGCCAAAGTGTCAAACACTTTTACCTTTAGGCGTATTTAGTTTTACTTAAACCCTCATTTTATCAACGTCTTTTATTATCTTATGCTATGCATATTAATGTAGATATTAACAAAACAATGAACTGCTTAAAACAATTGTAATTTTTATACAGTTCTTGTTATTTTGGGTACAATATGTAAAAGTATATTTTGTAGTAATGTGTGTGTTTTTTTATTTACCATGAAATAATTTTTTAATTTTAGAATGTATAAAAGAATTATTTAATTCATTTTTAATTTTTTCATTAAAAATTGTGTCACCATCTTTAGAAAACACCTATCTAATATTGATTTTATACGAATGCTTAGTTAATGATTTATAAATTTAAAAACATATTGCAGTATTAATAAAACTTTAACTCTTTAAATTTTACAAAATTAATTAAAAGGATATATATATATATATATATATATATATATATATATATATATTAGCATTTCTTTCGCTCTCTCTCCTTTAAAATAGGATTTATAAAGAATAAGTGTTAATTATTTAACTGTATTTCAAAAAATAAACCAATCAAATCCTGAGTTATTAATTTAGATATTCAAAAGTGTATTACATTCTTAACGAACGCTCTTTCTATAAATATAACATTTACAAACAAAGAATCCCAATATAAAATAAAATCCACAGTTATTATTCAAAAACTTGATAATGATCTTAAATATTCAAAAACACTACAATATTAATGAATATTCCCTTTATAAATGTAATTTTATATAAACCATCATTAAATAAATAATTCAGATGAAGGAAATATTAATTAAAAACTAATAAATGTCTGTATTTTGCTACGAAAGATGTAATGAACTTTAACGTTTTTTGATAATAAATTTTTTTGATTCATTTTTTATTTCACTTTCATTAGATGTCATTCCCAAATTTGTAATTACTTTTATTTTGATCTTGTTAATTCAAGCCCTGCAAATAATACAAATAAAACCACACAATTTTTAAAACATCACGTTTAAATTCATCTCTTGATAAGTAGTGAAGAAGCAAAAAGTAAAGCAAAAGCGTCTTTTCGTTGATGCCTTTTTATCAAAAGGAATTTGATGTTTGAGAGGAATGCGTTTTGTCAATGCCAGATCGTTCAGTTAGAATTTTAAGAACTTTTCAAATACAAATCACAAACTTTCACTGGTTAACGTAAAAAGATTTTCTACGAGAAGAAAATGATGCCATTTGTAAAACGTGAAGAAAGTATTTTCTGAAAATGTTTGGTAATAAACGATGATGGAAGAATGGAGCAGTGGCATTTCATATCCCAATACTTTGTAGCTGGAAGATCAGAAACGTCAATTTACTATTCTAAGTCTAGAAAAATATAAACAGATCATTTTGAAGAAGAACTCCTAAATATTGGGATAGAAATATCAGAAGTAAATAATGGACATTCTGTATTACAGTGTAAAGATGATGATTTTAATTTCAAATGAAAAATTGACGATACATTTTATGATGATGAACCAGGAAAGCAATTCTTAGAAAATATCTGTTTATAAATGATTGAAGAATTAAAATATATATAAACTATGACCAAATATATACATTGCGGTACAGGCGAGTCCCAGACTGTACCTTTAAATACTCCCCATCACTAAGTGCCTCGTAATTTTGAATCACAGTCAGGTGACGAGGTCATACCTGAGCTGGCACCCTCCTCTCTACATCCACGCCTCAGTAGCGGAAGGACTTAGGAAGTCACATATTAACGTGGACACGTCCCCAACCCAAGGAGCTCCAGTAATCCAGTGAGGAAGTATACGTGGTCACCCTCCCAATCACTGCCCTCGGCAAATGATGCTTCACTTGCTGAACCTTAACGGGAAGCGGCGTGAAGCTACTGAGCCACTAGAGTTCAATGACCAAATATGAGAATATGTAAATGTTTTATAATGTCTGATTGAGAATTAATAAGAAATATATAAAAAAATTGAATACCTAATTTAAAAGGCAACTCTTGCCATTTTTAATGACCAAAAAATAAGCAATTTATAGAAAGTAAAACCTACTGTCAACGCTCGAAGCAATCTTCATGGGTCTCTAGTACCCTCAGAGCGGTAAAATTCGGGGAGGGGGGTAAAGACGTTCGTGAGTGCTGGGTCGAATAGTCTGCTTCATTGGTTTCAGTCACTCGATGCGAATTTTTGCAACCAGTGCTTTATAGTACTTTCCTTCTCAACCCTATCCCCAAGAACTTGATAAACTCGGTAAAAAATGTTAAGAATTACTCGGTTGATGCCCCAGCTGATAAGCCAACTTTGAAGTCGTAAAACAGACAAGGTCGAATGAGCTCTAGGAACACTTCCATTTGTCTTGCTACTTGTAAGAATTGCGATTGATGACAGAGCGCGGTTGACTTGCCCTCAAAACTACTGCTATTTCTACAGTGAACTGGCAGACTTTCAAGCCACCTAGTAAACACATTTGCATGTCCATTCATTCAACGGCAAAGGGAAAGGACAAGAATATTATTGATTAGGTTGTTTTGAATTCAAATTTTATTTTTTAAATAATTTTCAATGATATGATATTAAAAACTATTAAAAAACTCTTAAAAGGGGTGTGTCAATCGAACTAAAAATTTATTTCATAAAATAAGAGATTTTTTATTAAAGAAAGTTAACATGCAATTTAAATTTTCGTAATTTTCCTTCTTTTTTCTCTATGTATGTATAATTTATTAATAAATATTCATGTTTTTCGTTTTTCATAGATTCTTACAGATAAACCAATTTTACTTTTTACATAAATTCTTATATGTTTGAAGTTCATCGCTTTTTTCAATATTTTTATAAAATCCAGTTTTATTCTACATTTTTTTATAAAAAGGTCATTTTTAACATATTAACGTAAATTTTTTATCCTGAAAGAACAACAAATATGTTGATTTCTTTTAAAATCCATTAATATGCATTGGTGCTTCAGTTCTTATGTAATTTCACGTTATGAATTGAATAGTTTTACAGATTTTCGATAATAAAGTTGTCAAATTCATAATATAAAGTAATAATTAAATTAGGAAACTAAAATTAAATTAGTATTAGTGTCTATTTTTTCGTTTCATGTCATTAAAATAATAAATGAAATAATAATAATAATAACAATAAAAAAATGAAGAGTATTTTTTAAACTGTGATGGTTGAAAAAATGTTAAGAATTAAATAGTTCTTTTATATAGTTTCGGAATACTAACAAATGTTAAATTAATTTGCCAGAACATACAAGCAACTTCAAATAACTAAATACAAATGTCAGTCTTCAATTTGGCTATCTGTTTTGAGCTTATCTTTCAGCGTAGTGTTTATCAACCCACAAACAGAGAGTTATCAACATAGTTGAGTAGTCTGCTCATTATATAGATTAACATCCGAATTCAAGATACAAGATTTCATCGGTGAGGACTGTATTGTTTCGCCAGTATACATGTACTTTTAAATAAATTAAATGCACGTGTTTAAGTGAAAGTTTTTCTAAGATTAGTTAGCATTAAAAAGAGAAATTAAATCTTTTCATGACTTTTATAGCGCTTTAGAATATAATAATAAATAATATCAACCTTTAAAGAGTGTTTTCAGAATTCATAATCTGTACCTCAACAAATATGAGTTTCATTTAAGTTAAGTTTCATTATATTGTAAGTCAACTTCAAATAAAAGTTATTTCCTATATTTTGAAAATAAAAAACATTCTAATCAAACTTTCTTCAAAATCTTAATCAAATTTTAAATAAAAAATATGAATATTTATTAAATATATTTCATAAAAGCAAGTCATCCCTTCCCGCATGAAATTTGCAACTAGATTTCGGGGAAAAAATGAAAATTTTAAAAAATAGAAATATTTTTTATTTTTTTAATGATATTGACTAAGTTTTATTCAAAGCTCTGTTTTGACTCAGAAATTAGATCTTGCATATCTCGCGTTAATTCAAAACAAATCGAACAAGACTTAGAATTCTTAAAAATAATCTCTGGTAACAAATTTACTAAATATTGAATTCGTTACTCCTTTCAACCACGTTCCAATGCATTTCCGATGGGTGGGATGTTGAGAAAACAGAAAAAGTGTTCCTTGCAGAGGGCAAAAACAAGAAATAAAAAAAGAAATAGTTTTTAAAAAAATTTTTGTTAGTTTTTAAAAAAAATATGTAAATAAGAAGAAAGGGAGTGTCAGATTCTGTATATTTTTTTCTGCGTTACCCTTAGCGGTTACGCATATATTTATGCGTAATTATTAATTAAAATTATTATTATAATTTTAAGTGGGTAAGAACCACATGCTTTACGTTGTTTTTGTCTCTAATTTCCTATCTGCTCAGATGGACTCAGACAAGATCAATGAAACAGTTGACGTTAATGAAATCTGATAAAAGAAATGGACACAAATAGGGATATCCTCCCTGTAGTACAGACCAAGGCTGTCCAAGATGTACTGAGGGGGTGCCTGTTCTTGCCGGCATTTAGGGCAAAGAGGAAACTTCTTGCTATCTCAAAATACACGAGACCTTTCAAATATCTACTGGCCTGTCAAGTCGGCAAGTCGTACTGGCAAGTAGGGACATATATGTGTTGGTCTTCCTGTAACAAGGGAGAGAGATATAGGGAATATTCTGGTCTTTTACCTTAATACCAGAGTTCGGAGAAGGAGGTATGAGTCATTTAAATTTATTTTGGGCTTTTTGCCTTAAGAATAACTCTAAATATGTAAGTACGTAAGGATGGTAGGTACACGACTGGTAGGGTCACCCAAGTCGAAAATACCAATCCATTACTCCCAGCTAACATTTAGCAAACAACACCGAACGCTCTTATAATGCTCCAATCCTCGGACGGCAGAAGTTGATTCTTACTTTTATGAACAGGCCTCCGTTCTTGAAGCGGTCAAGATTGGTTTGGTTTGTTTGTCGCTCAACGGTCATTTTTTGCATACAAGGGCTAATTAGACCGAGATCTACGGTTTAAAGTGTATTCCGAACCACTACAAACATCCATGCCCAAGGTGGGAATCGAATCCATGAACTGTTGAACCGAAGGCAAGAGCGCTAACCATTTGGCTGCCACCTCGGCCTTGAAGCGGGCAGAGTTCGGGAATGGTGTACATCACGGCATAAGCAATTACACAGTGAGTTCAAACCAGTGTTCATTACCTTTTAAATTAGTTAAAAACGCTGCTATCAAAATTTTGAAATGAAACATGCCCATGCTTTATGCTAGCCAGATACTAAAACATTGCATACAATTTATCCAACATTACGCAACATTTTGAATTGAAAGAGCCTATTTGAAGTTAGACAGAGGCCAATATATTGATGTTAGTTTAATTTCATTCCGTGTAGTCGTTTTCAATTCAACCCCGAAAGATATGCGTTATAAAGGTTTTATTGATAAAAGTTAATTGCAACAATACTAAGAACAATTGCGGCTAGACTACGTAAAGAAGCAGAAATATATATACGATTCTCATATTTTGAACAATTACAAAGTAAACAAGAAAGTTTTTGCCATTTTTAATCCTAAAAGAACATGACCTACAGAATGTATAGCGTATTGTTAGCGCTCGAAGCAATCATCATTGGCATCCAGGACCTTCTGCCAATGTGTTTCCAGTTGCGCAAAATCCATGGGGTAAAACTCAGGGTTTTAGATGCAAATAAGTCTGTGAGTGCTTGGCACGAGTCTGCTTCATTGCTGACAGATTTTCCACAAAGATGATTGTCCAGGGAATGGAAGAGGAGGTAATCTGATGGTGCAAGGTGATGTGAGTAAAGAAAATTACACAAAGTCTCCCAACCAAGTCGCCGTGTGATATTCTTGGCCACCCGAGAGACATGCAGCTTAGCGTTACCGGTCAAGAACAGTAAACCCTTGCGATTAACCAGTGCAGGCTCCTTCTGTTGCAATACCTGTTGTACACGTTCCAATTGCTGCGAGTACAAGTCCCCAGTGAACAGTTTGGCCTGTGGTCGTCCATTGCGAGCTTCACCACACAGGGACAAATCTCCAGACCTGAATTTGTGAAATCAATGCGTTGCCGTACGTTCATTCACAGCACTATTCCCAAACGCTTGGCATATTCAGCGACAATGCAGCAGTTGATAAGCCCACTTTGAAGCGTAAAGCAAACAACACCGAACGACCTCCTTCCACACGTCCATTTCTCTTCGCTACTGCACGGTTACGATTGCTGAATGCGCGCGGTGGACCCGATTTTATTACCACTGATATTCCTATTCTCGACTGACCAGTGTCTCAGCCACGTCATGCACAAATTTACATACTTTTTCTCACTTCATTCAATAACAAAGCGTAAGTGGCGAGAACTTTCTTGTTTACTTTATAATAAATTTTTTTAAAAAAATTAATTAAACACTGAGTCACACTCAGTAAAAAATTGACACCACAAATGAAGATAAATATAGCCTAAAGTATCTCTATAGAGGCATCTCAGAGTTGAATTTGACACTATAAAAAATTGTGAAATGTTTTTAAAGTAATGTTTAAATTCTCAATGTATGCAAATTAAATTAGCAATTGCGCAAATGAAATTATGTCATTCTCTGATGAAACAATATTTACAATAAGGAAGACAATTTTTCCCTGATGAAGCAATATTTTAAATGCTTTAATCAAAAAACATTTTTTAAGATATGTCAAAAAATGTTTTTTTTAAGACAACTGCTACTTACAATTTTTAGAAATAGTTTTGGATTCATTCGATTTTACTATATTTTGTCCAAAATCGCTTTTTTTTAATCATCTCAAAGAAATTAAAATGTAAATAACAGCACATTCCTACAATCTGCACTGTTTCTTTCCTGGTAGCCTAAAATTTATATATTTGAATTTTAAATTAATAGAAATCAGATATTAATGAAAGAGGTCAGTGAGAAATACACATAGGCTTTAATAGGATAGTGCTCTTCAGAGTGAAAGATATCTGGTTTGATCCCACACACAGCTATTGTTAAACAACGGGAGGAGAATGATGCGCTTCTGCCCTCTGCATGTACGTCTATTGGGATGAGTGCTAAGGTATTTTCCGGGTTTCCTTCTTTGCGACATGAGAATACGGCCCACAATCAATGAAAAGTTCTCCCGGTAGGAAATTTTGCATTAGATTTCGAGTTCCTACAGCCCTTGGTCCATAGGATGTCCGTTACGTGGTAACAAAATATATTAATTTGAGTAGTAATGAATTGATTAATAATGAAGAATGCAGTTAAGAAATAACATACATTTTTTAAAATTCTATTATATGGGCATAGACATAGATTATGCATTTGCTTTTCAGTTTAACATATTTCAAATATATATAGATATATATATATATATATATATATATATATATATATATATATATATATATATATATATATATATATATATATATATATATATATATATACTTTTTCTCATGAAAGGAAAATTAAAAATAAAAATTATACCGGCCCAATTATTAAACGTCTTATTCTTATTGTTTATTTAAAAGGTTATATGGAAAGTATTTTGTGTAGTTATGTGTGTGAGATATTAAAAATATCTTGAAAAGAGAGATATTTTATACACATACATGCACATATATATGTACATAAAAATTTATATATATAACTCTAAAGAGCGAGAGACAGACAAATAAACGGTTGATAATTACATTTTATTGTATTTAAAATATAGAGTAAATATCGTAATACGAATGTTTTCTTATGATGAATGCTCGCTATATTTGTTATGACAACTCATTAATTCGGGCGATCAATCAAGAGACAAGATAAGCCGCATTTGATTTGGGACATATGAAATGGATATCTTTGCTGTGGATAATGTATCGAGATAGACTAAGATATTAAGAAGGGCTATAACAAATATATAAAGACGGCAATGAAAGGATATATTAGAATATGTGTTCCTGAGTAATTACTATTATGATTCAAAGGATACTTTTCATTCACGAAGGGGAATAATAATTATAATAATTAATACTTAAAAGCTAATATAACCTTAAAAGCATGCTAAATTTGATAACAGTTAATAACACATTACTTAATAAGTTTGTAGAATGATGCACATATAGATGTTATTATTCACAGATTCATGATTTTTACGAAGAGTTGATAATGAAATGAGACTTGCAGAGGTCTTAGAAACAGTTGCTATTTATTTCTCAGCTTACAGTGGTTTTAATAATGCTAATTTTGTAGTTTTCAAAATAATAGAAAAATGAATCGTATGTTTATAAAACTATCTTTTATTGGAATAAATTATTGTTCAAGCAAGTTAATGGCTTGATATGTGTTTATTGGGTTATGATGCACCAAAACTAGCAATAGAAATGTTATTTGGGGGTTTTAAAACGACTATACACACACACAAACATGGATGATATTAAACGCTCTGGTCACCCCAATTTGCAATTATTGAAGGTACTGTTGAAATATTTTGAAGGCATCATAAGTAGTACGTTTAACAATTTGCATAAACATATGTCCTTGAAAAATTTTTTAAAGTTGCTACTTTTCTTTGCTTACAGTAAAGAAAATACAAAAATGGTTTGATCATTTAAAGGGTTGCTTGAAGCTGTTTGGACAAAAATGATTTTTCCGTGCGATATATAACATTGATGAAGCATGGATCTTTCAATTTAATGTCCAGTCAAATTGCTTGCCAGCTGAGTTTGCAGTAACTGGTAAAACATCTAACAATGACAAAATTGCACGAATTGCGCTTTAAATTTCTCTGCTAATTCCTAGTATTCCCTTGATCTATTACCTCACCAAAACTACCTGTTTTCAAGGTAACAATCTTATTTTTGGATGTAATTTATGGGAGACACAACAGGATATCTGAACAAAGAAGCGTTGTGTTGCGCAATTCATATTAACTCATTGTATATGTGTAACTAGTTATTATCTATTTGAAGGTTAATTATGTGATCTTACCAACGACTACACAACCAGTTGCAGAATATTGTCTACGTAAACATACGCTGTAGGTGTGACAAAAGTGAGATAAAAGTGATCAAGTCTTGACTATCCGTGCAGTAGAGAGAGAGAGGATTCCAATTAAGATCAGACACGTTTCCGGATATGTCTACGTTTGTCATCATAGCATAGATGGAAATGAAACTTATCATTCTATATCATATGTTCTCAGAAAACCCAATTGTAAGTTGATTGTGCCCAATGACCAAACTTAATGATGTGAGAAATAAGAGGTGTAAGAATCGGAGTTTGCGTGAATTCAGTTCTTTCCATTGTTATCATAGAGTTAAGGTGAACGTTTTCAGAACACTCATTGGATATTTGATAATATCTTATCAATTGCTACAACAGTTGCTCCTAGGATGGACATCTTCACGTTTTGTTATAACTTGAATTTAACCTCTGGTCCTAACTGTCACAACTGACATCATACATCTACTATGTCACAATTATTTATTTTCTCTGCGTCATTTCTCCTATAGATCGATTAATTGGCATTCTACTAGTCCCATTCAATCCGATGGAAGAACCGTTTTTAAACTCCAGCTTATTCACATAATGACTCGAATACTTAGGTGAGGCGTTGTTACAAATTGTAAAAAGTTAAATTTTAGCAGAAATCTTACTCTCGAGAATTACAGAAAGATAGTTTCTATACATTGGAATTCCAGCTGTTTATTTATTGTACACCAAATTTCAACCATTAGCATGTTTATTTTAAATACATTTGCATATGAAATTGTATTACAATGGGATAACTCGTCATTAAATCATTTTTTGTTAATATACTTCTTATTATGCTGTTAATGTTTCTTGGACAATCATATCTGTTCCCCAGTGGTATAAGTTTTTTTTTGGGAGGGGTGTTATCACACAAATGTTGTAGGTGGGAGTAGATGTCCATCACCAGGCTTATCAGTGGACACTTGAGATCTATGTCCTACTTTTATGGAAAAAAAATTTTTCCAGACTGTTTGAAGTGTGCTGACCATCAGGTCACTCTTGACCATATTCTGGATTGTCTGGAGCTTTCCAGAATGGAACTTTTCTCAAGCCCAACTTTAGTGTTAGATTTTCTTCGAGTGACAAATTTCATAGACATGATTTAGCATTGCTAAACACCGGAGGTATGCAACAGCAACAACTTATTATGTAAACTAAATAAATAAAATACAGCAAAAGAGCATACTGATTTCGTTATTTTGTTTCTGTATAAATAATATAAGTAATTTTAAGGAATATTAATTTGAATACAACTAATAAGCCATGTGAGCCCAATTAATATGTTTTAAAAATTTGTCATTATGAAATAAAGTAAAAAGCAAACTTTTTATTTTATACATAATACAAAGAGGATGTGCATAAAATAATGCGGTAAATCAGTTTTCAACTAAATGCGGTAAACATGTTTTCCTGCAAAGCTTAACACATAGAATTTAATGATACCCAAACTAAATATATAACAGAATAAGTTTTTTATAATAAATTTTCAAGTTGATATCAAACTGAGAGAAAAATTTTTTTTCTTATTATTAAATTTTCTACTATAATATAAATACTGCATATTTTGTACCTAAAATGCACGTACGTATATCAAAAATCTGACGATTCAATAATTTTAAATTTACAATCGAACTCCAATTATCCTAACTCCATCTATTTGAATTTTCAGAAAAATTCAGAATTTCAAAGAAATAAATTAGACAGAAGAGAAGAGAAAGAAAATGAGAAAAGGGAAAAAAAAGGTCTAGAAAAGGAAAGAGAAGAGAGAAGATGAGAATGACATGTTATACTTTATGAATTCAAAAACATTCTTTCGAAAATTCCAGGATATTCAGAAGTTAGTGCTGAAGATATAGGAGAATGAATTATGAGTCAGACCCTTGATTTCAAATTGCAGATGATGGTATACTAATTGAAAGTGTAGCGGAAGAAGATGATCTTAATGTCCAAGTTAAAGCAGACACTGAACCATCAGTTAGTGAAACATTAATCGTCTTTGAACAGGATGGAGGGTCAATCGAATGATCCCATGCACTTTTCACTGTCAAATTGATGCCCGAAAACTGATGAAGGCACTGAAACAGTTTACTCCGACCGAGATATTCAGTAAACAATGACTTTACAGCACTGTCCATATATACTGTATTAATGTACAGCAGTTGTAAGTACTTAACATGCAAAAGTGTTGCCTTTCCATTTAATTGATTAAAAGTTCTTTTTCTTTAAAAATACGTAGTTTTTCTCACATTTTCAACATATGAACTGTTTTTTCGGAGAAAAAAAAAACAATTAACTGAATTCTTGATTATCCGATTGGTTCCGGTTCCAATTAATTCGGATAATTAGAGTTCAGCTGCACTTCAATTCATGAAGATCATAGGCTGGTAGCAAGTAAGTAGTAAGCCAGAAGTTGAAGGCCAATAAACATAAGGTACAACAACTATGACCATTTTTATAGCTGAACATATTGATACGCGTAATGTTTATTAGTAAAAGAGGAAAAACAGTTGCTATGCCTCTAATGGAAATTGAAAAGATGTTTTTATTGATAATTATAGGGAAATGTTGAAAAAGTTTGGGGGATAATTCGAAAGAAGTGTATAATACCCAATCGGTCTTGACAACTTACACAGCTTTTAAGGTGTAATTTAACAATATTTTTTATTTTAAATGCATTTATTTCTTTTAGTGAAAAGTCATATCTTTCAAATAACTTTACATGATGATTCACTGATGTTAAAATAGCTCTAGAGCAACTTTGTAGCATATTAAGGACAACTACTCTAATATAAAAAAAAATTAATATATTATATATATATATATATATATATATATATATATATATATATATATATATATATATATATATATATATATATATATATATATATATATATATATATATATATATATATATATATATATATATATATATATATATATATATAGTGGTAAAATAATATTTAAATACATTTTTAAATAATTTACTTCAGAAAAATTTAAAAAGAAAGTTATGATTTTCAAATTACAATATCTTTTTCAAAAAAAAAAAAAAAAAAAAAAAAAAACCTTTTTTCAAAAATATCTTTTTAAATTTCTTTTTAAAAATTGCATCCTTTAAAATACACTTAAAACAACTTTGGAAGTAGCAGATCAAAGTATTTAATTGAAATAAGCACTAGAAATTATTAAGTACATCCCTTACGATGCAATGCAAATATATACCGATGGTAGTTGTACAAAATACCGTACTGGGAGCGGAGTCTATATTAGAACCCTTCGGTCTGAAATTACGCTAAAGTAAAGCAACCCTGACACTTGTTCAGCCTTCAGAGGTGAGTTGATAGCAATTAAGGAGGGACTTGCTGCTATCATTTCCAGCAACTATGATTTTGGAGAACTATGGATTTTGTAGGACAACCGCAGTGCACTGCAACATCTCAGTGACTGGTCCTCTACAAATGATGAAACAAGTTTATCTATTCTGCTGAAACTGATCTCCCAAGACCATGATGTACATCTGCAATGGAATCCATCCCATGTAAATATTAGTGGTAATGAGACCGCAGATAGGCTGGCCAAAGAGGCCAGTGAGGAAGATGCGCCCACTGGTTCATCACTTACATATCAGGAACTTTACTCTAATGAAAAAAATGAAAAATCTAGACTACATTCAATCTGGCAAATTCCATCAACACACCAATGGTACTCTGGAACATCTCCTAGAACTCTTCTGGAAATAAAATGTGACCGAAAATCTCAAACCGCCTTGGCCAGATTCTCAAGTGGACAGCTAAAATGTTTATCGTTTGAACGTGGTACAAAATTGAATGAAAACAGATTGAATGTAGTCTAGATTTTTCATATTTTTTTCATTAGAGTAAAGTTCCTGATATGTAAGTGATGAACCAGTGGGCGTATCTTCCTCACTGCCCTCTTTGGCCAGTTTATCATCCCACTTGTGTTAAAAATGCTGTGACCATCCACAGCCTCACCGAAACATATTCCGGATTGCGTCGAACTTTCCCGGGAAGATTTATCCTCAGATCCCCTGCAAGTCATTGACTTTCTAACTGTCAACAATTTATCGGAGTTGATCTGACAAATGCCAGATCTTTAAAGAGGATAAGCCAACAACAATTGAAATAATATTTTGTTTTATATAAATTAGTTGGTTTTGAATTAAAAATTTATTCCTATTAAATTTAACCAAGAGGTAGAATTTTATACAAAAAAATATTTTAGCATTTTAAACTTTGTTTGAGTGTAAGGAGTTTAATATTTCCTTAATTTTCTAGATACCTCATAAATTTATTAATTTCAGCTTAAAACCTATTAATCTTTTACTGTGGAACTATTTTGAAGGTAAAAATGGGAAAAAGAAACTAATTAATATTAATAAATATCAAATTTTCATTCTTTTGAGAAATAAGCTTCTGCTTTAAAGCAGAAAAAAATATATATAAAATTTTCATTCCTTTGAGTTAACTTCTAATAAATATAAAATTTTCATTCTTTTGAGTTAATTTCTAATAAACAATAAATTTTCATTCTTTTGAGAAATAAGCTTCTGCTTTAAAGCAGGAAAAATAATATTAATGAAATAAAAAAGAAATCTGATTCTCTCGTGCAATGTATGTAAGCACTACCAAAAATTAACCAACATAATTTCCAAAAAATGGGTATATAATTGATTGGTTTTGGATGAAAGAATTTTTATAGAATATGTATTTAATTGATTGAGGCTTTGCTCTCTATAAATAAATATATGCAGAAAAGACAAATTATTCACTTTATATGAAGCTTAGCCTCAGTTAAAGACATTGGCCTTATTGATCAATTTGATTAGACTAGATTTGACTATTATGAATAAATATAAAACATAAAATATAAGTAACTATATTTATTTAGAATTAAATTATAAACCATATGAATAATGACAGTTAAATAATTAAGGTAAAAAAGTTAACAAATAGTTAAAGAGTAAAAAAAATTTTAATTTTCAAAATTTGTTGAGGAATTTTAAGATAAATTGTTGTTAAAATAAATTTATGATAAAATGTTCCTCTCAATAATACAATAACATAAATATATGCAACAATATAATAAAGTATAAAAAATATAATTGGTAAGCTCAATTTCACTCAAATAAAAAGGGTTAAAGAAAAATGTTATAAAATTCTAAGCACTTCTATAATACTTTCATATCTCTATCATGAATACTTAAAACTTAACAGAACCTTTCCGATATAGAATTAAATATTGCTTCTAAAAATAAAATTTTTCAAAATAGGCAGTAAATTAAAGAACACTATATTATCAATTTTCGAGTGCCTTAAGAACAACGGAAATAATAGTACAAAATAATAGTACATAACACTAATCTGAACTTTAAATTACAATCAATGGAAGAAAAAAATTTTTTTCTTACGACAAAAATGCTTAGGAATTTGTTGTGAGAAACCTTACTGATTAAGTATTATTATTTAAAGAAGAAACATTTTTGCTCATGTTGTAGTTGCAAGTTTGAAGTTTAAGGAGTTTAGAGATACTTGATTTTTTTAACTGGGATTAGCCTGTTTCGTTCTTGCAAAGACGAATCTAGATCAAGCCACACCCACTGAGTTCACAAATTTCTTATTCAGGTGACTCCCCAGATTTCTATTGATTTCTCAAACCTAAGCATTCTATACGCAGAACAAATTTCAAATGTCTTCACTCCTTTCACTGCTTGCTGAAAAGTATGCTTTTGAACAATTAGTACACTAGCGAAATAATAAAACGAATGCAAAATCAACGAGTCAAGTAAATAGTACTACATAGTTATTAAAATTTTCAATCCCTATGAATATAATAATGATATCAAAAATATATTTAACAGTTTGGCAAGCATGTTTTTGGCTATATACCAACTTGATCATTGAAAAAAATACAATTTCTTTTAAAAATGTAATTTTTACATAATACATGGAGTTAAAAATATATTTCAAAATACATTTATTCATATAAAGGCTCGCATCGTATCTAACAAACAGATTCTGCATTTCATTGCCACAACTATTCAATGCCTCTTTTATAAAATACTCTACGATAAAGACATTTTAATAGAGTATATTCTTCGTTTTAGCTCTAATTATGGTGTCGTATTTTGGGATTTGTAAATTAGAGTATTTTGAAACAAAGCAATCTCCCTAAGGAATACGTAATGCATTTTGCTTTGAATTGCACGGTACACACTCCTTAAAGTCTCGAAATGTCTGATATTTTATTGTGTAATCTCTTAGTAGGCAATTTTCAAGCATCTCCTACAAATCATCGATTTAAATACAACCTTAATGATGACTCCAAAACATCCATACAGAAGGGATTATTAAGACTCAAATATAGAAATGAGGAAGGAAAATTAAAGTACAACGGTTTAGATTTAGGATAGTTTAAACTTGTGCTGAAAAATAAATTAAAAAGCAGGTATTTAATTAAGATGAAATTTTTCGGAAAAAATAATCTTATGACCTTTTTTAAATCAAAAGATTTAATTACCTCCATAAGTTGAATAAGCAAAGGAAAACATTAATTTGTTTGAAGACAGTTTGAATAGGGAAAACTGCAATTCTTTGCCAGCACAATGCGGAATTGCAATGGTTGCAAGTGTTCGTTTGTAGTATAATGACGCATAAGAATTTGCTACGTACCAGCGAAATTATGTTAAAAATATGCTACGTAACAAAATATGATTTCGAGTTGAGACGTATACAAAAAAGTCATTTGTATAAGAAGCTAACTTTGTGGTGCAGAAATATTTTCAGTGTAAAGATGTTTCTGATTTTGGCACTATTTATTTTCAAGACAAATGCTTCAAAAGCCAAAGTGAAAATTCTGAATTCTGACCTGCTGTTAAGGACATTTGTCTTTTTGTTTAATTCCTCAACATTCCTCGTTCCGTTAATTCACGATTATGGAAACAATTCCCGATTAGTCCAACGATTGTTCAAAACCAAATGTTTATTTATTGTTTATTAGCATCGATGCATTTCCAGTAGAATTTTACGTATTATATCACCTCGTGCTAATCTTTGGAAGTGTATGGACATTATAAAAATGCTAGTTCAAACGTTTTTGTTCACTCATTAGTTTCAGTGTACTGGTTTAAAACAGTGGAACAAAAGAAGTTCGTTTTCTAAAATTAAGGCGAAAAGGATGATGGAATCTTCAACCTTTACGGTTCTTATTCATGTCTGAACCATTGATAGGGTGTGTCTAGCATAGGATAAGGTGAATCCTTAGAGATTGCAGTTCATGGGTTCGAATCCAACCTTTTGCATGGACGTTTGTAGTGGTTCGGAATCCAACTTAAGCCATAGGTGCAGGTCGAATTAGCCCTCGTGTGCAAAAAATGACCGTTGCGTGACAAACAAAATTGAAATCTTAAAGATTGCAAATCATTTGTTGCCTATTCTTGTAAGTATTTATTAAATGGAATGTTTATGGTACAGATTTATTTTTATGCCTAATAATATATATATATATATATATATATATATATATATATATATATATATATATATATATATATATATATATATATATATATATATATATATATATATATATATATATATATATATATATATATATATAATGTGTGTGTTACGTGACTGGTAAAACGGTGTATACTAAAAACATTTTTTGTTAACTAGCTCGATGCCAATGTAAAACTTGAAACTATGCAACTTGTTTTTAAACCAATATCCATTTTATCTATTATTTTATTAGGGATAAATAAACTTTTTCCTATTTAATATACATACCAACATAGATGAATACTTTTTATGATTAATTTTTACATTTTCATCACAACAATAATTATAAATTTAAGGATATAAAGGTATGAATATTTTACACGAGTTTCTATAAATAAAAAACCTAAACTGTGTAAACTAAACGCGTTATTTTTTTAGTTCCAGTTTTGAAATATATCTACATCATAATTAAAGCTATAGTTTGATCATAAACACATGCAATCAATGAGGATAGTTTTGTAACTTTATCTATTTGAAAGGCATTCATGTAATACATTTTACATGAGTTTAGCAGATACATTTGAAATGTACTTCTGTACTTCTATCTATAAAGACTTATCTGTTATTTGATCACTGATAAAGTGATAATTTACGTTCATTAATAGAAAAATGAGTGAATATATAAATACTCATTGTAATATTGAAAATATTATTGTAATATTGTAATATTAATTGTATATTACAATAATTGCAATTGTAATATTGTAATAATTGTAATATTGTAATAATATTGAAAAATACATTGTAATATTGTAATCATTGAAAATGTATTAAAAACAACTGATATCTACTGATATATTTTCTCACCTTTATTTTACGTTTCAACACATCTGAACTCATTTTTAATAAAATTATACTAACAAAACCATTTCCATAAAATTCCAGAAAATCTTTATACAATAATAGTGTTTTTTTCATAATTTTTTGTAAATTATTATAAAAATTACAGAATATTTTCGGTTCAAGTTTGAATATTATTTCTGAATTTTTATTGCAAATCAGTTTTATATCCCTTGGGTTGCGATATTTTCCCCGTCTATCTTATTACCTACCTAAGAAAATATATTGTGAATCAGATTGTAATCCATAATAAAGGAGTAGATTTAATTCACGTTATAACACTTTAGATAGTGAGCTTAATTGATTAATTTAACTTTACCACTAAAAATGAAAAAATGCTTAGAGGTTTTATTTTTCCATTATATGTTTTTATTTCTAAGAATCCCAATTTAGTATGGAAATTATGTTAAGAACTTGGAGCGAGAGTTCGTACTTACTTTTAAAATATAAGAGACTTACATAAAATTAAAATGATTGCATGTGGTCAGTTCTCAGTTACACATGTAATTTCAAAAATAAGATATCAATTCTCGAATAGAAAAAATACCTAGGTACATATTAGTTTCATTTAATATTTTATCCATTGTATTTGAATATAAACGACGAAATTAATTTCCTAATTACATCTAATGTAATATCAATAAGCATAATTTCACAGTAAGTTTCATAAAATATATATTTATAAGATTGACTTACAGATATTAGTGGTATAATAAGTAAGTATTGAAAGTCTGTGTTTTATTTGTAACTAATTTAAACTTAAATCAGACAAAAATTATTTTCGTTTGATTTGTTTATTGACAAAAAATTATTCCACTTTTGCTAAAAAAGTTATTTTGAGGGAAGATGTTCAATGTATTTTAGAAAGCAAGTAAATAAACTCAGAGAAAAGGGAGAGCTTTTAACAAGCAGATAGTTTATACATACATATATATATATATATATATATATATATATATATATATATATATATATATATATATATATATATATATATATATATATATATATATATATATAGGCTGGGGTAATTTATTCTCCAGATTTTTTAAGCTTTTTAACTAAAAGGCGCAATTTTAGCATTAAAATTATGCTCATTTCATAATTCATTTTCAATATATTTTCCTAATTTGAGAAATCAGTTTAACTTTTCTGAGCATTTTTAAGAAAGGATAAATTATTTAAAATATTATATAAATTTTTCAACAGATTTATTGAATCAGACGTAGGATTAGGTTAAAATAAAATCCTAAATTTCTTTTTATTCAGGGGATAAGTACGTTGATGGAAATTTAAGCACAAGAACAACTGCCAAATGAAATCTAAAATTTTATAGCAAGATAAATCACATTTTGGAAATGAATTTTCTAAAATTTCTTCTGTTTACTAATATTTAATGTTATCAAAAATTTTGAGATTCTAAGGATAACTAACATGATTTTATATTTCTTTGAATGTGTGAATTTTACAGAAGAAAATATTTATCAACATCAAAATATATTCCACATATATTTTAATAATATATACTATAGGAACATACACTTTTGTATTTGTTGAAAAAATTCATATATATAGTTTAATTTGTTAAAAAATTTTATTTATTAGGGAAATTTAAAGTTATAAGTTTCTATTTTATATACTGTTTTCATACTGACCAAAAATTATCTTATATGCATACCTTAAGTTACATTTTCTGTGCGCGTGTGTGTATGCCGAGCTGGCAGCCGAATGGTTAGCGCTCTTGCCTTTGGTTCAACAGTTCGTGGGTTCGAATCCCACCTTGGGTATGGATGTTTGTAATGGTTCGGAATCCATTTTTAACCGTAGGTCCCGGTCTAATTAGCCCTCGTGTGTAAAAAATGACCGTTTAGTGACAAACCAAACCGGGTGTGTGTATGTGTCTATTATATATACCAGTTTTTATATACTCTATAAATTTTGACACTTATCGTTAATTTATTTTACACTCTATTATTAATATTTATTTCCTTTTCAATCCATATTTTTGAATTTCTAATTGTAAACAATATTGTGTCAAAAATTCACTACATTTTTTTTGCAAGTGGATTTAGTTTAGATACTATTTTCTATTTCTTGGGATATTCAGTGTAAAAATCCCCCTTTTATTTACATAATGTATTTTTGACTAAAACATCAGTATCATTAAATTATTAAACATATTTTCCACAAACATTTCTATGTTGGATACTTGATTAGATTTTTATGAAAAATCAAATATTTTGTTAAAATTAGTTACTAATCATAAAATATTTCTAAGTCCTTTACAAATAGTTCATTAAATATAACAAAGAATTTAGAATTTTTTCGATTTCAAGAAGTATTGAAATTATTTTTGCTTTTTTATTTACATATAATTCATATTTTATTTATTTTTATTTTCACTACCTTTTCTAAATAAATAATAGACAGAAAAATCCATTAATTGTAATTTTATATTGATTAGTCTGGAAACGATTCTTGGAACACACCCGGAGACAATTTTGTAGAAATTATCTGAAGTGTAATTCCAGTTATCATTCATGTAGTTCCAGAGGGAGCTTCAACGCAGACCGATCAGACAGAATGGCGAAACAGTTCGTGGAAAAATTTGGCGCAGGGGTAATGTATTTATTTTTAAATTCGAACGATAAAACGTTTCTCTCTACTTATTTTTCATATGTAAAAGTAGAAGGGTTTGTTTTCAATAATAATAACTTTTTTATAAAATCGAACATATAAAAAGGGATTTAATTTAAAGAATCCTAAATTAAAAGTATTATAGATAAAAACGATATCTCATAAATAAGCGAAACATTTTAGTCAAAATTTTAACTGTAACTAAAACTGTTTTGAAACACTTAAAAAGAAGACGATATAATTTCGTACAGCTTACATTTTAAAGAGACGTTTTATTAATTATAATAAATGAGTTTTCAAAAATCACATCGAAATCAATGAAACTTAATGATTTGAATTAAAATTTGGGTATTTTATTCAATCTTGATGGATAAAGATCATGCCAAGAAAGGATTTTAGCTGTTTTCATCACGAAGAAATTTATCTGAAATATAAGTAAATGAGAAATGGGTATTGATGTCGCCTGGAGGATATCCCCTCGTCCAATTAAAATAGGGGAAGTTTACAAAGTAAAAGAAAGGAGAGGTGTGAAGCGATGTAAATGCTGGGGGAGCCCCAGTCTCACATTGCATCACAAAGTCTTTCCTGCTCCCCGAGATGGAAGTGGATGCGGCGCATGCGCCCTCGCTTCCTCCGCTCCGAGAGGAAGGAAAAGCTCAGATCCGCTGATGACCTCCTGAGTGCACGTTGCTCCCTTTCTTGACAAGAAGAGATTTCCACTGAGGATCAGTATTTGCTGCGAGGAACACTTTGTCTTGTTGAGGATTCTGCCAATCCCTCCTTGAAAAAAAAATCCACATTTACGTGGAACATTTAGCGCGGAATTAGTTAAGCCCCTCCTCCTAAGTTTGCGACATCAAAAAAAATTATTTTTGCCGACTTCCAAGTTGCCGATTGCTGTTTGACACAGTAATAGAAGCGAAATGAATAGCGCGGCTGTCATAGGCAGGCAACTGCGTCAGCAAAACACAGGAAGAGGTGCACCCCCTCCTGGTAAGAGCCGGCAACGAGCTTTTTCACACCAGCCCCTCACAAACTCCCAACTCGCGCAACTGCAGAAACAGAAGGAGGAAGAGAAAAAAAAGGTTGGCACCCTCCAGAGCATACGCAACAAAGTAACCGTCCAGTGTGTGTGGCTCACCTGCAAAGCTCTGAGCGGAGGAATGATTCTACTCATCATCGGCACCACCATGTCTGTAGTGGGATTCTACGCGGACACTCTGTCAACAGTCATCCAGGAATCTGGTAACAGCACGATAGAGGTGACCGATCGGGACCGGCACTACCATCTCCACAACCTCACCTATGTCGGACCGGTCATCATGGGCCTCGGGGGATTTGTCATTGTTGCGGCATTTGTTTTGACATTCGAATCCCATGACACTGGGTCAAAAGTCGTTCCAATCACTGATGATCACGCATCCACGGAGAATTCCCTATTGACGAGTCTTTTGATTGACGACAAGAAAGACAAGAGTAATGAGCCCTCTTCAAGTGGCCCTTTTCTATGCGTACCACAAACATTCGATATGCCTCCTCAACCACTGAGGAAGCAGTCACTGATTTTAGCAAATGGAAAGCCATTAAAACCAGCTAAGGAAGAGATTAAAACAGAGCCAAAGCCCAAGACCAATGATGCAAATGGCTCAAGGAAGAAAGAAACCGTTCAAGTTTCCAATCCAGAATGTTACAACAAAGTGGCCAAACCTCCACCTAACCTGAATCTCAAGAAGAAAGGGCGTATGCGGAACCGAGAGCTCATGATGATGCAATTGTGCCTCGATGAGTTTGTACCATCCCCTCAAGATATTGAGATCATAGATCCGGATGGCTGCGACACTCCTCGTCGGGACAATGACTCGATGGACATGGAAGTGTACGTCTCGAAATGTCCCATCACGGTGCGTGTGCAGATTGAGCCCCGACACCTGGCATCGATGGAGAGCGACGGTTTGTCGGACAGCGACGTCTCAGACCCAGATGACCGCTCCTCCAGGTGTCCGGAACAAAAAATGCCCCTACTTGGCCGATGTAGTCCGGCCTTCTCATCCCCGGAGTCCCAGCGGGGAAAAACTCCGCTTCTAAAGCGGGACTCGAGCCGCAGATATCCTCTCCTAAGGCAAGGTGCTCTGGACAGCAATTTTCAGAAAAACCTCGCATGACTTTTCATTTTACCTGCTTCTTGAGTGAAGCAACTTCATTCTCAATGATTTGATCCGAGTGTGGACCATTCTCAATAGGGTGAGTATTCGCTAATCATTCCGATAAGGATTATACAAAATTTGGTGATGAAAGATTAAACTTATAAGCAAGTAAAACATATGTTTGGTAGATAGATAGATATGTTGTTACAAAAGCAGCAGGAATGTTTAAATTAGTTTATCTATTGAATATATAAAAAGAAATTTGAAAACTTATTTATTACTTAACCTATTAGACAATTTCATTTTGCCTACTTAGTTGGCTTAAAAGTTTAATGATCTTGTAAAACTTATTTCATTATCTACTTTACATTTTGAGAGAAAATTGTTATGGAAAATTCTATTACATTAATATTGCCTTTTAAAAACTATTTTTTATAAGCTTGAAATATGCTTTTATGTGAAACATTCATATATCCTATCTACCATTACTATACAAAGAATAACATTTAACCATATAAAGTGTTTGATTTTAATTTTTGTTTTGTATTTATAATTTATAAACTAATTGAGATCTGATTGTAGTACTCTAGTTAGGATTTAATATTTTGATCTATTACGAAAATATATATATTTACTGGAATAAAACTGCAAAAATCGCCTTCAAATATATTACGTTACTATCGTAAATATTGTATGAATCTTCTACAACCAATTGTATTATACTTATTCTAGCATTGCACATAATATTTATTTATAATAAATACCAATGAATTCAACAAATAAAACCATTAAATGAAAACAAAAATCTTAACGAATGAAGTGTTTCTAAATAGTAATTCATTTATTTCTGAAACATTCTACTTTTATTTTGAGTGAGAATTAGAACTTAAAACTAAGAAGCAGTTTTGATTCCTGTTAAATAGGTTTTGTGTTGGAGTTCAAAATATAAATTCTTTTTCAATACTGATGATTGAAAAGTATGTTTACATGGTATGAACATAAAGATCAGTTGAAATATTATCTGTTGTTCAATAAATAAGTAGATAAAGATTTGGAGAATGAAACATGTAGAATTGAGATACCATCAAATTTTCAGGAGCAATCTCGATCATTTGCCCCTTATACAGTACTAATTATACAACTAATGTTTAGTTTGGTATGTAAATTAGGAATGGAAAGTGAGTTCGGTTGCAATTGAAATATATTTTGGTTACATTCAAAGAGTTATTTCCCCTATATAGGTTGGATATAATCTAGTTGTGATGTAACTTAAATAAAAACGATACGCGTAAATACACAAAAATATAAAATCTGCTTATATGAAAAGCTAAAACGATATACAGAAATAGTAAAAATTATATCTGCTGTTAATGTTTCCGATGTATTATTATTAATTTAATAACAAAGTTAAAGAGTTGTTGAAAGAAATTGTTTCTTTGAGAAAATTGTTAGTTTTGTTACGCAGTTATCTTTTTCTTAAATTAAATGTTTTGCTATGTGTTTTCAAAGTCATTATAACTTTTGATACTTATCAAATTTTTTAATGTTTATATTCCTGCCTACTAACCCTCATCAAAATCTGCCTACTTCTCTGCCTGTATTCAAGACATAAGCCATTGCAAATATGTTATACAAGTACAATGTTCATTCTCCTGTCTATTAACTATCATTACAATATGCTCTGCCTTTACTCTAGAAATAAGCCATCACAAATATTTTATATAGGTACTTATAAATTAAAATATTTCTAAGAACAATATCGATCACTCACAACTTCTTAAATTTGATATTCATGTCTTTATGGCATTTACATATGGATAGGTTAGACTTCTTTTTTAGACCTTTCATAATTACAAAGTATCGTAGTATTCATCATAAATAATGGCATTAGATAAATTAAACTAAACTTAAATTTTATAGCTTGGCGCTTTATCTTTCCATACATACATACATATATATATATATATATATATATATATATATATATATATATATATATATATATATATATATATATATATATATATATATATATATATATATATATACAGAATATTATTGGTCGTATTATAATTCATTTTATTGTGAAATATCTGAAAGATTTTACCAATAAAAATTTCGGAATCACAAGCAAATATTTTACTGTTTTACTAAATTTCTACTTTTCGTAACGATTTTAATTTAGCTCCGAAAATAATCGTATTTATTGACTACAATATAATTTATTTTATCCCTAAGCCATTTTTATATTTTTGATAAATCAAAATATAAAAAAAACAAATCACACAGTTATTTTTACATATAATTGTGATTTCTTATATAAGTTGAGTTATATAAGTGTGAGGTTATATGTAAGTTGAGTCAAGTTAATGCTCACAGTCAAGAGTTATGAAATAAACATCTTTCGCAATAATTTTAGATTTTGCTTTACATTGAAAAAGATCATATATATATATATATATATATATATATATATATATATATATATATATATATATATATATATATATATATATATATATATATATATATATATATATATATATATATAATAAATATATAATATAATCTGTCTGTAATATAATTTCCTTAGTTCGGAAAACATTTTTATATATTGAAATTTAAAAATAATATACAAGTATTATAGTTTCGATAGTTGAGTCAATTTTATTTTCAGTCAAATGTTACAATAAAAGTAACTTTTGTAGTGATTATATATATATTTCATGTGAGAAAAAGTAACTCAACGTTTTCCCATAGACATAAGTTTATTTAGAGAATAATTCGTTAGAATTCATCCAAGTATATAGTGTATCTTTGTTTATCCTAATTACCGTCATAAAATGCTTTATTTTAAGCTTTATCATCAGTAGCTTTATCACTTATTTCTCCTGTATTTGAATACATCCGCTTTGATGTTTGCATCTTAATTTTTTTTTGGTATTTTTATAAATACAATTTTCTTAAACCAAACAACAATTTTACTCTATATGAGTTATTATGAGATAAAATATATAGACTGTGTGTGAAGGATTCTAAAGAAATCAACAATAAATGCAAATTCAATAAAAACTAAAAGATCTGTAAAAACCCACAAAAAACTAACAAATTTTATTATGATTTATCGAAATATTCTTGAGTTTATTAATCAGATTTTTTAAAATTATGATATTTTCAAAATCCAATAATTACCTTATTGATAAAATTAACAAAATTATAATGTATAGATAGAAAATTATATTTTGTACACACAAGTTGTAATTACAACTTTAACAAAAAATTTTAAGTAATGGAAAAATTGTGACTGATCATAAATTCTTGTGGAAGTGTTGCTGTTGTTGCTTATGACACTTGGACAAGCCAAACTCGCTATGCTTTGGCAATGCGAATTTAAGTCAATAGGGAGCGTCTTTTCGTTTTAACCAGAGCACCATGCAAAATGTACCTTATAATTAAAAAATTATGTTTCTTTTAACAGTGAATGCATATAATTGCTTTCGCCATAAGACATTGCAAGGTTTATTCTTCCGGAAGTCGAGCACGTATATTTCCACAATCTACCTAATTTTAACAAGCACTGATTTGTTCTTTCTTTAGAAACCAATGAATGGAAGTTTAGCACATATATTTCCATTATCTACCTGATTGTTTTTCCGAGGCACTGATTGGTTCTTTCTTTAGAAACCAATGAATGGAAGTTAAACACATATATTTCCACTACCTACCTGATTGTTTTTCACAGGCACTGATTGGTTTTATCTTCAGAAATCAATCAATTGAAGTTAAGCACATATATTTCCACTATCTACCTGATATTTTTTCACAGGCACTGATTTTTTTTTTCAGAAAC
Source organism: Latrodectus hesperus (assembly GCA_037975125.1). Taxonomy (NCBI): domain Eukaryota; kingdom Metazoa; phylum Arthropoda; class Arachnida; order Araneae; family Theridiidae; genus Latrodectus; species Latrodectus hesperus. The sequence continues at coordinate 26,701,947 of CM075859.1, forward strand.
CAATAAATGGAAGTTAAGCACATATATTTCCACTATCTACCTGGTTGTTTTTTCATAGGCACTGATTAACTCTTTCTTCAAAAATCAATGAAAAAGTGGTTTGGTTCATTCCAATGAACGCAGTAATTTAGTTATGACAAATATAGCAAGTGAAAGATTCTTGTGCACATATCTTTTGTTTTAATAAGCCATGGAGAATTTATAGTTAAAAAAGCAACATTTTCTTTATTTATCAAAACATAATAATAAAAGAATAATTGTTTTACATCTAACAAAAAGGATACAAAAAATTACTTTAAACCTAATTTTAATAAAACAATAATTAATGATTATTTTGTGTTTTTAAGTTGTTTTTTTATTTTTCAAGGTATGTGTGTAGCTTAAAACCTGAAAAGGTTTCTCTGTCTACACCCAATTTATTTAAACTTTAATACTTCACTTTTCTTCATACATGTACGTTTGTATACATGCATGTATGTTAGATAACAACTTTTACTTATACAATTCGTGAGTAAATATAAATACCTTTTGATTTAACAGATAAGCATTTTATATGTTAATCATCCGAATAAAAAATACAAGAGAATTCTCTTTTCAAATAAGTAAATTGAATTTTAACTTAGGAAAATGCTATATTGCTATCTTCTGTTAATTTGCTTCTGATTGTGATATAACATTTTCAAATATATTAATAAATGTACAAATTGTATTAAATAATGCTGTGTCTATAATAATACCAAATTAATACTAGATGCACTAAACGTTGAATAATATTCAGTTTTTTAATGTAACTTTCTTTCAATTTTAAATAATTTTGAAATTAATACATGCTTATTAGTTTTAGTCACACAGAAAAACATAAAACAATTACCTAATAAATGATATGATACTGCTGTCGGTTGATGCATTGACCCTAGCTTTCAGTTTAGCAGTTCTTGAGTTCGATTCTCAATCTGGGATGCCAGCCTGATAATTAGCCTTCACTACAAAAGTTATGGGTTTGAATGTTCGTAGTTCTGATACCTAATTTATAAAACAACTGGATTAGCTTTCGTACGAAATGTGTCTGTAGATTGATAAGCAAATCAAACACACCTTGGGATTTTTTTCAGTTTAAAATTCTGTATATCTAAAGATAAGTAATTATTATAAAAACAAATTTATAAAAAATTATTATTCTTTGCCAAAATACCTTATGCTAGAATATATGAAAAACGAAAAGATTAAATAAAGAAATAATGATATACTTTTAACTATAAAAATAGATGTATTACATTTGTGAATTAGTCAACACAAGATTTATGTATTAATTTTTGACATTTCATTAAAAGTAATCTGAAAAGTTTTATATAAAAAAACAGTTTTACAATTGAATGTAACAGTAATGGTCTCATATTAATTTGAATTCAATAAGTTTAAATAACTATTCTATTCAAAACTGAAATTCCTAGTTTGTTCTAAACGAGGAAAGAATTATTAAACTAAATAACCAAAATACACTTGTTCCTTCTTCTCAAAATGTATTCTCCAAAGTAACAATTTAACTGTTTCGAAAATTTTCTCCCAAACAGTTTTCAATAATCATATTATTGAAGAAACTACCGACAAATACAGTTTCCCCTTCTCCAAATATAATCGCATTATCATATCTGACTCTACTATTATCGTGTTAATTGCTGCAAACTGGTCTGGACACTCTTCTAGTGGCGAAACACCTTCAATAAAGGGTTGATTATTGTCTGTGGAGAATGGAATCCTTTCAGTTACTCCAATGACCCTTTTAGGGATCTTGCTATTCAATAATGCGCAATACTTTGTCGTAACGTATGGAAATACATTTTGTAAATTACTTTATACTTTGAAATGGAAATTCAATATTCTCTTTTAATCTGTAAGTACACAGTGTTAATTGTGAAAGTATTGGGTATAAAAGATTATTTCGCATAATATAGTTCAAATGTATGTTCTAAGAATTAGGCGGCTAAGTTTACAGTTGATTGGTTAGCACTCTGGTTTTCATTTTAATGGCATGTGGGTTGAATACCAGCCTGGATGATTGTAGAGGCTCAATCTCCGCTGTAAGCCTATGGAGTTAGTCAAATTAGTTTTAGTATATAAAACGCTGAGCCACAGATAAAATAAATCTTTCTAAAAATATTTGTGAATTTTTCGCAGTGATAATTTCTATTAAAATTAGAAATTTTTATTCCACAGAAAGTATTTGTGATTATTAAAAAACATTTTTTTTATTCGTTTCTGAATATTTCGAAGGAAAGTTGATATTTTGTTTCAAACTGATTAACTTAAAAAAAAAACTTCTTCGAAAGCATAGAAATCATTCATTCAATAAATTGGAATGATGCATGTTTGTGGGATTAATTGACAAGAAAATGAGATCTTAGAGTTTGAGATGATAGCTTGTTTTCGATTAATTAAATATTTAATTATTTTATTTATGAAAATGTTTTCCAATTGTTATTAATATGATCGAACTGCAGTAGTCAAAAAGATGAAATATGAAGATGTTTTTAATAGTCATACCATTTTATTTACATGATTATAATTTGATAAAATTCCGTATTTTTATAAGCTCTATTCTACCTTAGGCAAAATTATCTTCATTACTATATGGGGAATCAAGATAAAGTTACGAGACATCACAAAGCATTAATAGGGTTTTTAAAATACTTGCTGCAAGGGCTGTGATTTTACTTTAATTGGTTTAAGAAATTTATTATTACATTTTTTATTGTATGCTACTTATTAGAAAAAGTAAAGTAATGAGTTCAATGAAGTTAGATTAACACTATACCCTTGTGATTGCCCATTTTTAACGACAAAAGTCGTTTAACACAGTCAACTGCCTGGTAATTTTGAACCCCAGTCCAATTACGAGGTCGACACTAGAGCAGGCACAATCCTCTCTACGGCACCCTAGAAGAGATATATTGTACCACTGGAATTTTTTTAAAGTGCATGAACCCCCTCAGCCCGATTGTCTTTGGCTGCATCAAATAAAAATCACACCCTTCCGAAGAGGAGAGGTGTACTTTTCTCCTCATCCATACCTGCAATGATTCTCAATGTAGAAAGTTAATTTAAAAATATATTGGCATGACTAATTAAAGCAAAAAATATTATGTGAGATAGTAAACTTTAAAATACTTACATAAATTAAAACATAGGTCCGATTTTTATTATTAAATATTAAAATACAATGTTCCTATTGTCATGAACAACCACTTTCTATTTAATTTTTTTACAATATTTCTCGATAGAATTTTGAACGGTTTTGTACACTTATATTTAGGATATTATGTTATAAAATATAAATGATCATGTATTAGAAGCATTATGATCTGACAATCAAATATCCTAAGCATTTTATCATTTTAAATAATTTTATTCTTTATAAGTTTTTATGATTACTGCTAACAATAACAATATCAATTCAAAACGATTGTAATTAGATAGTTAAAGGTAAAGTTATGGCCTTTTATTTATGTCGACTGAAGCTTACAAAGCAAAATCGTAGTTTTTCACCATAATAAAGTGACTAGATCGACACCTGAACTGACTTCCTTTACTTTACGTCCAAGCAATGAGGTAATATTGTATTCTACTAAACTCTTAACGTGAATAGCTCCTCTCAGAATGCTTGCGGCTGAATCAGGTATCAAGCCCAACACCATCGGGACAAAGGAGTTTTGCTTTTCTCCGCCAATTTACCAAGGCTCTAGAAGTTTCTTTTTTATTGTGTGAGGCTGTCCTCTGAACACATTTGTAAACTTGAAGAAATTAAGGTTACCAATAACCGGACGATACACACACACACACATATATATATATATATATATATATATATATATATATATATATATATATATATATATATATATATGGTGATCTTTTTTAAAGTGACAGAGTGTTTGGAGCGCTGTGTAGCTCGATCTAATAGCCGAAATGGCAAAAAAAAACTCGGTATTTAGACTAATCAAAACACGGGAAAAAGGATTCCGTAAAAAAAATTTAGTTCCAAAAATCGTCGTTAAGGCATTTTATTGCGCTTTATAATGTATAAAATGTGAGAAAAGAAAAATACTAATACATACAATCGTATAGTTAAATTATTAATGTTTATTTACAACATTAACTTCCCCGGTGAGGAATTAGACCACATTCAATGTGAGCATCGTTCTCAGAAATAACACCATGCATTCTGTGCACAACGCTCTCCACAACCGTGCGTAACATATCACAAAGAACATCCCGCACTGTCTTTGTTATTTTGTCCTTTAAGATAGACAAATTTGATACTCCACCAACATAAACGCACGTTATTCTCGTTATTGTAAACTACAGCAGCGCCACAAAATATATGGCGGTGACTTTTGGAACTAAATATTTTTTATGGAGTCTTTTTTCCCACTTTTGATTAGTCTAAATACCAAGTTTGGTGTCATTTCGGCTATATTAGATCGCACTACAGGACGCTCCAAACACTGTCACTTAAAAAAAAATCACCCTGTATATATATATATATATCGCTCTTTTTATTTATTCATATTCAACATATAACAATGTAAAAATAAGGACAATTTCTTTAAGAAAATTTTTAAATTGTTTTGAAGAAAACTAATTAGTTTTGCAAAATTATTAAGTTACTAATGACAGGCCAATTAATTGCATACGTTTGAGACTATTATTATTTTAAAAAAATTTCGCTTCAACATCGAATTACATAAGAAATATAAGATCATTGTATAATTTTAGCTCCCTATTTATAAGCTGTTCTTTAATTTTGTGTGTTCTTTTTATAAATTCAAAAATTAATTGCGTTCTGTTATACACGTATAGTAAATAATTTGCTATAATTGTAAGACAGTGATAGTATTAGCAAACTTGACACACATTTTTAATGAAGAACACTGACAAGAATAATTTATTCATTTATATTTTATAATGGCCTTTTATGGAACTAAGAATTCACGCAAAATTGATGATTTTCAAGTATTCTCCATATATCATTTTTTTTTTCGTGAACTAAATATTTGCCCTAATCTATTGTCTTAAGAAAAAATCAAAATTGGTTTTTTTTAGAATTTGTGTTTATGTTCTGCGCTAGAGCTGCATGACAAAAAAATTTTAATTACTTGAAAATAAAAATGTTAAGCAAATTATCAACACAGTTGGAATAGAATAATAATTTAATAATAATTTGCACTTTTCTTAATTTGTGCTTTTCATAAACCCAAATGGAAGACGTAGGTGTTTATTAGAAGAGTAAGAAACTTTTCTACTTAAAGCTAATTATATCCTCTTAATTATTCTGGATCTTTAATATCAGAATACTGAAATTCAGTACTGATTTGAGAGGCTTGAATAAACAACATAATAAGAGCTAATACTTAAATTACTACCCTTTCATGAGCTATAACAAATTTTAAAAAAATGGGGAAAAAGAACTAATTAATTAAAACATATAATGATTATTGAAAGACTATATTAAAATCAGAATGAATCAGCTGGAAATTATAGACAGCCCCGAGTAAAAAAAAAAGTTACTTTATGACATAATGAGTGTCATTAAAATCTTCGTTTATCAGAATTTTCTCTAGTAAATTTGTCAAAAACGTAAAGATAATTATACTTAAGCGGAGCAAAATTATTATCATTTGATGTCAAGGCACAGTTGCAGCTGAAGTTAATTATTTTTTAATAAATCTATTTTTGTAGTTCCATGTACAATTAGTATACGGTCTTATTTTTGGCTATTTTAGTACAATTATATTTTTTTGTTTCAGTTTAATATTTTTTATTGTATCTTGTTTCAATTCAGTTATTTTCTTTCGAGTATAAGTTATATATATTATGTTAAAAAATGATCGAAATGGGAACAAACTGCTAAAAATGAGCAAAAAGTTAAAAATGATTATAAAATAAAATATATTTCAGTAATATATAAATTATAAAACAAAACAAAAAATACTCAATTATTAAATAAACAAACAATACATCTATAAAATCATATTATTCAATACCATCAAAAACTTTATAGTAACAAAATTTTGTGTAGATGCACATACATTGAATATAAGAAAATCTAGTCTAGATTAATTGTTTTGGATTTTTGAAATTAAAAGATGCATTTGTAAATTGATCCTTAATATTAAATTATCTTCAAAATCAGCGAATATTTTATGATGATGCACTTTTGTCTTAGATGTACTTATTGAATAGGGAATAATCCATACCAAAACACACATTTAGATTTTTTTAAATTTTACATTTGAGAATGACGTATTTGATTTCCAGTTTTATAATCAGTTTATTTATCAAGACATTTTACGAGTAGAATCATTTAAATTAACTTTAAATGAAAAAATTGCATATATTTTTGACTGCTCAAGCAAACAAAAAGTTCTTCAAGGAATGACTTAACAAAGTTCTTTTCAAGATGTTTATTCGTCTACAAAGCATTTTCATTTTTTCAAAGAAAATTATAAGATATTATTAGGAAATGTCCTCAAAACCATCCCAAATTAACAAGGCAAACAATATTCTCTTATCAACAGATCAGTCAATAATCATCCAAGCAAACGAAAAATTCTTCTAAGATTATTTAAAGATTTTCTTTTCAGGATGCTTATTCGTCCGCAAAACATTTTTAACATTTTCAAGGAAAATTTTAAAAAATATCATTAGAAAGTGTCTTAAGAGTCATTAGAAATCAGCAAGAAATTATTAGGCAAACACTAATCTCTAAATCAACAGATCAGTCAATAATCATCCTAGCAAACAAAAATTCCTAAGAATGATTTTCCTAAGAATTTAATCTAAGAATCCTAAGATTAAATTCTAAGAATCCTAAGAATTTAATCTAAGAATGATTTGGGACGAATAAACATCCTCAAAAGGACATCGTAAATGTCCTTTTCAGGATGTTTATTCGTCCCAAAATGTTTTTAATTTTATCATGGAAAGTTAAAAGATATCATTAGAAATATCCTAAGAACCAATCAAAATCAACAAGTAATTATTAGGCAAACAATAATCTCTAAATTAACAGATTAGTCAATAATCATTTTTAAAATGCACAAAAGTTTTTCCATGAATAGTAGCAACTCACACAAGTTTTCTTTTACTCTCTATGACTATAAAAATAAAACTGTTTCAATGGCTGAAATTAATATCTGATTTCATCACATATCAATTGACAAAAACATAAATAAGAACTTACCCTCTTAAAAAGTAATCATAGGCACAATGAATAATCCAAAAGGTCATTTATTCCCAAACATTTCTAAATATCTGGAAATCATTTCCCTTTCGTCATCATGTCGCCAGAAGTCTTAAGTCAAAGTTTTCGGATAAACGTGACGAATTTCAGCCATCTTAAGACCGTCAGTTGCTGTGTGGGTTGCAATCTCATGAGACTATTTCTAATTTCTTACATCGAGAGAGGACAACATAGTAATCTCGTTGATTGTACTTCAAAAGAACTTTTCTGATTTTACTTATACAACATATTCTAATTCCTCCTTAAGTTTTATAAGGGACATATAAGCCACGAGTTACAATTATATAGTTAGAAGGATATTCTTTGTCAGAAATTTCAGGTGGAATTAATTCTGAAAAGGAAAGCACATATTTACATTCTTCACTTACTTAAAACGTTCATTTCGCACATTCTGCTAAAGAATGTAATTTACATTTTAGTAGAATGAAAATAGTATAATTTCCTTTTACATTTACGAAATTATGTTCTAGAAGTTATTAATGTTATATTTTTATTTTTCCCCTTTGGAAACATTATAATATGCTTAAATTAAAATTCAATTCCCATGACGGAGTTCTTAATAGATCAATTAATTTAAGATACTTATTTTAAGTAGTTAATCTTTTAGAAGCATTTGTTAAGTATGAGACACATTAAATAGAAAATTTCCAAATATATCACATTAAATGATTGTATTATATACTTTGTTTAAAAAAATTCTTTGAAATAGTTTTCAAATATTTCGAGGTTAAACTTTTTTTAAGTTTTTCTGCGTCCTTCTAGAATTTATCACCTTAAATACGTATACGTTAATCAACTTCTTCTTTAATAGCGTAACAACCTATTACAGGTCTTAGCTGCCTCTACAGCACAGCTTTTTCCAGCCCAGTCTGTCCAGAGCGACACTTTGCCAATTCCTAACTTTCAGTACCTTGAGGTCATTTTCAGTATCGACGAGCCATCTTGTTGGTGATCTTTCTCGGGTACGGGATCTTTAGAGGTTCTTAAACGTTGATATTCTAGTGGGGTTGTTTTACCAGCTTCTCCAGACATTACCAAGCCATCTTAGCCTGTTACTTCTGATAACCTGGGTAATCTGGGGCTGGTTATACAGCCTATACAATTCAAAATTATATCTGGTTCGCCAGCAACCCTGTTCCTGTACAGGCCCATAGATAGTTCTTTATACCTACCTTTCAAAGGTTTTCAGTGTTCGCTGTATATCGACATTTAATGTCCAGGTTTCGCTTGCGTATAGCAGCACGTGTAGTATGAGTGTATTGTAAATTCTCAGTTTTGTTTTTCTGCTGATAAGTTTAAATCTTAGTTGCATTTTCAGCCCAAAAAAGCATTTATTAGCTGATTTGATTCTGTTGATGATTTCATCTTTCAGCTTGTTTGTATTAATAATTGTTCCGAACGTTAATCAATACCATAAATTATAAAGATAATATACATTACATAACATACAATTTACATAATATAGCATAAAAAGCCATATTTTTACAGATAATAAACATTCATATTAATTTTTGTAGTATATAGTTACAATAATAGTTATAAATTATATTCCTACAATTCAAAAACAGTAATATTGGATATGGCCCAATGCTAAGATAACCAGATTAATTCTGAATGTTATTTTGAAGGGGAGAGAGGAAAAGAAATTTTCTAATTAAAATCTGTATAATGATCACACACAAACAAAAATATACCTATCTAAAAATACTTTAGAGAAAAATTATTTTCTGTTGTAATTACATAGAGAAAACTTTATTATCAATCCAATTATAATATAATGCTATATGAAATATACCAGTAATCTCTATAGAATCAATAATTCTAACAATGGTTTAACGTAATTGATCATTAAATTAACACATTTTGGTTTGTTTTGGATTTTATGAACTGTATGCTAGAAAACAATGTTGCAAAGAAATTATTAAATTTGAATTCAACAAAGAACCAAAGATCAACGTTGCTTAGTGAAAGAAAACTTCCATTCATGGAGAAAATTTCCAAATTCAATCATGGAACCTGTTGAACAGGAAACAAATATTGAGCCTCTGCTTTCTGAAAGCATGTCTTTCAAAGCGCGTGCTTGGGAATTTTCCGGGTCTTCTACCTATCGACATTATAATACGATCCTCTATTTATGAAAAAATTCTTCAAGGCTATACACAGAGGATGATGAAACATCTTATGACAGGTTCACACTTTTTATTCTTTTGACACATTAAGTTTTCCGCTATAAGATGTTTAATAGGCATAGAAAACATTTTAAGTAGATACAAAATTGCAGAGTGAAATGAATCAAAAGCTGTGTCTTGAATATCTGAATACTAGTAAGTTTCAAATGTTGCCAAACGATATAATAACGTTAAAAATATAAAATATTATGAATTAGCTAACTAATTCATAAATATCGTAAAATTCACAAACATTTGATGAATTATTTATAAATTATGAAAAAGTATTTATATATGCTAAAACTTCTTAACTTAAAACCTATAACAAATGTGAAGCAAATATAATTTCACAATTTGACTACATACTGCGTAAATTTAATTAAAAAACGAAGAATGAAACAGAAAACGAGCAAAAATTATTTCACTGAGATAATGAAAATTTATTTTATTTAGGAAAAAATTACATATATTAATAAAGACATTACAATTTTCACATATATTAATACTGTCATGAAATTTTCAGTATCGCTTTCGAGAACTTTCGAGAAATTAAAAACAATGATTTCGAAAGGATTTCCACAGATTTATTTGAAAACAGCATTGAATTTTCTTTGACGTCATGTCTTTCATTAAAGTTAATGCGCATTTATTCCAAAAATAGAAGTGAAGCTCTAGCTTCAGGGTAATGTTAAGAAGTTTTGGTTTAAGTGAGTGTATCTAAGTTCTAGACTTTATGCTTGGAATAAATTTAGAATCCGACTTTTTAATTTGTGAAAATCAATACACACTTATTGTTAGCGGTTTCATTTCACCCGCAAACTGTAGATTTGCAGAGAGGCTCACCGAATGCAGGAAAGAGTCGGATAAAGGAAACGGCGAGGAAGTTTCATTTACCCTGCAGCTAAAAGTTTTTAATTTGTTTTCCTTTAATTTCCTTTTAGACTAAGAGAAGCTTGACAGTTTTTCACTGAAAAACGCAGTTAATAATCTCTTAGAGTAAAATGTTACAGATACAGTTAAAAACACATATGTTTCAATTATTTAAAAGAAAGTGTTATAATTAAATAATGGTTTTTTTTTTTTTTTAGTTTTGATTCCGGGGATAACAAGTTGGAATTTTTTTTTAATCAAATTAGCCAAACACGTTCTTATAAAAATATCTGTCTTTAATTCACATTTAATGAAAAGTAAGCAGTTTTGATGTTTTTGAACTTCGAATTAAAATAAGAATTCATTAAATTATTAAGTGGATTGGGTAAATTAAATATAAGCAGTTAATTAGTTTAGTTTGCTGTTGTTCTCAGTATTCATTTTTTGTACACAAGACCAAACTTAATCAGTAACCGTAGTTTAAAGTGGATTCCAAACTACTACAATGAATTGCGTTAGTAAGTGTGAAATCGAACCCATGAACTATTGAAGGACCAGAAGTGGCAGTCAAATCCATAGTTTGTTGAACCAGAAACCAAAGAGTTAAGTTCAGAATGTGTTGCCATCATTTTAGAAATCAAAGTTATTTATTAGATTTGCGGTTGTTGCAATATTTCGTTGACATACTTTTTTTGTAACAGAATGAAAGTATTTATTTAGAGGTTTTAAATTTAAAATCGTACCTATTTTCTAATTTCTAAAAATTGTGATATTTTTGAACTTTGAAAATCAATTCTTTGGGTATATTTAACCCACCGGAAAATTATGTATTTCCTTGATCAAAATTTTGAGAGTTCATGTACTACTATTCATTTTATTTTCCTTGAGCAGTAATGTGCACAATCCTGAATAATGCGAAATAAATGAATTCTTGAATAAAGTCTACTGTTTTTATATGCCAAAGAATTTAAATGTGCTCTAGAAAAAGCATTTTTTCAATAACCATGTTCCCGAATTGTTAATATATAATTTTATTGTTGTATTGTATCCCTCACCCATATAAAACATAAAAGAATAACTTACTACACAAATTCACTGAAATGATTTGAAATTTTAGCATATTGTGACACTTCTGTATTATCAAGTACATATTTTGATATTTATTTTTGTGATGTGAGGAGAAAAATTAAATCATTCATTCGTCGATTGAAGAAAATGAATTGGTCACTTTTTAATTTACAGATTTTTTATTTTGGGAGTCTAATGCTTTATTTTTTGTACTCAATCAGTCAATAAAAATTCTTCTTTTCTGATCAGTGAATGAAATAATTAAACATTTTATTCTAAATAGACTAAAAGAATGTGTATTGGAATTTTTAGATTCAATAAACATTTCTCGACAAATAAATGTAAGATTTTCTAAGGAATGTTGGATTTTGTAATAGAACTTATATGAATCCTCCATAGGATTCCTTAAAAATCTTACAATTTGATGACTTCTAATTTATGTAGTCTGAAAGAGACTGGATTTGAAATTTTTTCCTTTAACCAATAGTCTCATAGCATTTTTATGGTTCATCTATAATTTGAGCTTTTATTTTGAATGCCCTTTGCATGAAAGTCTTTACAATCTCAATTTGCCTTGAAGAGTATCATTCACTCTTTTCCAATCTTCAAATCTTTTAGGAGTGAGTTCTTAGACTAAAAAATATTATTCTAAATCGGAAGTAAAGAATGAAACAAAGAATTAAATTGTTTACAATGATTCGCGCCAGACTTCTGCACAAACACATCCATCCATTGCCAGAAAGCATCTGATTTCCCCGCCCGAAAAACAATTCCGACTCAATTTTCAGTGATGAAGGAAACACCATTTTCACAAAATGATATTGCAAGAGTAAATTTTCCAAGATAACAATAGATAATAGAGGTACAGAACTCTTTGAATGCTGAATATTTCCCGACAAGAAGTAACATATCATATGCCAACTAATTACATCATGCAAATATGTTTTCCCCCTTATAATGTGATCAAATTACAGTCTTCACGAATGAATGGTAATAAAAATAATATTATAAAGATTGAGGCACTTTTTTAAACTAATAAACTTACTTTTCATTTTTGTAATTCTTCTCTCTATAGCAAATGTCGTTCAATTTATCGTAATTTGTTTTATTTAACAATATACTCTCACAAAAATTAAAAATTTGAATCGTAGGAAAACATAAAAAAGATAAACGTTTTTTCGTTGATAAGTTTTCACTCTAACTGCCCAAATCTTGTATATAATTACCGAATTGTCTTATATAAAAGTGATTTATTTCAATATCACATTATAAAGAATAATTTCAATTAAACATGATTTATTTATTGAATTAAATTTAAAAATTTATTAGTTTAGTTAAGGCATCAATCATTATTAGTATTACACCAATAATTACAAATTATTGTACTTCTATGTCTATATGTTATTCAATGTATTCATATCTATTATTTAAACAGTATCGAAGTTAAATTATTTTTTATAATATCGGTGTAATTATTTTAATTTACTCTTTTTATACCATAAACCACTATTTTATGATAGATCATCATCGGGAGTATAATTTTAGTGCTCTGATATAATTTGCAGTTCTATATACAAAATACACGCCGTTATATGAATTCTACCAGGATTCACTGATGATATTAATCATCAGAAATTATTTTATTAATCACACATAATTTTTTTTACTTTGTATCTCATTTTTTTCTAAAATATTAACCGAAAATTGTATATTTATAACACTCTATTCGGGTTAGGCTGACCACCTAACCAGAACATATGCTGCACAACCCAGGGTGTTGGGGTAATAACAGATATGGGCACTATAGACCTTAGCCTCACCGGGTTGTTGTTCGCTGGGGTGTATTTATGGTATAAAAAGAGTATAAATGGTATAAAAAGGCATAAAAAGAGATTTATGGTATAAAAAGAGTAAATTATTTTAATTTACTCTTTTTATACCATAAATTACTATTTTATCATAGCTTATCATCGGTAGTATAATTTTAGTGCTCAGATATAATTTGCAATTCATATACGAAATATACGCCGTTATATGAATCCTGTCAGGATTCACTTATGGTATTAATCATCAGAAGTATCAATCATACATAATTTTTTTATTTTTATCTAATTTTTTCTAAAATATTAACCGAAAATTGTATATTTATGTCACTCTATTCGGGTTAGGCTGAACACCTAACCAGAACATTTGCTGCACAACCCAGGGTCTTTGAGTAATAACAGATATTGGCACTGTAGATCTTAGCCCTACGGAGCTGTTGTTCGTTGAGTTTAGAGAAATAGAGAGAATGAAATAATGAGCTTTTTCGGAAAATTTCCAAAAGGTAAAGTTCATAAAAATATAATTACCATGGATTTACTACATCAGTAAGTACATACCATGCGGCACAATAAGCAAAATTTAAGTGTCATATTAATCCTCAATTATATTCCTTAAATATACTTAACTTTTTATTTTTGTCTAATTTTCTTTGCAATATTGTATATTTATGTCCTACTGGAATAGTTATCAGTTTTTACTCAATATTCTTATAAAATGTATCCGCAGGTAATTTATCGTTAACAATATCATCAATAGCAGTTCTAATAAATTTATGGGTTCACCTTGGCCTAGTGATACGAGCACGCTTTTTAAAAGCTGGGTTTCCCTCAGTCGCTGTTGAACAAAAGGAGATAAGTGCCGTGACTTCGCTTTCTGTATGCAAAAGTATGTGTGCAAGACATTTTTCCAGGTTTTCACCGTTGAGACACTATGAATATATGACCAATTACCAGCAAAAAGCCCTCCAAGAAGGCAGCTTATAAAAACAGATAAATGCTTTACAAAAGCATATAATATACAAGGCTTTCTACCATGAAGTTTCAAACTCTGAATTCAAAGAATTATATATAGTAGTCTTGGTTCTCGCTCTTTATTCTGGAACAAGCTGATAATACATTTTTTAAAAGCTCAGGGGAGATAATTATTAAACATTTTGCAACAATCATTAGAAATCTAAACGTATTCTTGTCTTACATTTTTATAAAAAAACGTTTATTAAATCTGTCTTATGTTTAAAACAAAGATGGATATCTTTTTCTTATCATGATTTTTTCAATATATATTAAAACCACATTCAAAATTGCTTCTTAAAATTTATCACAATGAAAACATAATGTTGTCATATATCCCGGTAAATATGTTTGATACGGTGTAGTCACCAATCTACTATGTAACTGAAGCTTTCCTAGATAGTGGTCCGTAATAATGTGTTGCAAGGGAGGAAACCCAGAAATTCCTGAAAGACGCGCATGCAGAAGCACAACATCTATCTTCAGTTCTTCAACAGTGACTAAGTCATTTTGCTCTGAAGAATAATGTCTTCCCAATAAGCCATGATGATCCCCTGAAATAAATAAAAAGCTTACGCTTAAAAATATAAAAAGAAAAGTACAAGAACAGAACTTAAATCTGTGTAAATAAGACCTTTACTCTGTCTTACCATTAAATTGTCATCGATTTTTTGTACCGAGCTAAAAGCATTATCTAATTACGTCCAGCAATATCTAAAGAAGTGAAACTTGTATCAGGATCTTGATCTTTAGCGAATTTAAAATATATGGTATGTTTAATACTGAAATTTTGATTACAACGTTTATAATTAATTTAAATCGTCACTAACACTGATTTGATCTTACTGGGAAATTGCTGATGCCGTGTGTGATGCACATACATTATTCTGGAACTCCTATCTTTTCAAAAAATGGAGGCTTTTCTTTCCTTTATTATTGTCAACTATGAATAACCACTGGAACTAGAGAAAAATTATGTAGGCTCCGAATACTCAATTGGCTTAGTATTTGCTTACTGTATTTTTTTTAAAAAAATGAACATTTACTATTTTTACATTTTTGAAAATGTATTGTTCATGTCCATTGTAATGAACCTATTTTCAGTTTTCCCACTATGCTTCCGATCAAAAATACATTTGAACGCGATTAAAAGGAGCCCGAACTTCAATATTTAATAAGTTCTTAACGGAATTTCAAACTTTCCACATACTTTATTCGATTTATTTTAGGTGAGATCTATACGTGGGACATGATTTTGTAGAGCAAAACAACATTTCTAACAAAGGTATGTTAATAAAAAGCAGCCTTATAAAATATTAAATATCGTTTTTTTTTTTCCGAAATCAAAATTTTCCACCGAAAAAGCATTTTCCACTAAAAGTCACGTCTCTCTGTTTATCAAGGAAAGGGAAAACTGACAAAACATGTAAAACTGCTCTATATTAAAAATTTTTAGTGAAATTCCTCTGTGTGTGTTCTTACTTTAAAATGCAACCATTAATGTTCCCCATGGATTTGAAAAATCATTGAAACACAATCATTTTCTTCAGGTTTCTGAGCATTTATCATATTTCGTTTCCTACGTAACGGCATTTTCTGTAAAATCCTTTAAGAACAACGTTATTTGAATGAACATTTTCTTAAGATAGAATCAATATGATATAAATTGGTTCCTTTTTATAGCAGGATTTGATGGTTACCAGAGAAGTAAAATGATTTCATGAGGTCTTTAAGAATGAAGAGGAACACTATTACATGGTTAAAGGAAAACATGGTTCCGATGGAAACAGGCGTGGTCTCTTAATACGGTTTGCCGTGTGGAGAAGTTTATCCATATTTAATTATTATAGTGGTGGGTAAAAATTCTTAAATAACAACTTAGGAATCATATATTCTTTTCCATTATGAAATTTATTACCTTCATTATTTTCAAATAAATCATTTTCGTTAAAAAAAATGTAATTTTATAAAAATAACACAAGGTTATCAGCATATTTTTGCTGTAAATAATCACTTATACCTAATTTTATTAATAAGGTATAAGTTAGAAAAAAATTAACGCAATTGAATTTAAATCATACAAAAAGGCTTATATTTCAAAGATAGTTTTATCCATATCTTTTATTTACATTCTTATAATTAATGAACCACATAATGTGTACAGAGAAAGAAACTTTATAAGTTTTTGACTACATTAAGAAAAGTAGTGACAGACACTAAGGAAATTTTGTACGCGGATATAAAATTATTATTCAATAGAAAAAATAAAGATGAAATACATCTTAAAAACAGTATCTATAATGAGTTAAAAGTCCTGATCATTAATAAAACATAAAACATCTACTCGTGACAATCGTACTATGAATTAAATAAATTCTAATATTTTACCAGTTTTTATTCATAATGTTTGTAAATATAATTTCTATTTGCTTACAAAATCATTAAGAAAATCTAGTGAAAACATTTATGTCATTCCTATATATAGTTCCGAAGAAAAATATACTTCTTTTAGTCAAAAAGTAGGTCATTTAAAACTGCGGTTTCTGACTATTTTAGATTTATGGCGGGTAGTTTAGATAATTTATCAAAAAGTTTAACAAAAGAAATGGTCAGAGAAACAAGCAAACATTATTGTAGAAGGCAATATTTTTTGTGGAAACAGTAATAATAAATATTTCTCTCAAGCTATAAATTATAACGATAATAGCATTAAAAGGCGAATATCCATATGATTGTCTGTATTTTATGAAGTTTTAAAGAAAAAAAGTTCTTTCAACGATTTAAACACATTTAATAAATGAATGTTTATTTTTACTTTTCCATTTGAGAAGTGAGCTTTAGCTAATAAATTTTAATAATATTTATAATTTAATTTTAATTCCATAATTGGTATAATTGGTATAATTATAAATATAATTTGATGAGAAAAAAATGAAATAAAGAAAATAGATGTTATATATATATATATATATATATATAAATTGTTATAAATTGGATTACATTTTATTTTTTAAGTACCTATATCTATTAAATTAAACTGGGGGCAGAAAAGATAAATGTGTCATTTGTATTCATTTAATATTTAAATGTTTTTAAAATCATACTTTTTCTATAACGAAATCAGAAACGTCATTTATTCATTTTCATGAAGGTTAAACAATGTGGTTAAATAATTTTGCATATCAATATTATTTAGAAATTGATATGTTTTCCCCGATCCCATTCGATAGCGATACAATGTTCTTACACTATTGATTCAGGGGATTAACACCTAAAAGACTGTCCCTTAAGATTCTTCTTCATTCTACATTATTTGAGGAGATTTATTTAGTATGAACATTGTTGTGGTGAGATTCGGATATTTCTGGAAGAATTCCGAGGAAACCCAGATTCGTTTTTTAAATAATTGAATGACAGAGGTAAATTCAAATTAAAAATACAATAAAACTTAATTTATTTTAACTTAATTACAAGAGAAATTTACATTTACAATCAAAACAATCTTGATTAAATAATTGAGATTCTAACATTATTATTTGTTTTATGACAATTACACATTAATATATCATAACTGAGTGTGACCAAACGGACAAGGTACGAGAGATCAGACTCACTCTTTTTGAAGTAGCAGTGTGGTGTTCCCTAACATCTATGACATTACCGACTCAGGATCTCGCTTGGCTTGCTCATTGCTCATGAGCTTTCCCTCTTTTCTCTGCTATCTCTCCTCAGACTTTACCTTCTCTTCCACTCATCTATTTGTAGGACGTCTGTAGCTCCATTCAAGAAAGTGAGGCAGGGCTCCTACTGGACAGGGCAGTTATACTCCGTTTACAACTAACACCTTTTTAGCTTCTTATTATGCTCAATGAGGGCCCAGTCCTCAATTGTGGACTCCTTTACTATGTCGGGCTTCTCTAGGGCTTCTGTGTGTGTAGATGCAGTTTTTAGTTCTCGTCTTAGCTCCTCCTTTTTACACCATTGGTTTCCAAAGTTCCATACTACCTCCTACACTTCTATGGGATAGGTCAGAAATCTCTCCCCCTCAATCCCGACTGATCAGATTTACAAATAAAATATAACATAAAACAAATAATTTCCTTGTAATTTTCTCCAGATCACTCATCCCTTCCGAAAGGAAAAATTTATTCTTTTATTACACTTGGCTCCTTGTGCCAATTTTTATTACATCCTTTCTTTTATATTATTACAGCTTAGTTTGAAAGGAAAAGAGGAAACTCTTAGATTTAAAGTGCAATAAAAATACACCCATCTATTTTATCAGGGTTTGGTTATATCGTATTACACTACGACATAATCAATACGACATAACCAAACCCTGATAAAATAGATGTGTATATTTTTATTGCATCCTTTCCTTTATATTATTACAGCTTAGTTTGAAAGGAAAGGATGAAAACTCTTATATTTAAAGTGCAATAAAAATATACTTAACTATTTTATCAAGGTTTCGTTATGTCGTATTACACTACGACATAATCAATACGATAT
This sequence comes from Latrodectus hesperus, assembly GCA_037975125.1. Classification (NCBI taxonomy): domain Eukaryota; kingdom Metazoa; phylum Arthropoda; class Arachnida; order Araneae; family Theridiidae; genus Latrodectus; species Latrodectus hesperus. The sequence goes on from CM075859.1 coordinate 26,720,699, forward strand.
AACCAAATCCTGATAAAATAGATGTGTATATTTTTATTGCATCCTTTCCTTTATATATTATTACAGCTTAGTTTGAAAGAAAAGGAGGAAACTCTTAGGTTTAAAGTGCAATAAAAATATACACATCTATTTTATCAGGGTTTGGTTATGTCGTATTACACTTCGACAAACATAACAAAATTTGAGCAACAGTTGCTATTAAATTTTAAATGCTACATAAATAAAATACTCATATAATAACTTCAAATATAATTTAAGGTGGAATACAATTTCATTCCAAATTATCTTAATTTCATTTCTGAAGTTATTTTTCTCGTGACTTCTTTTAATTTGCATATAGGTAGATATAAAGCTATGCATATCAATCATTGAGATCTGCATAAATAATTCAAAGAAAAGAATCTACCCATTACTTTACTTGTATTTTTACAATTACTTTGCGAAATATTTCGACATTTCTATCACTCATAAAAATATGCAGTCAAAGTTTTAAACAAATTTAATGCAAATGTCCGGATTTGTTGCGATAATCACATCGACACGTATAGAATAATGAATAAATTATTATTCTGGATGCATTAATTCAGCTGCTCTAAATAACAGTCCTTTTTATAAGTTGGAAGTCTTTTTAAATATTTCATGAACGCTTTAACCTTAAATTTTTTATTTGAGATATATTTTTCTCAATAGACGTTCTTACCTAATTACAAATAAACACGCTGCATTTTGATTTGTTTCAAAGTCATTTTTTGCCCATGAGAGCCAATTCAAATGGAGCTTAAAAAATTAAAACGAAGTTCGAGATTCTGTAAGCATACATGGCCGTAGTAGGAGTCATACAAATGAGATGTTAAATTGAAGGCCAAAATAATGATTTTCGGAACATTCTTATTATATATATATATATATATATATATATATATATATATATATATATATATATATATATATATATATATATATATATATATATATATATATATATATATATATGTTTCTATATATTACATATAAAGTACACCATGCACAGAAATATTAATAAACTATACTTAATTTTCATAAATTTTCTTAATTCAATTTGTCATAATTTTTATATGTTATAATCAACCTGAAGTACTATTTGTAAAAGAATACAAATCTGGATAAATAAATGCCTCTAAATCGATTGAGAATGGCGAAAAATAAGGAATGTTACTAAACGTTTTCTTTGTACAATTTCAGAATGCTGAATATTTTGTTACAAGTAAATTTTAAATAATTATAATATTTTATGTATGTATTAAATCTAATAATATTTAATAATTTAATTTTAATAAGTAACTAAATATATAGTTTCTGAATGCAAGCTAAAAAATATTACTTTTTGATTTATGAGCAAAAGGTGTTAGCATAAATTTGTGGGCAGATTAACTCTACCAAAAATATACATGGTAAAATATATGATGTAAGTGTAAAGTTCTTGGGTAATTGAACACATGCATCTAACTCCATCATAGTATATATAGTGCAGGAGTACTTATATTGGCAAAGAGATTGGATGTGGTTCAAGTGCTGTTATTTTTATCACAAATATTGTGTATAATATATTTGATGAAATGAATCATCGTATTATCAACAAACATTAGGTTCTTCGATGATTGTAACATGAATCGAATCGGCGTTTTGCATACATGATGCAAGAATAATTAATTTCAACAACAACTTGAATATGTGCTTTCTAAATGTAAGTAACAGGATTCACATTACCATATGTTGATTATGGTGACCATTGAATAAATGAAACATACTTTTAAGCACTTACCTAGGGATCTAGGGACATGCCATACTGAAGACTTCGATTATGGAAATCTTTAATTTTAACCACGTACAGTTTTGCTTATATAATGTCTTTTGTTACATTAGAGTTCGACATCTTGAAGTAGACAATGTAACAGTCGGAATGGAATTCTGTTGTATGGTTTTTTAACATCCACCACAGATAATTTCAGGGGGGAGATTTTCACATCTTTCACCAAGTGTGTCAAAAGGAAAGAAACTAGAAAACTCCTTTCACTCACATGCCGAAATGAGGAGCCCAACGAGTATCCTCTGCTGTTTAGCAACCACTGGCATCGATATCGGAACTTTCCATTGGAAAAACTCTGTCCGACGATAAGATCTACGGAAATAACAATAAAATTAAATTAGTTTTCAGATAAGGTTCAAGGAAAATGAAAACTGGTCCTTTGTAATGTAAAAGTATGAATCTTAGAAATATAGAAAACTTGGTTATGTTCCTGTAAATAAGATAGAGAATAAGCCCAATAAATATGCATAGTAAGACCAATGTCTTTATTTTTAAATAGTAAACGTCTTGGTGAAATCACAAGATATTCTTTTGTTTTGAATATAATTTAGAGAAATAGTGCTTGAAATATTATAATTAAAAATATCCCCTCTTAGAGATAAAAAAACTAATTAATTGTTACACATAAGTGCCTCAATTTGAGATTACTATATGGAATCAGACATAATATAAAAATAAAATACATATGTGCTCAATCATGACTGTAATTTTTTAAAACTAAAATGGAAGGAAGTTTAATGACAGCGGAAATTGAAACAACAGTAATCAAAAAATTTTTTACGATCGAAAAATAAATTAAGTATTGATAAAATGATGATCTCATTTGCGGAGAAATGAAATTAAAAAATATTGATTAATTCAGGACGAGATGTCGAAGAAACAGTAGCGATATCGATTAATATCAAAAACGAAATGAATGTTAATGAGAAATAACAGCAGAATCAGAACATTTTTGTAGTCTCTTTAGAAAAAAATGACTTAATTTATCAGTGAAGTAAAGAGATCAATTAAGATTGATCAATTGATAGAAGTTTTCCCTGTGATTAAATTATCAAATTTAACTTGCAGAGAAATAATGAGTAAAATGAAGTTATGCATTTAGACTACCGAGATGAGCTCATCAAACTGTTAAGAAAATTGGAAACTTCTCTTCTATATTCTAAATTATTAAAGCGTAATAATTTACACTATTTGCAATTATAAGTAAGAAAATAATTATTTAAAAGCTAAATTAAAAGGAATTGTTTTGATATAATTTAAGGTCTTTGTGTACGTGTGTGTATGTGAACAACAGAAAAATTATCTTCAAGACCACTAAAATAAATGCTTGAAAGAAGTAATTTCCTACACGCAATTATCTCACTAAGTTGTTAGAACTTGTCAAACAATGCTGAAATATATTAAATATAAAATAATGTATGATTTATTAAAGTATAAGTTTAGAATATCAGAAGCATTTAAAACCATCATTAATTGTTTATTCCAACATCAAATATACATTTTGAATTTGAATTATAGTATAGTGTGTGAAACATATATTAGTCACTTGTTATTATAATGAAATAAATATTTAAGAGAGCTATATTAATTTATTATATAAATATTAAGATGTTTATATAAATATTAAGAATATTTTATAGTATTGTCATAAATATTTGTTGTTGCTAAAATGATTTTAAGAATTTTGATGCTTAATTTGAATTTATTTGTTCTATTGGAGGCTAATGTGTTTTCAGTTACAAAGTTTCAAGAAATGTCAAAAAGCAGCATCAAGTGAGAAAAAGATAAAATATTCGTTTTAATTGTTAATAACTGCAAATATATATACTTTGAATTTATTATTAGTTACATAGTTTTATAAATTTTTTATCCTGATAAATGCCCATAAAAGTAGGAATAGAAACTCCAAGAGAATTAATTTATACAAGCAATTTTAAAGAACTTTTTCAGGTATATGAAGTTTACGGACACTTAAAAATGAATAATTTAATGAAATAATTGCATTTTATTCTTGACTTATATCCTATATACTTTAATCCAAAAACAATCATTTTGAATGATTTTAGAGAAAAAGAACATTTAATTCACTTCAGTTGTATTATGATAAAATGTGAATAATTGTAATTGTATTTATATTATGATCATATCCTTAAATACCTTAAAATTATATCATGGTGTTATAGTTACTGTTAAAGTTAACATAATTAGTTGAAAATAGGGCCCATTAAAGTTTTAAGATAAATAGTTATTTAAAGATGGAAAATGCCTTCATTTAAAATCCTTAAGAAAGACATCTCAACTATAAGAGACAATTTAAGCCAGATGATATCTCGAAGGTTTGACAAAGATCTCAATTGACTCTGATATTAGAAAGACCAAAACCAAAGTTATAAATCAAATCCTGATATAGTTAATAACGACATTCTTTTTATCTATAAAATTTTCTTATTCTCCATTGAATAAGAACATTATCATTCATTTTCTTTCAGAGAACAATAGAGTAAAATGTACCTATGTAGGTGATAAGGTACTGCGTCATTATTTTCTTCCTCAAATTAGTAGTTACGTGTTTCTCAATAATAAAGAAAATTAATTTACAGAGAAACTAAAAAATAGATTTTTGCATACTTTAGATTAAATTATAATTTCATATTCGTAAGACTTTTATTATGTCGAATGAAAGTGTTTTTATAATCCAATGTACAAAATAACTTTTGAAATTTTTAGTGTGATTCTTTTATGTCTGCGTATCGGTAAGTCTATAAGCCGAAATCTTTTATGAAGCATTTGAACATATATCACACTGAAAAGACGTTTTCACAGACAGTAGACCGTATTCGTCTATCTCAAAGGAAGAAACCTGTAAAACCTCTAAGCGTCCACTCAAACGAACATGCATGGATAAAACAGAAACATCACATCAATTCCCCATCCAGATATGGTATTAATAAATTAAAAGAGAATTCAAAAATCATAAAGATTCAGAAAGTGGTAATTTAAATGCTTTCCTGAAATTACACAATTCAATAAATTAATAATAATTAATAAAATAATAATAACTTAAGAGTAAGTGTAAGTCATCTTATAAGTATTAGACTAAATGTCAGATGAACTAAAAATTAATATACCTATGTAAAACTAAAATGGAAAAAGAGAATTAGTTAAGGCACGCTTAAAAATAAATGTAATAAAATATTTATATTCGTTTCATAGAATATTAAATGATTATGTAGAAACACTTTATTTTTAAATAAAAATATTGCATATTTACACAGTTGTCTTTTTTGAGAGATTTAGATACAATTGAATACTAAAAAATTCAATGGCACCCTAATTCAAAAACAGCGAATTACAAAATTTAAATTTTGAAACGTCCTTAACATGCTATACAATAAATCTTATGAAATGTAGAACGTGTTAAAGTGATGTTCCAAATGTGTTTTCATAAATTTAAAACTTTCAATATTTAATACATAATTGATAAGATACAGGGCCAAAAATTAAATGTCAAAGTCAATACTCAGACTTCATTTTAGTTGGTAATTTTTGTAGGAAAGGTTTAAATCAAATTATGAAAAGAGCAATGGTAAGAAATCATAAGTACGTTGTTTAATGCATGAAATAGTGAATGGAAACTGAATAAAACAACAAGTTTCTCCCAAAACTGAAGCTGTGTTGCGCAGTTCTGAAAGTTAATAACTTTCCACAAAGTATTAATGCATTAGGTTGCGTGAAATGCAATTTAATCTGCGCTGGTTAAATTTTTACACTGAGAAAAATCGAACTCGTGTGGTCCCAGGGGACGATTAAAAGGAGCGGCTGTTGCTTCGGATGTATTCTCAGGGGATAGTCTGCCGGATAAAAAGAGTGAAGAAATAAAGATTAATGAGATCAGATCCATACAGAATTTTAACTTTTGTGCCTGATTTATGTACTCAGTAAAATTTAGAAATAACTTGATGATTAGATGTAGTTTTCTTTTTTTAAATCATTCAATAGGAAAGTTATGATAAACTAATCTGTTGGCAAATAGTTGAAATTAAAGCTTGAAAAATATAAATATATTATTGTATTGCAGAATCCGTTGTACATCGACTTAATATATTTATATTTTTCAAGCTTTGAAATTAAAGCTTGAAAAATATAAATATATTATTGTATTACAGAATCCGTTGTACATCGACTTAATTATATCGTTGTACATCGATATAATTTATGACATACAGTAGTTAATGAATGTACAAAACTATATATTTATATTCAAAATAGGTTAATTTTTCAATCTTATGTACGAAATAATGTTTGAAAGTTTGATGATGAATTGATTTTGAAACAAAAGTTGATATAGATAAAACTTAGTAACAAAAATTTTATTACTATGAGTTATACGTTGAATATTCTAATAAAAGTTACTTTATGAATTATACCGATGTTATTAGTTAATAAATAATGAATAAATGATTATCATCACATACCATAAAAATCATATTTAAATATCCCCAAATATGTTGTTTACAAATCCTTTCTACATTAATAAAATAATTTGTTTGTAATCTATGGCATATAGTACTATTGTATAAAACTATATATACATTGAATTCGAATTCAGAATATTTTAATTGTCTAATCATACTCAAAGAATAGCACTAGTGAAAATTCAATGATGATTTTAAACTGCAGCTATGATTTTAATGTAACATTTGATAAAGATAAAACTAAATGATGCAAATTTCATTAATACAAATTAGAGATTTGACATTTTTATTAGAATTTCTTTACGAATTTCCGTTTTTTATTTTAATATTTCTCTTAGTTGTTCTGATGTCTAGTATGTAATAAAACATCGTTGTTACAGATTTTATGTTACCTAGATTAGGGGCTAGAGTCGGTGAGTTCCTTCCATTCTCTGTACAAGATGTCTTTTATTCTGCGTTCTTTATTCTTTGCAAGATTTTTATATTCTGACTGTGATTTCCCACGTCTTAGTCTCCCACAAGTTGTGCTTGCATGCCTGTTGCTCATTTTCTCCCACTAAATCTCAGAACTAATGTTGTTTTAATGTTTTAGAACAAGCCGTTTCTAAACCTGCTAACGCATTTGCGCTTCATTTCAGAAGATATAATCTTATATGAAAATTATTTACATGGGTGTGCACTGCCATCTTTTAAAGGTCCTCTGTATGTCACGAAATTTTATAAGAAAAATGCTGGATAACATTTTACCTGGAATTTATTTCATTGTTAATAAGAACATCTTGATCGAAATAAAATGCTACATTAAAACTGAACCTTCAACACGTTGTCATACACATGCAATCTATTATGGAATTGATTATAACTTACAATGATTGTGTGCTTATTTATTCCATCGAATATTTTATACATTTTAAGGGGTTACTTTCGTTAATTAGTTCAACAATAATAATATAAATTGCATTCGTTCTAAAAGGAAAATTTCATGAAGAGTTGTTAATGTTGCTAGTTAAGCGGTTGAGATGCTTACATCTAATCCATTTCCACAGTGTGACAGTATTTCTCATATTTGATTATCATAAGCATTCATTATAAATTTGTAAACACTCAATTGTTGTGTAAATTATAGAATTTCAACTCGATTATTGTATTAGGTTGTACGGAAAGAATTTCGATTTTTTTACGAAAATGAAAGATATATAGTGAGAAAATATTTTATTGAATATACAGTCAGTTCTAGTCCGATATTTTTTGTCCTATTTCTGGTAGTGACATCATTACAGATTCACAAAATGGTTGGTTCTTACTTGCAAAAAACTGATCCAGGTTGGAAAAACGAAATCACCTCCCCAACAATCTAATAAATAAGCATCAAAAATAAATATTCTATCGCTTTTACAAATGCTATATACGCTATCTATATAGAATTAGAACGAAAAAGGGAAAAATTAAATGGTTAGCGATCTAGTCTTCAGTTTTACAAGTTATAGGTGCAGCCCCTAACTCGGACTTGCCTGCTTGGGATAGCTTTTATTTCTGTTTTTCAATTTTAGGTTCCCGTCCAATTAATTTTCGTGAGCAAATTTTAACCATAAAGTGACAAACAAACTTAACTATACCCATGTAGGAGTAAATTTAATCCTCTAGAATTTATCAATTTTTGACCATAAAGAAGGAATTTTTTACCATAAAGTGACAAAAAACTAAACTATACCTCTATATAGGAGTAAGTTTAATACTCTAGAAGATATCACATATAGGAAGAAATATATTTGAGTGTTGCATGAGTAACTAAATAAGTACCTTAAATGGAAAATCCTTAAATGGAAACCACAATCCAAGCAAATCATTGCTTCCTTTTATTAAATGGAAGAATAATAAAAGGAAGCAATGATTTGCTTGGATTGGTTAATAGTAAGCAAATAAAAAATTAGCCAATGGATGGTCCTCCAATGTGCACAAAAAATTAAAATAACAAATTTTGATTCATATTTTTTATTCGTCTTTATGTATAATTTATTGCATTCCAATCCAATATCAATCAATATTTCTTATAAATTAATCAGCTCTGATGAACTGCAATTACTTGGTCAATTATAGATACATATGTAGATTTTTCAGTCAGTTTTTATTTTTGCATAATTGGGAAAACAGGAAGTGTATCAATAGCTAAGGTTTTTTAACTTAAGCCTATCCCCTGTTCCCGGAAACCTCTGGCTCAAATTACGAGAAGCGAAAAATCGATTGCCGGAAGAATAGGATCCTCCGCTCCACCTGTGCCCATTGTCATTCTATCTCATAACTTTTCAACTCGTTTGTTGCAAATTTCACTATTTATCAGTATTTAAATAAGTAAGTTTTTGTGAAGATAGTTTCAGTATGGACACCGCATCTGAAAATCGCTGACAGCAAATCGCAGAGGCAATTAAAATATTTACTTACATGGGTTACACATATTACTTACTGAATACATGGATCTTCAAATGTTTGCGCTGTACATGAAAATTGATGGTAATTATTTTGAATAAAGCTAAATCAATATGGACTTTTGACGAAAAACACAGTGAGAAAATTTAAAAAATGGTTAGTCCAGTAACTATTATCAATATCTCTGGTGTTTTGCTAATATATATTTCGAGGATGAGAAAACTTTTGCTTCATTCTTTAAAATATTTTTAGTTAATATAAATTTAAAGTTACTCGTGTTAAAATTAATATTCTTCAAAACCTCATCTTGGGGTTTTGAATATGATACGATTTTGTTGGGTTTGGACAGTTATATTTGAAAATTTTATGTTTAATTGATAAAGTCTAATTTTTCTTTACTTAATTATTCATTATTGTTCTTGTGTTTTGACAATATAAAATAATTTTTGTATAGTAAAATTGTATTTAGAAAATTAAGTAAAAAATTGAGTATTTGGCCTTCAAATTTGAAAATGAGATACTTAATCAAGCAATGGTTGGAAACTTTGGGACATTCAATGTGCCTATGAACTTTTTTTGAATGTATGTAAAATGATATAAAAAACTTAGTTTTCAAAAGGCTGTTTCCTAACATCTTAAATTATTGTATAAAAATATCTTTCATAGTCTTATTTACTCTAAAAATATAAATTAACAGAAATTTATTTCGTATATATTGCAAAATAATGGTGCGAACATGACATTCAACAAATTAAAAAAATCATTAAATAAATGAACTAAACTTCTTTTTTTAATTCCTTTACATACCAAAATATTACATGCATATTAGAAATAAACTTTTTATCGATTAAAATGCTTCTTTTTTCACCACAGCAAAAAATGACATACTTTGATTGTCCTTTTTTCTTAAATGTTTTATATAGGTATATTTCTTGTGTTAGACTGTTATTCTAAGTACAGCAGTATATAAAATATCGAAAAGAAGGCTGCTAATATATCATCGAATGCTGTCATTCAAATAGTAATATAGAATTCAAATTAATCGGTAAATCTGGTTATAATTTACATAATCGAGAAATCCTGTTTTAGAAATTGATGAATTTATTAAATTAAGAATGCACATTGAATTATAGTCACTGAAATGTTGCCTATAATTCAAGAAAAAACCTTTAAAATTTAATAAAATTTCAAAGCCTCATTTAAGAGGAAAATAATTTTAAATGTTACCTTATTTTAGTGTCCATTAATGATCTGCTAATTTGAAAGCTTAAGTTCTGTTCGAGTGATACTAAAAAACAAATTATTTGCATATTAGAAAACACATTAGTTTCATCTGAGAAAAGTAGAAGATTGAAGCTCAATTTAACGGTATATTTTCTAGGTGGGTTGCGCACATTTCCTAAAAAGTTTTACGCAACTTTACTTATTATTGTGAGGATACAAATCAATTATTACGTCCTAATATTCTTTGCAACCAATATATTGATCTTTCCATTGATTTTTGTTCTCCAAAATAAATTTCTAGCTACACTAACTAGTTTGTAACCTTCTATATGCATCAAGTTCATCCATTTATAGCTGTAATCTTTTCTACGTGTGGTAATCTGCTTTTGCAGGAAAAGATAGCATATCGTAAGTTACAAATGATTATAAAGTGGTTTAAGAAACATTCTAATGATTATTACTCATGTTTTTGTGGAACAGTTAGCGATCAGAAATTCGGTTGCACAATTTATAAACTCGAATCCCGTTTCAGGTTTGTAGTGGTTCGAAATCTACTTAAAATTGTAGATTGTGGTCTAATTATTCTTAATGTGCAAACTTAGCTTAGGTGACATACCTGCTAGAAATACACTATATGATGAGAACTAGAATCTCTGATGATTTAGAGTAATTTGCCACTAGAGAATATCATCTTAACCCAATTAATTCTTTGATATATTAATTCGAATAACATGAAATATGTTCTAAAGATTATTTTATTCTCTTAGAACAAAATTGTTTTCATGATAAAATAATTGCATTAAGGAACTGAATGAACTTAACGGAACTAATATTGATTCGAATTATGTTATTTCAAAAATCTTTTCTTTGCATACTAGATTTTTTGACATCAAAAAAAAATTCTTTAAATAAAATTAATAAAATCATTCATATTAGAAAATGAGGTAAAAAGTATTCAATTAACAAAATTATCCCAGTTTGATTTTAATCAAACTTTTATGCTGTTCTATGTTTAACAATTTGTTTCAATTAAAAATATATAAAACATTTAAATTTAATCAAAATAATAATCTTTAAATAACCTTACCATTTTAAAAAAGAACATAGCTCTTGCTTTATTAATATTAAATAAAATACTTCCGCATTCCAAGCTCCTAGACATTAAACTTTTCAAGCGTTAATTTAAATTAAACTTGTTCTTAATAAATTACACTGAAAACACAAATTTAAATTAATTTCACGCATGTATTGTTTTAAACAATTTCATTAAAACTATTATATATTAAAAAGAGTAGCTTGTTTGGCCTAAAGCCAAGAGTGCTCTTTGAATAAAAAATAAATTTTAAGCATTCTCTGATGAAAACTAAAAGATCGTAAAAGATGACATGGATTAGAACAAAAGCATAGAATTGTCTTTAGTAAAGCTTATCAGAGTGATATAGTTTACATTAAAGATCCAAATTAAATAGTTAAACTGCGCACATATTAAAGTGTTTAACTTTTAACTATATTATCTGCTCCTGAATGTGGAATTATTTGACTTTAGATTTTTTCAGTGATAAAATTCTTGATTTAAACATAACTATATGAACAGTTTGTGCTTTCTTATCCTCTTAAATACACTTCATATATGTATTCTAGGAAACCAATATGCGTTTGTGGTTCAATAAGATTATTGCAAAAAACACAATTGCTACTAATGACATTCTAAACTTAAAAAGACTTCACAGTTTCTGAACACCATTCCAAAGTCGTTTGCGTGTTCAAAATGAGCTCACATGATATAAAATTATCATAAAATGTTATCAAAATAGTACTTGAAATAAATAACATTGCATCCAAGAAAAACATATTTCTTACTCGTTTTATTTTAAAAGTTTATATGTTTCTTTTAAATTTTACAATGTAGTTCTGTCAGTTTTGGTTAAAGGAATATAAATTATGTATTTTGTCTAAGCATGTGCTATCAAATATTTCGTCCTGTTTTCATGGGTTCGATTCCTCCTTCGAGCTTGCATTTTATAGTGGTATGGAATCCGTTTTAAGCTGAAGGTCCATTAAAATTAGCTCTCAGAAATTATCCGTTGAGTGACAAACAAATGAATCATCCTGTTTTCTATGCATAGTCCTGAAGCATTCTCTGATTATTAATCAACAGGTGTTCTTTGATTATTATTTTTAAAATGAATAAGATCGCTGAAGTAAATGAAAGCAAATCATTGAATAAACCATTCGAAAAAAACCAAAAATCGTTAAAACCAAATCTTTAGAATTGCTCTTTCATTTCTTCAAATCAATAAAATAATCCGAATAATGTTTTTATTTCCACAATTTCAATTAGCGGCAGCATTACTGATATACCATCATTTTCTTCTGCTGCAAATAAAAAAAAAGTTCATCAAAAATAAATGTTGCAGTTCAGAACTAAACACTCGAAATTTCATGACATTCATTGAACAAAGACATACACAAAAAATTTCTTGTAATGACATAAAAAAATTAAAGTCAAATAACTTTCTTACGAAGGCATATTTTAAAATAAAGTAACGTCGAATTTAGTTTCTTATATGGTTTTAATTAAATAAAAAAGTTGGAAATGCATGCAAAATAAAAAATTATAATACAAACTTTTTAAATGCTTCCCTTAAAAAAATCCATGATAAAACTTATTACACTCCATTTTTAAGAGCATAGTTTAAACGCATTTTACAACGTGGTTATATTACAAACAAAACGTTTTTTAACACAAATATAGGAATTTTAGGGAATATTTTATAGTTTGTAGTTTTTCAGTTATAGCAGTTTCCAATTTTTTTAATCAAAAATTATTGAAAATAGTTTTCCTAATTTCTTAAATGATAAATAATATTAATCAAATTAATTTATTTAGAAAATAAGACAAAAAATGCTGTTTTAAGTAATTTCAATTGACGTATTTGCCTGAATATATTATTACTTTCAAGCCAACAAATAGGCTAATTTTAACTGAATTCAAAGGTGTGCTAGGCTGTAAGTGCGTTATTTACACACAAATGTAGACTCATTTTAAAATTAAAAGTCTTAACTTGATGGTATAAAAAAATTTGGGACTCTAAATTTTTTCTAAAAGGTTTTAAAATTCTCTAACTTCTTCAAAGATACTTATAGATAAAGTTTTAAGATTGAGTTACCGAATCTTTAGAATCAGATCGGTAAACAAGAAAAGCCAAATACAAGGTTTTGTTTGTCGCTCAACGGTTATTTTTTGCACTGCTAATTACACCGGGACCTACGGTTTAAAGTGGATTCCGAACCACTACAAACATCCATGCCCAAGGTGGGATTCGAACCCAGGAACTGTTGAACCGAAGGCAAGAGCGTTAACCATTCGGCTGCCAGCTCGGCCCAAATACAAGGAGAAAATAAACAAAAAAGTGCTATATTGAGGGATTTACTGATTTTTCATAAAACTAACATTTTTTTTATAAGTACTGATATACCCCGATATTTTTTTCTTTATTCTAGAAAATATTACTTTCATTGTTCCACTTCAGAAATTTAAATCGACTTTTAGAGTACACTGTAAAGAATCAGATACTTTTTTTTTGTTGAAGATTTTCAGACGCACTTATATTTCTGTATAAAGGCGTCTAGTAGTTATTCTGGAGTAACTGCTCAATCTATTTTGTTTCACTGTAGACTTTAACAGTAAATTTTTAGGAAGACAAAGAAATATTGCTGAACAAATTGCCTTCCACTAAATATAATTAATTTATTTAACAATTATTTTGTGTCATAATATATGATAGTAAAACTGCAACACCATGAATGCATGTGCAGTAAGTGAAGAAAATCAGCCAAAAGAGAAACATGGCGCGATTAATAATTGATATTTATCACAATTATTGTTTGATTACAACTTGATACAGTTATAAGAAGTGGGACTATATAAAATGCTCAATTAGTTGCAGAATCATTGCTAGTAACGAGACAGGTAGCAACATGTCAGATGCAAAAGCAAAAAGTGAGTGAGTGTTATCCTTAGATGAAAAGATATCAATTAATAGTAAACCATCTTCATCTTCTGAAAGCGGAGTTCACAGCCCATGCAAGCGATGTCTAATCAAGTCCCAGACATGTTCACCGGGTGTAAGATCCGGAAAAACGAAGTCCACGAAAGCTCATAGATACCTCTTAGGTATCTTGAATGATGGGCAATGTGTGATGTCTGACGTTATGGTACGTGTAAATGTTGTGAAATTTATCAGGAACAGTGTTATCTTAAATTTCTGTATTGAAGAACTTTTAATTTGATTTTCAAATTCTATCAATTTGATAGTTACACTTACCTTCTTTTCACCCTGTCAAACTATTCGCCATAGTATGTGTGTAACTTATTTTCAAATAAATATACATAAGAATCTTGCTTAACAACTCCAGAATGATCAATAATCTTAAGTGCATTTCAAATAATGTAAAATATTTTTTTCGTTAACTATTTTTGTAAAACATAGATGTTGTCATTTTTTAAAAAAAAATATTTGAATTTATTTGAAATAGCAATAAATTAAACAATAAATATTTAAATTAGAAAGTGAAAGTAAAAATTGAAGGTAAATATTTGAAATGACAGCATTTTATTTTATCTTGTAAAAAAACGAAAAAAATTCCTTAAAATATCAATCTAAACTATTTTGAAAGCATAGCTATAAAAACCAATTTGAAACACTAAAAGCAGATTCAAATGAGTTCCATTTCAAAATAAATGAAACGGTAGAAGAAAATTGAATCGGTTCTATTTTTATTCGACACAATACAAAACTTTTTTGATACAGAATGTGTTAATCTTCACATAAGATCTGAAAATGAACTCCTAAAGCTTAGACTCTAGGCTTAGACTTCGAATGAGGAACAACTGAAGGGCTAAAATCCGTAGCAGGGTTTCTATTACACCCATCGCCTATTACCTCCTGGAAGAAATTTTCCGTTGAAGCTTTTATGTGTTGGAAGAGAAAAAACCTCCCAAGCACTCAACCTAACAGATGTAGTTCCAGAAATGGAACACCCATCCCTTGTTCTTCAATAATGGAGAACCTCTAACCTTTCACTTTGTAGATTGAAATCATTTGACCTCAGTTTATTATATTTTATTTAAAGGCTTCTGGCGCTTTTCTTTCTTTACGTTCATATACAGGGAACTTGTTTCTAATGTATTGAAAGACTGGTACTACTTATCCATTGCAAGAATGAGTAGATTCTTATAAGATAAGTAGTTCTAATATTTCAATATACTGGGATGTTTTAGTCTTTTTAAAATTTAATTTTTGGAAATATTTAATTATAATTAAATGATATTCATAAGATATTAGTAGTTCTAATATTTCAGTGTGTACTGGGATGTTTCAGCCTTTTTAAATTTCAATTTTTGGAAATATTTAATTAAAATGATATGGTTAAGATAAGTAGTCCTGATATTTTAGTGTGTACTGGGATGAATTAATCTTTTTAAAATTCGATTTTGGTAAATATTTAATTAAAACTGAACGGTAGTATTATCATTCTAACAGAAAAATACAGTTAGAACAAAACCTAATAGTTTCTAAATTTGAATTTGAATCCTAAGCAGTTTTAGAACATTCATTCAGTAAATCTCATCAATATTTAAATAATAGTCAAAAGTTTTCATGTAAAAATAGTAAGAAAAAATTACTTTCAGCAGCATCAAAAATTAACTAAAAATTCAAAAAGCTTTTTAAGAAACTAAATAAAACTAAAAATACGACTACAAAGTATTATAATGCTATTTTTAAGAGTAATGAGATGTTCTATATTAAAATTTAATCAAACTTGTTCCACAGAAATTTCTATATTCGAACAACAGATCATATTTGATAAATGACACTGCTTATTACTTTAACAACGTTACTCTGTGTTGTTATTAGGCTTAAAATATTGAACTTTTGCCAAATATTTGGATTCTGATCAGTAACGATTTCCTGATATAAGGAGAAAACGTTTTCTAAAAATTAAGCTTTACGAAACAGATGAATAAACTTAAAAGAACATTTTTAATAAAATTAAGTTTTGCAAAAGAATCGTTGAAAAAAAGAGTTTTTGAAATTACTTTTTTCAGTATTTACTCTTTTCTGATGTTTAAAGCCAAATATAAATGTGAAATAATCTTTAAAAGTTTTCGTTAATTACTTGTAAATATTTGTTTTTCGTAAAATAGTTTACATAATATCATCTAAATAAGCTCCTCAAACTGTTTACAGCAATTTATTATGCAAGAATTTCATTAAATGTAAATTATATTAAGTTTCATTATTTTATCACTCTACAAACAAATATTGTTCCTTATGTGGCTTTCAACAGGAATTTATTTTCATTTGTAGAGTAATCTCAAAAATTATTTTCCAAATGTTTCAAAAAATTTTCATTGAATAGTGAGATAGGATCTTCCAGAGTTTTCATTTAGAGGCAATCTTAACAGATTCCATTAAGTGTCACTCACAGTCAGAACAAAATGATATTCTGGAATATGAGACATTTTCTAAGAATGCTCACTTTTTCAATTAAATGGAAGCAAAAAACAAACATATCTGCATGTTATATAACAAATGTTTCATTAACCGAGGTGCAGCAAATCAGTTAATACTCTCATTTTCTGAATAAAATTTCGTATCTTTGAATCCCATACTCCATAAGCTACTCTTTATTATTCGTAATCACTTTAAACTTTACTTTGTAAAAAACATCTTATTTTCTACGCAAGAAAACCACAATTTCAACTCCACAATACTTTACAAAAAAAAAAAAAAAAAAAAAAAAAACTACAATTTTAACAAGGAAAAAAATATTTTCAATGTAGAGAAACTAGATTTTACAAAAAAAACTCTAACCATAACTGTTTTTGGTTCCTTTTAAAACTAATGAAATTTAAACTAAGCGTTTATAGTAAAGAAGTTGCATTATTTTAATTAAAATGGAGAAGTCAGTTGTAATAATGTAATCTTGATAAAATAAAGACTTTTTATTAAAAGATTGCATTTAAAAATTTAAACCTTTTTATGAGATTATGCAAAAACACTATTTTATAAGCATGGATGCATTGAATTTTAGGAAATCATGAAAATTTTTATGTTAACAGGCAAAATTTTTTATCCATAAGTCCCATATATGAATTGATTCTCACATTCGGAGTAACATTATATATATATATATATATATATATATATATATATATATATATATATATATATATATATATATATATATATATATATATATATATATATATATATATATATATATATACACACACAAAGTAAATCTAAATTTTAAGAGAGTTCTTTCTCCAGAAATTTATTTTGCAGATAAATTACTAATCAATTTATGTAAAAATTGAATATATGGAGAAGTATATAAGGCTGCAATACTGTTAAAGGAAGTTTACTGTAAAACTCCCTACCTCTCTAATAAATAAAAATATGGATTTACATCATATAAGATTATCTGCAATGAAATAACATATACCCAAAGTATATGCCATTTTCTTTAGAATTAGAACTCTTAACCACAGAAAATCTAAAATTCATGTCAATATTTGTAAATGGAAATCCATAAATAATTTTGTAAATCATTTATAAAAATTGCCAATCAAGAATTTATTCATAAAATTGTCCACAATTTGAATAAATTAATTTACAATAATTATTTTGTTAAAAACTTTAAAAAATATACGATTTATTTAAAAAAAAATTTATCCACTCTGTAAGCGGAATTTTCCGAGTTTCAATTTTATTGTAAATTAATTTTTTCGACATCATATAAAAGTCTAATCATTTTTGAAGCATGTTCGAGCAGAATTCTGAAACAGTGCTACATCTTTCAATTTGTGGCAATGAGTTCGAATTAAGGTTAATCTGTTTCAGTATATTAAAACGGCTTATGTTTTCGATTAGTTAGATACAAACCTCCCCTGATATAAGTTTCATTCCATTTCAACCAGCTGTTCTCATTTTGCAATAATTTGTCCTACACACAGAATTAGGATCTCCTTTTATGAGTTTGTATTAAGATTTATTTCAGGAGATATTTCGTATTCAGACAAATTTTTCAACTAAAATTAAATGCTTATGGAATACATTATAACGATCAAGTTAAGATAATAAAATTTTATTCATTTCCAAAAATAATGTGTGAATTTAAGTTTGAAAAAAAATTGTCACAGAATGATGCAATTAATATTTTAATATATAATTTGATTAAACTCTACATTATAATGAAATTTTCATTTTTTTATATTAGCCATAAATTTGCTCATTTTTAAAAAATATATATTGTAATATATATTTTAAATATTTCAAGTATAAAAATTTCAAGTATAAAAATAACTTTTAAAATTTTATGTACACCATATGTTGTAATATTTTGAATATTGTGTGTTTTGTGTACTTAGGAAAATTTTAAAATCATTAAATATTTATTTTAACTAGTTATACATTCTATTTATATTGCAATAGATAATTTTTTGTATCTGAATCATATCAGAGTGCTTAAGACAAGCTGGTAGCTTAATAGTTAGCACCGTGGTTTCTTCGGATCAACAGTTCGTGTGTTGGAATCCTACTTTTAAGTGTGGTTGTTTGAAATCGACATTAAACTGTAGGTTCCAATTGAATTTTTTAAGCTTGTGGATTTATAGTCATTATTTATACATAGAAACTAATTCAGCCAAGTTCTCTAGTTTAAATGGACGCCCAAAGTAGGAATCTCAATCCCAACAATTGAATTAATCAACAATTAAACTGAATCAACCGAATCATTGATTCAAATCAACAATTGAACTGAAAATCAAAGCACTAAGCATTCAGCTACCATCTCGTAGTGGAAAACGTAGAGAGAAAAGTTTCAACTCAGACTTAAATAGGATTCAAAATTACGAGTCAGTGGCTTTCATCGGCAGAAATATACAACCAGATAGGTATCAAAATAATCTATCTCAATCATATATTTCTAAAAAGATACACATTTTAAATAAAAAAGAAACAATTTAAAATAATTAAGGAAGTTTCAAGAAAACCAGGTGCTGTTAAGAAATCTATATCATGACTTGAATATTTACTTCAATAATTAGAGTCTTTTTCTAAACAAGTGATTGAGAATAGAAAACTAAAATATTTTAACAAACAATGATTATGGTATAAATTTATGCATTTCTTTTCTTAAAAGCGTTAAAAAAACACATAATTTGAACAAAATTATTCAAATACTTATACCAAAACAACTATATATAACATCTAATAAAACATAATTTAAAATGTAGCAAGCAACACAAGAAAATTGTTTATGCAAATCAAAACATTCGTGACGTCAGAGATCAGAAATTTGTTGCTGACTTCAGCTTGTGAATTCAGATAGACTTTTGTGTTTTGAGAAATGTAACTTAGAAATATAAACGAAAATGTAATTTATCAACATCTATGGCTTGCCATATTATGTTTTATTTGTTTGTCACTCAAGATCCCTTTTTGCATACGAATGCTAATTTGATCTAAACTTATAGTTTAAAGGAAATTACGAACTATTACAAACATCCATGCTCGAAATGGGAATTGAACCTACTAACTGTTGAACCGAAAGTCATTTTAATGATGATTCGACTGTCATATTATCAGGAGATTAATCTCCGAGATCAAAGAGGTGTGGATTTTGTTGGGGTGACAATGAGTAACATTTAAGGCTTATGGATTCGATTCCATGAAACATTATATTTTCTCAACATCCAGACAGAATAAGCGTACAGTTGAAGAGAAAGTTTCTTTTGATAATAGGACTATCAAGTCAAACAATCCAAAATAAGATTCATCAATATATTCGCACTAGACATAGAATTAGGTGTATATTCCGTTGACCTCAACACACTCTACTTGAAGATAAAGTTACAAAAAACTGCAGAAATCATAAAAAACAGTTTTAAAAAACTAATCCTGTGGCACTATAGCCCATATGTGACCAAGGCTTGCAGTGCCAATCTCTGTCGTTTTTTGACCGAGAGTTCTAGGAAGCGTATGTCTCGGTTAGGTGGTCAACGTAACACGAAACACCCAGTGTTGAATTCCCAAGCATGCTTGGTACTCGATCCCCTGAAGAAATGAAAGGCTGAATCGAGTTTGTCCAGCCCTAGGATCGAACTTGCCTTGGGAGTACTATGACACAGGGCTTAGAAAAATTTCCTTAAATTGTTTAATTTGACTTATAACCAGTTATGATTTCGAACCACGATCAAGGGATGATGATCATTACCACACAATCAAATCTACAAAAAATAATCTTGACCATTTTTTGCTACCTTTTATTAGGATAAATAAATTTATGCTCGTTTCATTCATTGCTTTTTTCCCCTCGCATTTACAGCGTATTTTTTTACCTTTTCATTCATATCATGTATCTCCTTTTTCATTTCATTCATAACATGTTTCTCCTCTCATGTCATCCATAGTATACTGCTTCGTTTCTCTTTTCATTCATAACATATTTCTTTTCTCATTTCAGTCATAATACATTTCTTTTCTTTTTTCATTCCTAGCATATTTCTTTCCTCATTTCTTTGTAAAGGCTTTACTTGATGAAACAGTTCAAATATTCTAATCAACGAAGAGATTTCTTTGTCATATTTAAAGCTTGATTAATTAAAAATATTATTTAATTTTTAAAAAAATCTGTTAAAAATTGTTTCAAAAGTATAGATTTTCAAATTAGGTTGGAGCTGGAAAATAAAACTAAGAAATAAAAAATTTCAAAATTGCGTTCTAGGAATCACATGTTACTTGCAATTAATACGTTGCAAGCATGCCTTCATCCTCTGTGTAATTTTACTTCAAAGATAATTTTTTTTAAAAATATTTTGAAAAATTTATTTGAAAACTATATATAAATGTAATTTTATGTTTGTAACTTCATAATAATTAATTTCTGTCAGTTTACATAAAAATGTTGTGTAATCATGTTTTTTCTGCATTTAAGCAAGCAAAATGAAAAAAATGCTTTATTGAAATGGATGAAAATAATTCATTAAACTTTTTATGTTACCTCGAGGAACACAATTCCTTTATAATATTGTTGTATAATCGTACGATTATACAACAATATTTTGCTTCTTTGTAAATGTATGAATGCTTTTTACTTTTGCGAAAATATCATCACCAAAACAAGATAATATCATCACTTTTATCAATAACAGGTCAAGTAATTATATGGATGCTGCTTTTCGAGATTTATGGACTGAATGAACTGGCATACAGCCTTGTTCACGATCATTCAATTTTTTTTCACGATTTTATTACTATCGATCATTTACTTAGTTTGTACTGTTATGAACACTTTTTCGGAGTTATTTGGTGCAATTTATGTTTCATCATTTGTCTTATTCACTAACTTTTTCATAAAAGTTACTAAATTATCATCAATATTTTTTTATGAAAAAACATATAGAAAATGTAATGAAGTAAGAAACGGGTTGAAACAGAATTCTCAAAAAAAAATGACGCCTTTTTATTAGATAAAAAAAAAATAATTAACTGTAGGAAAAAATATTTGACACAAAGGTTCTACATTTATTCAGTAAATAAATCCTAACTTTAATAGTAAATAGAAAGCTCTTTTAGATATTGATTATATATATATATATATATATATATATATATATATATATATATATATATATATATATATATATATATATATATATATATATATATATATATATTGAAATTTTATATTGAAAAGGCCATTTAAAATATACTAGAAAAAACTTTAATTGAATAAAACATTTGAATAAATATAAAACCCTTAATTAAGTTAAAAAAAGAAGTAAACAAAAAAAATTTTTACTATTAAGTTTTGTGAGATTCTTTAATTAAATAAATCATCCTTTTAGAAGTTATAGAAAAGTTGTGTTAGACTTTTAGTTTAGTAATTAACTTTTAGAACCTATATAGTATCTACAAGGTTACCAATAAATGTAATATATTTAATGAATTAGCAATAAACACTATAATGCACATAAAAATGGCTATTTATTAAATAAAAATGGCTGGCACAGATTGAAAAAGAATGCATTATTTATCAGGTAACCCAAAGAATAAGAAAAAAAGAAATTTATAAAAACAAAAATTTATGCTCTTGCATGACTTAAAAAGAAAAAAATGCTAAGATGTTACCATCTTTGATCGTATCAGAACAAGATTTTTAAAACAAAAATTACTCTTTAAAAAGTTCTTTATCTGAAAATACCATAAAACTTAGAAGATGTCAAAGTTTGTATCACATCGTCAAGAAAATTTGCAAACTTCAGCATAAGCGATAAGGTGCTCTCCGATAATCTATTGCGAAATATAAAAAGCGCACATTTCTTAAATAAAAAAAAGAAAAATAGAAAGTAAAGACAAAAGATGATGCACTTAACAATAATTATGCTAAAAATTTGGGGCCAAGAGAAGAAACAGTTGTCACTTTGAAGACAGAGGGCTAGAATTTTTATGAAACAAGAAAAATTTTGTTTTTTTTTTTTTTACTCAAGCTTCCTGAATTTCAGACGTGAAGGACTTGTCAATTAAATAATTTAGAATCTAGCAAATTTATGATAAGGTGAAAGCATAAAGTTTCTTAAAAGTTTAATTTTAAGCAGAAATATTTAACATATTTGTATTTTTGTTATTAAAAATAGGAAGTCCAATAAAATAGCAAAGATAAAATGACAAATATATTTTTACATTGTAATCTAAATATGAAGAACTTTAAAATTACAGATACCACAGAAAAAATAAAATTAACAATGCAAGATTTTTTTAAAAGTTAAATTCACTGTTCATATTTATTTGCAAATCAATAAATGTAAATTTGTAATCTTTCATAAATCTACCATCGCGAAATTCACATTTCTGCTACAGTTCTATATACTTATTTGTAATGTAATAAATGTAAATTTATTATCTTACATTTAATTACTATACCACAAATTTTTTATTTTGGCAACAATTCTTGAATGCCGCAGTGATCTTGTTTGCGACGGCATCTTTCTTATTATCGGTTGTGAGTTCGAATCCTGGTTTAACCGAAGATCCGTTGTATTAACTAGCGACAGTTAGTGCGTTCAATAGATCGTGATCGCAATGTTGTCCAAATGATATGATTTCTCTGAGGCTGATAAGTCAAATATTAGGATCTTCTATTTGGTCCTTGCTTGTAGATGACTCGGATGCTTCTATCTATTATTGTTGTTACTTATGGCACTTGGACAAGCCAAGCTCTCTACGCCATTAGCTATGCGAATTTAAGTCAGTAGGGTGCGTCTTTCGTTTAACCAGAGTACCATGAAGGTGAAAGTATGCTTTTGCTCTAAACTCCTTCGCTAGATGGCACTGCTAGAGGATCCACTTCTGGAGGGCAAGGAAATTTCCTCCAGACCATTACACCCATAATAACTGCTGAACGACTGATCACAGGACTTTCGATTTCACAGATTTATATAATGAGCAAGCAAGTACTTAATGGGTGTTTGGTGGCATTTGGAATCGAAACCCGCCCATCCGGACTGAAAGCTGATGCCTTAACCACTCAGCTACCTCGGCCGTGCTTCTAACTGGTAGAGTCCAACTCAGAGCTTCTAAATGAGGACTCATCTTTCCCCAGCAGCTTCCACTGAATTTCTTATGAATTACCACGTATACACATGGCATACAAAAAAAATTCCCTGTAATCCTACATGAATTTTAATAAAAAAATTGAGGGGGGGGGGAATTTTAAAGTTTACTAAAAAATCTTTATGATCTGAAAGTACGCTTTATTGTTTTTATCACAACTGATAAAAAGCTCTTTATTTAAATTTTAAATCACTTTTTTGTATGGGGGTGTAAAAATAATAAAACAGTAATCAATATGCACGGTATATATGAAAAAGTCGTTCTATACTCCCCCAAAACATGTGTATCAATCTTCATTTTTTTTGCTCCAATGGATATAAATGCATGAACATAATAGTTTAAAAATAGGTTGGTTTGGTTTATATTTATTGGCTTACGTTTGTTTTGTACATATGAGGGATAACTTTAAAATGGAGCTCAACAATTAGTAACAATGCTAGAGTTTAAATTGGAGCTAAGTCACAAAAACATCCACTTCCGAGACGGGAATCAAATCCACAAACTGTTGAACCAAAGTGACAGAGGAATAAGTTTAATCACACAGAACTATATCAATGAATATGTGGAAAGCGTCATACCGCATGAAGACGCTAACGTAGGCAATTTGTTTGTTGAATTGAACTTACATTTGGATATTTTTCTGTATCAACTAACACATTTATAAGAGATATGCTGTTACTCTCTCTCTCTCTATTTCGATTATTAAAATCTTACAAAATCTAATAATACTCTCTATTTATTGTGGTTTAAATAAATAAAAAGCAACAATAGATATCTCAACATTCATTTTACTGAAATTAATTACAATGTGTCACATACATTCGCTAAGAATAAAATTTTTGAGAGTCCACTAATTGTTTACTCACAATAGAGTAAACAGCCAATGCATCTCATCACAAATATATTATTGGTAAATTTGACACATTAAAGTGCAATATTTAAATAACAATTAAAATATATAATTTTATTTTATATGCATTTTTAAATTTGTTTTTAAACTTTTTCCAAACTTGAATAGCAAATTCAAAAGCATATACGTTCTTATTTGTTATTATAATGTATGTACTTTTATCATAAAATTATATTATTATAAAATGTATGTGTTTATAATAACATAAAATGTATTCATATGTTTAATGCTTAAAAACTTTAATTTGTGCTTGAAAATCTTCATGAAAATATAAGTAGGTTTGGACTAAAATAGTCAAATATAAAAATGTACATTTTTTCAACGTTATACACGTTATAATATGATTTGACAATAACTTTTTCTGTTGTGTATTTTACAGATATATATATTTTGATTAGAGGCTTTTTTTAAGATTACTTTGTTGTAATATTGTCATTAATGCAAATTTCTTCCTAAAACTATTCTTTAATCTAATCAAATTAAATAAAATCTACAATAAAATGAAATACAGAAAAAATAACAGCAGGAATCATACAAATTGCGTGTGAAAGTGTATTTTCCATTAAATAAAAATGTGAGCATAGAAATGAAATCATATGTTATGTATGTATCGAGCCCAAATCCTTTTTAATTAAAGCCGATCACCTTCTGCCATTCTTAGTATGCTCCCTCACACATTAATTCCTTATGTAATTCAATAAAACATTCTAAAATTAGTATAACTTTAAATTTTCATAAAATGAATATCTACTCATAGATATGTGATTCCGTTTCAGATAATTTAACTCCCAATATAAATGCATTAACGAGAGAGTTGAACCGTCACAAAATATAATATTGTATTATTGTGTGGGATGAGCTAACAGCAACATGTTCAGACTCCTGGCGTTCTCTTTAACAGTTCTCAGGCTCGATTCCCACCTATATACGGGTGTTTGTAGTGTTTCAGCACTTTAAATTATTGCTCTTGTTTGAATCAGTCTTCGTGTGCGAAAATCAATCACATGATGAAAAACAAATTTTAATGGATTTCAGTCGACAAGAATTTCTGTCGACTGAAATAACTAGATGAGTCCAACGACATCGTAATTTTGAAGCACCAGCAAGTGAGGAAGTGGAATTCTGCGCTGTTACCTTCCTTCTTATGTAGGTAAAAGCACAGTAATTTTTATTTATTTTATCATTATTACTATCAAACTAAAATTGTACCAAACATTCTACACTGAAAGTAGTACCATCTACAATAAACAAGGCGACAAAAAAAAATTAGAAACTTAGGAAAATCGATGAGAAAAAATGTGCTTCTGATAGTATAAATGCCATACATAAAATACATCAAATATTAATTCAAGTCATAAAATACTCTTTTTTTAAATAATAGAAAGTATTATGTTAAAAATCAAGAACTCTGATACATGCTACATCATCGTATAAAAAATTCTTTTTGGAGACAATGAATAATTGATGAGAATTTATCTGAAAAATGAGTCATTGTCATGCAAGATACTCTTGCAACTTCCTGAAAGAGCAGGCAAATCAAGAAAGAAGTCAGTTCTGGAAAGAACACAAACTAGAAAACTGAGGAATAAGTTTACATGTGGCAGAAAATGCAATAATTTATATCAATATGAAAATGAATATTTTTCCCCTCTTATACTTAAGATTCAAAAGATATTTTTATTCATAAAATAAATTAATCTTTTCTGAAGTCATTTCATTTTCTATACTGAAATGAAAATAATTACTTTTAATCACCTAGATTACAATTTTTTACCCTAAAAGGATTTTTTGATATCAATATAATGCTTAAAAAAATCATTTTCTATTCGACAGCATTCGTAAGAGATTTTATGTTACTTAATCATTGTTATGTAATAAATATTTCGTTTTGTACATTTTGTACATAAATATCAGATTGTGAATATATATGAATTAGTATTAATATTTAGGTAACAAACTATCAGATGAATGGAGAAAAATGTCTAGTTTTAAAAATGTAATTTATAATACAATATTTTCTTAAAAAGTTAAACTCAATTTTCAACTATTGACTAATATAGTCTAATTAGTTTTCAGTTCAGATCTGATCAGAAAAGCTTTTATCTTGAGATAGTTTCATTCTGTGAACCTAATTGTAGATTTACAAGTAGGCTGTTAAAATGTATAATTTTTGGTATTTTGATTTGACAGGCGTAAAAAAATGCAAATTATAGTAGAATGATATGGAATACTTAAAAACACAATATCCGGCTTTGAAAAGGCACACCGAAGTATAGAATTACAGTTTAAAAAAATTCTATTTTCGTTTTTATTCAATGTCAAACAAAAAGAAGTTAAGAAACGTCATATTAAAGCTAAACGGTCTTCTGAAAATTAATTAAACTATATTTATTGCTCACTATTTGGAAAATTGAAACTTAAAAAAAATAATCCAAATTATTGATAGAAATTGTAAAAATTATTCGTTTTTAGAAATGTAAGAATTAGACGTAGATTTGTAAAAAAAAGTGATACGCTTGTGTTTAGAAACTAATAGGTTCGATACTTGAACCAGACCTTCGTGTTAAAAAGGCTTTTTCTTGTAAAATGACCCCTTCAATCTAATAAGCATCTGAAACAGGAGTGTAACAGAGGAAAGTACTAACTCATGTGTTTAATTCATAAGTTGACCATGGATCAAAATTATTTCATAAAAAACATTTAATCTTGGTCTGCAGGTTTGTTTTTTTTTTAAATCCTTTTATGGATATCTTTTGCTCATGAGGGCTAATTAGATCAGGTCCTGCAATTTCACATGCATCCCGAACCAATATAAACATCCACTACTAAGAAGGGAATCGAACTCACTGACTGTTAAACTGAAGGATGGGGTGAAAATCATTCAGCTGGCAAACCGAAGCATTGATGGATAGAAATCAAAAGTCAGAAAATATTCTTTTAGCCTAACTTAACATTTACTTTTTTTTTACAAAATTTTTTAAAATTTACTTTTGAGATTGAACTGCATGTTTTTGTGTAGCATTCCTTTTGTTTTCAAATTTGTTTCTTAGAGACAGAGAGTATAAAATGAAATATGACTCAAATAAATTGAATAAATAATTTAAAGTAAAATTCTTCATTTTACTGGTGAGGTTGATATAAAGAAATATTGTGCTGTATGTTATATAACCAGTTTATCTGGTTAAACTAATTCTTTACATCCGAACCACAACTACTTTCTCATATTTATTTCTAAGAAAATAAAAACAGGAAAATATTTCAAGCATGGAAGTTTTTAAAACACGACTTTTTTAACTTATTTTGTTTTTCAAACAATAGGAAAATATAATTAATTAAAGTAATTGTACATCTGTATTGGTGAATTACTGTAATTTTTATTATTATTTTGAAAATTGGCAATGTTGAGAAACGTATTTCTAATGAACACTTATTTTACAAACTCCAATATGATTCTCATCATAAATGTTATTGAATTTCTTTTCTTTTAAAACATATATTTCAGGAAATAGATTTTCAAAATTATATTCAAAATAAAAGAATTTCCAAATATTCAAGATATTTGTTGCTTTCAATATATGATCAGTAGTTTTGTCATTGAAGAATACACAGAGGAAAAATTAAGTTCCCAAAACATGCTGGAAAGGGTTCAGCCTTTTAAAGACCCTCTCGGCCAAACGAATTTCGCGAGGAAAAATGTTCTCAATAGGAGTCTAGCACATTGAGAGATCGAGACTGAGGAAAACTGGTACCAATCAATATGTCATGATTTCAGAAGCGGTTGCCTAGCAACGAGCGGACTTTATTTACGGGATGGCTTTTCTAAAAAGTAATATTTTCCTCGTACGTGCAGGTTTGTTTAACGCAGAAAATTGCGATTTATCGCTTACCGAAGCGAAATTAATTCTTCTAATTTGATTTGAAGTTGATCTCGTTTTCAATATTTGTGGGAAACTGACATTTTTTTGACAAACTGAAAGGGGAGTTTGCTCTCGTTATCACTTAGTAAAAATTATGAAATCTTTCGCTTTTAATTTCGTAAACTGAATTAATTTTTGACTCTAAAATGTTTATACGACACTTTTTGTATATATTGTTAATTTTAAAATAAAAAAATGTATTGCTGAAATATATTACCTTTATGATTGCTTAATCTAAAATATTTATATATAAGTGTACTAAATACTAAGAATTATGCAATCTTTTGCTTTTAATTTCGTAAACTGAACTAATTTTGATTCCAAAAAATTTAAACGTCACTTTTTGTATATATTGTTAATTTTAAAATAAAAATGCATTCCTGAAATACATTACTTTTATGATTGCTTAATCTAAAATATTTATACAGAAGTGTTCTAAATCCTAAAAACTCAATTGAAAACAATTTTTTTTCTTGTAATGACGTCATTCTCTACAGGGAGATATTCTGAATGAGCAGCTAGTTGGTTAATGATTTGAAATTTCAGAAGTATCACAAGAACTCAGAATTTTTTTAATAATTCAGGAATAAAATGAAAAATTCGAAATTATTATAAAGAATCAGAAATATTCCTAAGAATTCAGGAATATTATCAGAAATTCAGGAATATAACTAAAAAATCTTTCTTCGAATACGGTGTTATGTTCCCTTGAATTTCCCATAAATCAAGGTATATTATAGCATCAAAAAATCCCTCCATACCTGATGAAGTAAAGAGTTAAATATCTACTTATAGGAGACAGATATTTAATTCTATATTTCGATACCGCCTAATGGACAGCCCAACAACTAAAGGTCATTGTTAGACTTTCCAACACACATTCAAGCACGTTTAGAATCTTGGGAGGAATTGCCATGAATAGAGGTACTTATTTATATGCAACAACGAAGGAAACCTTGAAAATTTCCTAGCACGCACTCCGAAAGTCACGTATGCACATGCATCTCCAGTTGTTAAGCAGAAACTAGAATCGAACGTAGGAACTTCTATAGATAACGCTATTATTAGGCCTTGATGTGAACTCAGCTCTATGCGTATATTTCACTAAGTAAATGTATTTAAAAATATATTAAACTTCATTTCTAGGCAAGTGTCTTAAAATCGTTGAAAAGTATCTGTTCCATCTGTTTTAAACATACGTCCACGTGTTGAATCATTTAGTTCATGACAAGTATAACACTGATTTACAAGATGAATTTATGTAATTAATAAAATTTAATTCAGGAAATATTATATTATTTCCATAAGTTTAATACTTTATATACAGGGTGATCATAATTAAACCGCAAATTTAAAAACGCTGTAAAAAAAGAACCACTGTTCAGAAAGACCTGAAATTTCACCAGAATGTACTTCAAGCAGGGGGATTTTGTTTGGCGTGCGAAAATTATTTGGAAAAAAGTGGCCCAATAGATGGAGCTGCACAGGCGGCTGTAGGTTAATTACATGAATTCTGACATGAACGTAATCAATTGTGGCTGTAAGCTGAACGTTAAACCAGTTGTGCTTTAGTAAAGCAGGCAGATGTTGTGGCACTCTTGGTGTAAAGCCTATTCAGAGCAACAAGGTGGTGACACATCGAATAGGAAAAAATCGGTTTTTAATTGCCCTGCGGCAAAAAACCGTAGAAAAAGCCAACAATAATTCTGTTTTTAATTGTCCTTAGTCTTCTTCAAGAAATTTTCAATATGGTGCCCACCATTTTCTGTTAGGAGGTGTAAACGTAAAACGGTATTTTCCACAGCAGCTTGGAGTGTATCAGTGCTGATGTTGTTAACGTGCTGAGTAATGCGGCATTTCAAATCCGCTAAGGTGTCTAGTGGAGCACTGTGTACACAACATTTTTCAGAAATCTCCTGAGCCAAAAGTCACAGGGACTGATGTCCGGTGATCGTGGCGGCCAGGGAGTTGGAAAATGTCGGCTGATAATACGGTCATTTCCGAAATGGCGTTGCTTCACCATCGACAGTTAACGAGAATTCAAGCTACTCAGCATTTTATACAAGACGTTAATTTGCATATAACCTTCTGTGCAGCGCCATCTATAGGCCACTTTTTTTCCTAATTTTTTTTCCCACACCAAACAAAATCCCCTTGTTTGAAGTACATTCTGGTGAAATTTCAGGTCTTTCTGACCAGCGGTTCTTTTTTTACAGCGTTTTTAAATTTGCAGTTTAATTATGATCACCCTGTATAAATAGTATAAATTTCTATAAAAATAAACTGTAGCTATAGCTTTTCCATTTTGTATGCCTTCTCTCTCATAATTTTTGGAAGTACCAGAACCGTGTTTTTAACAAGATACTATCAGTGTTCCCTGAAAAAATACCCACTTTCCCTTCAAATTTTTAAAGTTCATCATTTCATAAAATTTCATCAATCATCAGAAATTATTTTCTAAAGAGCATGAACAATTAATCATTTGCATACTCTGTAAAAAAAGTTTTAAAAAAACCATTGAGTGGACTATGTTATTTTTAAC
This sequence comes from Latrodectus hesperus, assembly GCA_037975125.1. Lineage (NCBI taxonomy): Eukaryota > Metazoa > Arthropoda > Arachnida > Araneae > Theridiidae > Latrodectus > Latrodectus hesperus. The sequence continues at coordinate 26,751,722 of CM075859.1, forward strand.
AATTTTTTTGAAACGATTAAGCTTATATCTTATTTGACTTGCTTTATGCGTTTTTTAAGGCAATCAGGAGTGTAGTTTTAAAATAAATTTAATCTACGGATTTTCCTGCTGAATTAGGAGAACAGATAAAAAATGTATGCCCATTTGTAGGTTTTCTAATGCTAGGGCATTAGTTTGAAAAACAAAATAGTAGCTTCAGGAAACCAAATGATATAATTATTCCAGACCAATGGAGCTCTTCCTATGGATCTTTCATTTTTGTAATCAGAAGGTAAAGGACTCTGTATTTGACCTTGTTCAAGACCGTCATGTTGAGAGGGCCTATGCGTATTAAAAGCTGATGATAGGCTATAACTTCCGACACAGCAGCAGGAAATGCATTAGAATTACCTAACACCAAGTATATGATTGAACTGCTTTGTCTGATCATCATCGTGTATTAGCACAAATCATGTTAAAATCAGAATGAAATTTTCGCAACTTATCATTAATCATGTCTTTAAGCAGCTTAGTTAGCTGTAGTACGTTCCATTTTCGTTGATGAGACTTAATTCAACTGGGGTTTCTACTGTTTAAAATCGATTTTGAATAGTGAAAAATGTCCTCACTAGAGGTAGGACTTGATCCCACAATCTGATGATTCTGACCAAAACTGTGATTATTCAGCAACCACTTTGGGCATTCTCTAGAATCATTTAAAATTCGAAGGCATCATTTCTAAGTACTCAATCAGTATTTTATGGTACTTACTCTTTTGATAATGAAGCAACTTTAAGTATAATAAACCTATACTTTGATTTATTTGTATATTAATTTTGGCCATCTATATTTCTGTGGATTTGAAGAGCTTCTAACACGTACGTCCGCTTCATAATTTTAAATCACAATCTAGTAATGAGATTGGAGTATTTGAATGTATTTTATTATCTTGAAGAAAGAAAAGAGATGAAAGTTATAAATTTTATATTTAACAGATTAATTGACATATTTGGACAATAATTTATAAAGGGATTCACTAAACATCAAATCTTAATTTTTAATAGTTCCCTTATATTTGTCCTTATTTTTTTTATATAAATATTAAGGTTAATTGGGACAAAAAGTTCATTTAATACTATATTGTTTTTAAGCAGAAAAAGGAGAAATGCTAGAAGATAAAAAATTATATACGACAATTATGAAAAGAATAAAGTCAGTAAATAAAAAGAAGCACTTTATGTACATTTCTCCATAAAATTCACTCATTAGGTGATATTTTACTTGGTTAATGTGAATTAAGGTAAAGCAATATTAAGAAGTATATTAGATTTTTCAATCGAATTATATTTTATTTTCCGTTAAGAAATTTGCTATGGCATTTGCATTTGTGCTGAAGTATAATATAGTGAATAAAATAAAAATATGCTCTTATTTTCAAACCATCAAAATAATTAGAATTATTGAGTAAAGTAATAAGAAAAGAGCATTTCTAAAACTAACAATCCACACTAATACATCTGCCTCAATTGGTTTCATTTGGTTCTCACTCTTAGCTGACTCTTACACTCAAGAGCTAATTCAACTGGGATCTAAAATTTAAAGGGAAGTGTGTGTGAATCATCAAAAATTTCCACACTGAAAGTGGGAATTCAATTCATACACAGCTGAATTGTGCGCCAGAGAGCTATCCATTCAGATGCCAAGTTTGATCTGGGAAATATCAACTGGGTTTAAAATAAGTAACGTTAAAATATTAATTTTTATCTTTAAGGGTTAATTATATTATATATATATATATATATATATATATATATATATATATATATATATATATATATATATATATATATATATATATATATATAATGGTTTAATATACTCTGAAAATAAGAGATGCGCAATAGATTGAAAATTTCCCTGATCAGTAAGGGAACAATTTTGCTTTGTCAGTTCTCAAGTAATAACATTTTTATGAGGAAAAAAGTATAGTTATTCATTTCTATATGAATGCAAAATCTGAAGTGTGTTTTTGTCTTAAAAAATCTGTCCAACAAAAATGACAGCTTATAATGTATGGCGGCCAACAAAATGAAATATATAATTTTTATGATTATGATTAATCGTGTTTGCTGAAAATATAAATCAAAAGCACAATCATACACTGAAACGTAAAAGGGTTAACGCATTCCCTGCTCAGTATATTTGCATTAATATATACAAACTTATTCATTAATACATAAACATTAGTTCATGCATAAACTGAAGAAATTGATATGCACTGAGCAATTTTACAAGTATTGCATAAAATCATGTTTACTAGAATAATAAACTTATATAATTATATATATTATATAATTATATATTGTTATTATAGATTTTATATTGTTATTACTAGAATAATAAACTTATATAATTATATATATTATATAATTATATATAATTAAAAGTTATAGAATTATATATTGAAAAATAATTGATTAAATGCAATGATTCTTCAACATTTCTCATGAATACTTTCAAATTAGATTAGAAACGTATTAGCTAACTTTTATCTAGAAAAATTTCACACAAAACTGAGAATTTTTCATGTGTGTTAATAAAAAAAAACTTATGGTAATAAGAGCATTACTTTTAATAATTAATTTTAATAAGAGCATATACTTTTGATTTACTCTAATCAAGATTTAAATTAAAATTTATAAAAATATTAAATAATTTGCCTTTTTTATCTCCATTTTTCTTGGTATTATTGAAACTCTTTTCATATGTAAGCTTTCTATGGCTTTCATAAGAAAATCCAATTTAATATTATAAATGATTTTGAATTGTTTTAAACTTACTACAGATATTAAGACCCCAAATAAATTCTTAAAACAAAAAGAATCAACAGTAAAAATTTTAATGTCTTAAACCATTTTCACAAAGCTAATGTAGTGCATGAGATTGCTATACGTATTTACTTAATAGACTCCTTAGAATAATCAAGTAATAAAAATGTATACTGCAAATAAATGAGGACTACTTACAAAACTTTCATTTTATAAAGGCAGAATAATTTGCTATCATAATTCTATTGTCTACATTACGTAATCTTTTGGGACTGTTTCATTGAAATATATGACTTAACTGCAAAATCAATATTTAGTTTCGCTTAAAATGCTTCTGTTGGACATCAGGATATATTTTCTTATCTAGAACTTCCCATAAAATAGAATCTTGTCCATTTTTTATTCCTAGAATGTCCTTCAAACTGCTGATTCTTAATGTTTTCTGCATTTCTCTTGGGTGCTTTGTGAATTCAAGGGTATTCAAAATCCGATTGCATGCTAATATTTTTAGCAGTCAGGGAGTGTACGGGTATGAAAACAAATACCACATACTCTTCACTAATAGTACTATTCCTTGTAATAACTGTTAATATGGAAAACGGGATTTGGTTGACTGCATAGCCGTAGCTGTGACGTAATCGTCTGCTTATAGAGCAATTCTTAATAAATGTGTTACTCTGCAATGTATAAAATATTTTTTCTTTTAATGCGGTATCTTATACATATATTATTTCGTTTACTGTAGTTATAACAATGCATACATTTGTATTTTCTTTATATACTTTCTAATTCATAATCATTTTAACGATTAAACATAATTCATTATTCAATCAAATAATTTAATAATTTTTCACTTGATAGATTGATTAAAATGAATATAAAATCTATCAAGTAACTACATTTCACTCGATATAATGTGACTGACGATAATCGTTTTTGAAGTTTTCAAATTGGGCTAAATTAAGATTTAATAAGCTTGAATGACATAGCTTTGTTAAATTACTATTCAATAAATAGAAGAAAAACAGAATACTGTCAAAAAATTATTCGTTAATTTTGGATACTATAAATAAGTCTTTAAATTAAGGTATGAAATATACCTTAAGGTATTTTACATGTTTTTTCTCATTGATAAGCATATAAAATATTCTGCATTTAACACATTATCCAATTTTATTCTGTAAAATATTAATTCATTCGTTAAATGTAAATATTATTAATATTAAATATTCTTCTGTGTCTAAAACTTATTTCCAACCTATTTTAAAAAAGTAATTTAGAACATTTAAAGCACATAAAATATTAAAACATTATTACATGGTTACCACATTATGATGAAAAAATTTGCTTCATTTAAATTACAGGCGAACACAAAAATATAAATATAAATGAAATAAATTTTCTCCTCGTATACTTAATTTGATAATTTAATTACATAAAATATAATTCAAATTAAAAAAACGTTTAAATTATTTTTTTACCTAAGTTATCACCAGAGTTTACTCTGGTGACATTGTACATTTCTCATATATAGCACAATATATCCCCTAGTAGCTGTTATGGAAGTGGTCAAGAATTTTTAGTAATTAACGTAGAATTTTTTTTGTAATTCCATTTAACGCATGAAATTCACACATATGTAATAGATACGTACTTTTCAATGAGAGTTAAAATTATTTTTCTTCTCTTACTTATTATAATTTACTTTAAATGTAATATAAAATATAATATTGTAATATTTTTTCATACAACTATGTTGTTGACGAATGCTAATGTTTTTGTAAAAGAACAAATGTAAAATTAAAGGCTATTTAACTATCAAAATAATCAAACACAAAATCTATTATAATTTAAGAAAATTAAGCTAAACGTTGACATAACTTAAAATAATATAACAAGAACTTTTATACTTTATTTAAGAGGTTTAATGCGATGGATTAAATACTAAAAATTAACAAAGGAAATTTCAAAATATTTATCATTATCCAAGCTAAAATATTTCAAAACGGCATAGAGTATCCTAAAATAAACCCACAGAGAATTTCGAAATCCAAAAGAAAATATTTTACCAACCTATCAAGTTTCAAAATACCAAAAACTTATGTTAAAGAAAACCGAAAATTTCAATTATTTCATTAGTATATGTTGACAAACATTAAAATTACGATAAAGTATCATTTGTGGCATTTAAATACTAATTGAAATCAAATTAGAAATTATTTCTATTATCTTTCTTTTAGATTTTGTTACTCACAAATTATATGGTTGCTCAAAACGTCCTTTTCGATATACTTATTTGTTTACGTTTTTATTTTATATAGATTTTGTGTGTGTGTATATATCTGTTTTTAATTTTCTACGTACTTTCACAAAGTTAATCTTCAAAGTTGAGTTAATTTCTTTATTTACTTGGCTTTTTGAACAAATAAACTTTAGAAGAGACGTATCGTGAAACGTTGGAATCAGTAAAAACTTTTCCTGGCCGTATATACAATCATATCAAGACAGTGCGTGACTAAGCTAATTATCATAAATGACTTAAGTTTCTCCCATGATAAACGTTCTTAAAGTCACGACATGAAAAAATAAGAAAAATTATTACGAAAACGATTTTTTAATAGTACATCAAAATTGGGGAAACATTTAAATCATTTTCTTTTTATGCGTGCAATATTAACTTGGGAACTAAAAAAAATCGATTATTATTTTTTCAAGATATATTTCTTCTTTGTTGTGTTTCAAAATTAAGTCGATTGCATTATTTAAGGAAGGAAATTGGATTTAAAAAAATTCAAGGATTATTGATGAATGGGAAATCCATACTTATAAAAAATAAATTCTCTTTTAAAATATATTTGCTTCATAATTTTTATCTGATCAGCTTGGACCATAAATCTCTTTGATAAAAATTTCTAATTACGATAAATGTAACAATGTCGTTTTTTTTCTCGAATTTTGCATAAAAAGAGCAATATTGTGCATAAATTTGCAGAATTTCTACAAAAATGAAGCAGAAATGGGTGTTTATCATCATATGTAAATTTTTTCTAAAAATATATCTTCAGTCTACTAAAATTAAAATGATCCTTAGTGAAATAGAATGCAGGAAAAATATAAATAACTTTGGGTAACATATAAATTATAGATGAGGAAATGTTTTTCCATTTAATGAAAAATATATATGAAAGTGAAATATTAAGTGATGAATCTACATCCTCTTTTCATTTTAAACCGATCCCTTTTACTCTTCTTGGGGTACTCTTCTATATTGTTTCTTTCTGACATTTGATGCTGAATTCTTGAATTTATGTATTCTTAAATTCCAATAAAATGAATATTGTTTCTCAGATACGTGATTTCTTATCAGATAATTTGACTCTCAGTGTTAATGCTTGAGATTCGACTTATCTCAAAATGGTATCACTAGAGCTGATGTGCAAATGATTAGCGTTCTGACTTTCTAATCAAGTGGTTGTGGGTTCATTTCTCACCAAGGACTTAAGTAAAAAATGACTGTAGAACTAAACCCATTAATCATTATGTATTTTGTATAACTACTTAATTTGAGCAACATCATCGGAAGTATTTATTGTTGCTGTAACTTATTGTTGTTGTTACATATGACAGTTGGACAAGCCAAGCTCATTATATTGTTGGCTATGCGAATTTTAAGTCAGTAGGGTGATTCTTTCGTTTAATCAGTGCACCACGAAGGTGAAAGTACGACTTTGCACTAAATTCGTCCGATAGATGGCACCAACAGAGAATCCTCTCCCTTAATTTTGACATTGATGAGGTTGAAGGAGTTTTCTACAGACCATTAATACCTATGGTAACTGCTCAACGACTGACCAAAGGACTTTCGATTCCACAAATTTAACGAGTACGTATATCGCATGTACTCGGTGGGTCCTAGGCGACATTGGGAATCGAGCCCCGACTAATAAACCTAAATTATGATATTAATGATATTTTGATTTATTATGATTTATGTTATTACATTTTTCATTATAATAAAATTACTAAAAATGCTCCTAACTTCCTTTAAATGATTGAAATAAAGGACTCTGATAAAAGGCTAAAAAATAATTTCGATAAAAAAATAAAACAGCTGTGGCGAAAAGCTTATAAAACTAAGAACTCATTTTTATATTTTCGTAAAAATAATTGCGTAAGATTTTCTATGCGTCTCTTATCTAGAATATAAAATAGCTATATTAAATCGTGAAAATAACAAGCAAAACTAAATGAATGATTCTAATATCCTTTAAGAAGCTTTTCTAGGCATGATTATAGCTGCCCACTGATAACATATGTCACTGCCATTGGCCAATATGATCACCAAATCTTAATCCCATAAATGTGAGTGGGATGTTTTGAGAAAACAGCTTAAGAATTATTATATCTGCCTACTCATGACAGATGTCACCAAACTGATTTTGTCAACGTGATCTTCAGATTAAAATCCATACATATGGTTGGAAATCTTTCATCATTTTTTCTTTAATCAGGATTATATTTACCCACTCAACAACAGATTAGATTTTCGATGAAATGACCTCAAAAATTGCTTGCTAATCTTCTTTTCAGTTTGGAAAGATTTTACCAAGTAAGAATTGCAGTTAAAGAAGATCGTGTTTTGTAAAAATTACTATTAGTATAAGAAGATTTATATGCGTAGGTCGAAAACAAAATCCAGTTATTTATCAGAAAAAGCAAAATCACCCGCGACTTCAAACAACTATTTCATCATTTCTTTACTCAAATTTAAAAAATGCAAACGAAAAAGAATTCTCACATTTCTAGGTTAAAAAATATCACTTCACATGATGACTAATTATCCTCTAACGAAATAATTTATTCTTCCATCCATTTTCACACAATGATGTTTAAAAAACTATTGAATTTACTTTTTATTAATTCAAAAATTTTCGCTATTCCATTTGTATATAGTCCCTAAAATATTAATGGAAACTTTCAACTTTAAAGTATCTCGGTTGTTTTAGTGATAGATGAATATTTTCTTTTTTATTGGAAGAAAACGAAATGAAATTTAAGAAATAGATTGTGGTATAAAAAATATTTTGTATTCATTTTAAAAATACATTTTTAAAATAAATACAATGCTAAAATTTGCATCAGATAAAATTTATCCTATTTGGAATATTTGGGAGAATATATTCTATTCTCCAAAATATTCCAAATGCTCCAGGAACAATTGAATCTAAAATATCTGATACCAACTATATTGTTTCTTTACATACGTATTGCAAAGTTCTGCTCTAAGGAAATCTTATTTATATAAGTATTGTAAGAGAAAATTAAAATAATTTTGAAATTCTTCCGAATCCTTTTTGTGTTTAAATTTACGTACACAGTCTGCCTTAGACAGTTCCATTTTAACCTTTAACTTTTGAAAACTGATAGTTATGTTATAAAAAATGTGTCGAGGCAAAAATATGGTTGTACACTAGTAGCCCCCCTGGCAGTAAAATTCTAAAGTCAGAGGTTCAATCTCAAAATGATATATTTGTAAAAGGTCTAAAGCAGAAACGATTTAATAGCAAACGACATCTTGTGGACCAGACATGCAAAGAAAACCACACACCTTGTTCAAATCCCATTGGCATGTGCAAGAGATCTAATGCTAAAAGGTTAATCAAAATTTCAGGAGAAAGATATTTTAACTTTAGCAAAACAAACTAACTACAAGTAAATGATATCTGCCTCAATGAAGTGGACTGCCAGTGTATGCAGTAAAAGCCTAAAATTGCTGTAAAGCATTCTAATATCCACTATTTAAATTACCTTCCAAGGGACTTTTCTTAGATAGTGAGCCGTATTCACGTGTTGCAAAGAGGAAACCTGGAAAACTAACAAGTACGCATACCATCAAAAGTGCATGCAGAATCTATTTCCTGTTGTTCAATAGTGGCTAGATCCGATCACTGGAACTTTTCCTCTGATAAGCCATTAGATAATTTGTCCTGGCATTCGATGATTGTATGTGTGTTGTTTCTATAAAATGGTTTGTTTGCTTATGACTATGCACTCCCTTTCTGCACTCGAGGACTAATTTTAGTCGTCGAGCTTTAATGTTGATGCCAAAAGACTGAAAGTAAACACGTTCGAGGAGGGAATTGAACCCACGAATTGTAGAACTAAAAACTAGAACACAAACATTCATCTACCAACTCAGATTTTTTTTTAAAAAAAAAAAAGCATTATTAACAGGAATTTATGGCAAACTAAAACTGTCATTTATAATAGAACAATTTTCCCCCATCTGAAATTTCATCAATTGTTATGACATTAACACATATATATTTTTAATTAATCCGTATTTTAGAAATTATGTCCGAAGTTCAATCTTACAAGAGTAAGCATACATTCGTAATACTGAGAAGTTCGAAGATAATATATATATATATATATATATATATATATATATACATATATATATATATATATATATACTTTAGAAATGAAAGTGATAATTCCAATCCGGTGTGACTATACATATTTTTAATAATAGTAACTCTTCTTCAAAAGAATATCACCGATGGGGCAATTGAATGGTACAAGCCTTAGTTTTATAGCTCGTGGGTTCGATTTCAACCTCCCGCATAATAGTTTGTTCATCCTCGGGGATAAAATGAAAATCTTGAGTGAGACGTGTGGTGAAAAACTTAAATTGGAGATTAAGAGCTCAGACCTTCAGTTTAATAATTTGTGGGTTCCATATCAACCTCAGACGAGTTTGTTGTGATTCGAAATCTTCAAACTGAAGGTCCTTGTTAAATTATCCGCTAGGCGGCGAAAGTAACAGTTGAGTCATAAACAAACCAAACATTATGTATTCTTAAGCAAGCAGAAGTAGGTGAAAAAGAATAATAGTGACGGAATTGAAAGCAAGAAAATATAATAAAAAATATCATTGCAAATTTTTAATCACCAAATTAAGGAAAAATATGAAACTTGCTGACATTAAAAATATACTTTACAAATATGCACACACATACACATTCTTTACTTTTGACTTTATGAATGACACCTGAAACATTTTTCTCAATAACAATGTAAGAAATTCAGTTAGGAACTTCAATACATTCATTATCTCGAAGTTATTATCTTAAACTTCTCTGTGTGTTATAATAACGAAAGTTCTCTGCAAGAAGTTATAAGAACGGAAAGAAGTAAACGTATATTTGAGCTTATACAATTCAACGAATTCCTAAATAATGGTTCCGTTAAAGATTCCCTTCCAGTAACTACAGAAGGCAAAGTGTCAAATTTTACGTAATTCATCAATCCGCCCAAGGCACATGAAAAAATTGTGCACTGAACCTCTTAAAAGAAGCGTCAAGACTCTTATCTCTTCTGCTTCATCCTCGGTGATAAAGCGAAAATCTTGAGTGAGACGTGAGATGAAAATCTTCTTAAGTGGAGATTGAGAAAGATTGATAGGAGGACAAATTCACACGTTAAAATTTTATTTAAAAAAATGTATGACTTAATGTATAATGCTAGCAGCAGATACAAAACTCAACTACAAACTGGTCTTTTACAAAAATTCTATAACTCTGTAACAAAAAAACGGTATCAAATGACAAAACGAAAAGTTATGTCGTCTTCGATGTCATAATCATAAAATTGAACTCACTGAGAAAGATAAGATTAATCCTATTTGTTTCTCATCGATTATAGTTTGTGTGAGAGAAAATAGGTGAGAGAAACTTGGAAATTATCCCTAATGAGAACACTAGGTTAAGACCAATAGTTTGAAAAGTTATAAGAAATATTTACTGAAACAAAATTTTAAAGAAAATATAAATCATTTTTTATTCCACCAGTATAAAAATGTAATTATTTAAGTATATTCACAAATGTAATCCATATAGCTGTATAGAAAAGTAAATGTTTAAAAAAAATTGAATTTTTCATTCTACAACTTGGAGATAAATTACCTAAAAATAAAGTTCCTTACAAATAGTTCTTTAAAACAATATTATTCTAATTACCTCTTCAATCACTTATTTAAAACTGCAAATTAAATGTTCCTTTAAATTACATATTTCTTGAACTTAAAATTTACGGACAAGAGACCCTCTACCAAAATCCAAAATTGACCATTATAGCAGCGGAGATTCGATGGTCTGAAAAGGCATTATGTTTTGATGGCCGTAAAATCTTTGTCTTTGAAAAAAGGACTTGACCTTTAGTATAGGGATGAGCTCTAGGAGGCCTAGGCTCACCACACCTGAGGTGGAATTGCCTTTGATTTAATTTTGAGGGATGATAACGCGTGGTCACATCAAGCTCATCCGGTAGATGATTTGCTGGTACATAAAGATATGTACCGGATCCGCGTCTCCTGACTACAACCCTATGGAATATGTCTGAAGAGAGCTTGCTAATATGAACTATAATTGCAACTCATAATCCCCTCCGAAAATACCAAAGGCCTGAAAAAAGAGTTGTTATACAAGTAGAACCAATTGTTACAGAAAATTATTAACTATTTTATTATAACTAATTAATATGAGAATAATTGCAAAATTTTAAATAAATAATATAAAATTATACTTTTAAAGATTGTTTAAAATATGTTAAACATTAATGAATTCTTTTGATTGATAACTTTTTATTTTTATTCTCAAATTGTACCAACGAAATTCATTGATTATATCTTTTTATCAAAAATATTTTTATTATACATATATATATATATATATATATATATATATATATATATATATATATATATATATATATATATATATATATATATGTAAAAATATTTTATATTTTAATAGCAATTTTAATAACAATAATACCATTAGATATAGTGACAAATAAATAATAATATTAAAAGGTACTTATTTTTGATTAATTAATTTTCCTAATTGATATTGTTAATCCCTATTCTCAAACTATAACAGTTTCAACCTGAATCTAAATAGATCAGTGTTTAAAAATTAGTGTACATGGTGTATTTCGTTGAAATTATATTTCAAATTTATGAATTTTTATGCGATTAATTTCGATCATACATAAAGTCAATCTTCTTTAACATTTAAGTTCAAATCATTTTAATTCACTCAATCAAAATGAAGAAACTAGATCATAATAATTCAATTGTATAGAAAATTTGCAATTTAAATACTTTATCTGATGGAAAAATAAACTTAAAAATATTTTACGTTAGAAATATTCTTACACATATAACAAAAATACATTTCTTACAATCATAAAACCAAATCTTCAAGATGTTCTTAGGCTTGAAATTAATATTTTTCTCATTCTTTATAATATCAATATTTTAGCACTTTCAAAAAATAATATTAGCATGTGAAGTCTTTCCATTTTTAATGTCATAAATTGGTATCGAAAATTTGAAGTAGATCTTGCACTGGAATAAGTTTTCTTTAATTACATTCTTTCTTTATGAATTTTCGTATCTTTCATTTTGAAAATTGTTTTCCAAAGCAAAAATAGTTTCAGAATTTATAGTTTTTGATATTTTTCAACAAATCTAACTTTATGTGACATTTAAGGTATTTTCTCAGCCTCTCTGCAGATTAACTAAAAAGGGGTGCGATCTTTTCTCGCTGACTGAAAAGGAGTAAATGGTTTTCATATTAAAGAAACAAATTAAAGTAAAGCTGAGAGGAATTTGTTCACATCTTTCAGAATTTACATCCTACAGTAAACAAATTTTCAGGAAGTTTTAATAACAGCAATGCATTTAGCCCCAACATATCTTACATTCTTCATCTCTTATGGAATATGGTATATAATTACCTTTTCACACACAGGTATTTTTCCACTAAAAAACATTACTGAGAACTTGATGAGTTAGGTAACTGCAGACATTAGATTTTTAATTAGGTAAATTCCATGTTTTTCGCTGAGATTCAAAATGTTCTTTACTATTTTTAGATAGATTAAGTAAAGCTCTAAATCTTTAAGTACAATCTGCTCAAGTGATGAAACAGAAGTAGAATTAGTAAGTTTCTCTTTTGAGAAAGGAATTTAAAAACTAAAGTTTTGCGTCTGCCTTATTTCATCAGTCAACAATGTCATAACACCTTATCTGCTGCTCTATTTTATTCCCCTGGTAAATTAGCAACAACTTGTGATTCGGTGTAAATCTGAAACTACAAAAAAGCTTAATGAACAGTATTTTTTGAGTAAGAAAGAATGTTAACCAAAAATTTGAAGATTGCTTGGGAAGATACAAAAGAGTAAAAATATTCATTCTATAGTATTATTGTACAAATTAAGTATTAAATAGTGTGTGCTATTAGTGTTAACTTTTAATTTTATTGTACATATGTTCGTGAAGGTTTCTATTTTCTTATATTTTCTATATAAAATTTATTCTTATTTGTTGAAAATAAATTAGAATTAGCTTTGAATGTGCATTAAAGTTTGTTAGAATCTTAAACGTATAATATATTAAATTATTATTAAAAAAAATTTTTTACTTCATTTTCAATTTGAGTATCATATTAGTTTTCAATAATGCTTTAACCTAATTGGAAAATATCTTATATTTTTTAAGAAACATTCAGTCTAATCCAAAAATTTAGACAAAAGTTTAAAAAAATATAATAAAAAAATATGTAAATTTAAGTTTGAAAGAACTTATTAATACTTACAATTTGTTTTCGAGAAATAAAATGTTTTAAACATAAAAACAATATATTTATATAATTGACGTTGATATAAATACAAAAAGAGAATAAAAAATATTTAAAATTACATTTAGTTTATGTACCATATAATTTAAGAATTTTTGCATTCCCGTTTTACATGGAAAATATTCAATCTTCCAAAAATTCTGGAGTCATTTCATTCATTAATTATAATAAGTAGTAATCAAAATCCATTCCACACATGGATCGTCTCTAAGCTTTCACATTGCCATCTGCAGAAAAACAAGTCTTTCTTTTTTCAAGTCTTGAAAGTAATAATTGTATTTACCAACTTCTTTAATAAATTTCATTTTTTTCTAAGTTTTAAAGACCTTGTTTTTTTGTTTTTTTTTTCTTCTACCAGAAATATACTGTAGTGTTAGCAACTTCAAAATGTAGTGTTCACTAACTCTAGTAAATGTTGATTTATTATTAAATATATTGGTGTTTGACATAACTTGATACAAATACACAGTCTTCAATGTAGACATCTCCATCATATCACCACCTTCAAAAGTCTATAATTTTCGTTGTATATTTGCTTTATTTTTTAACATTACATCAAGCCGCCTCTAAATTACAAAAACGCTGCTTCAAAACAGCACATGATCCAAGTTTTTATTTTAAAAATTTGTTGCATAAAGCTAAATAAAATATAGTGTTCACTAACTCTAGTAAATGTTGATCTGTTATTAAATATTGGTGTTTGACATGACTTGATACAAATACATAGTCTTTAATGTAGACATTTCCATCATATCACAATCTTCAAAAGTCTATAATTTTCGTTGTATATTTGCTTTATTTCTTAACATTACATCAAGCCGCCTCTAAATTACAAAAACGCTGCTTCAAAACAGCACATGATCCAAGTTTTTATTTTAAAAGTTTGTTACTTAAAGCTAACATTAGAAGTAAAACAAAAACTCAAAACAATAATGGAATAAACGAAAATTTTTTAACTAATAATTTAAAAATTTGTTAAATAGAGTGAAAAAAACGTGGTTTAAATATTAATCAAGGTTCTCTTTCAAAATTCCTAGAGTGAATTATCTCTTATTGTAATTAAATTTAATTAAATCTTAATGTAATCAAAAGAACTACACCGTATTCTCATAAATTTCAAAGAAGATTTAAATAACACAATAAACATATTGAGACAACCATTGTATAAAATGGAAATATATATTATTAAATTAGAAAACAATAGTTTAGAAACAGAATGCATTTACATTGATTAATATTGTCTGTACTTTGGAGACAGTTCATATTTTTCTTTTTCATTTATTAAAAATAGTATTTCGAAAGTTTTCCAGATCTTTCTTTACCAATGTAAATTAAATCAGTAATATAACAAATAAAACTATTAGTTACTGTGATGGTTATTAAAATAATTTTATACTTTTGTATTTTCGAATCAGGCTGTATAATTATAATACGTTAAAAAGAACGATGGTTCAAGTGTCTTTATGTTGGCTTCCCACAAAATTGAGTTTAACTTAATTTAATTCATAAGCGATAATAATAGCAAATGAAAAGATATTATTTGCTACATATGTTATGGAATTTTGCTTAAAAACTAAATCTTTATGAAAATGCTTCAAATAAAGATTCCAAGCTAATTATCTCTAGATTTTTACAAATAAATTATGGAATAATTTTTATAAGAAAACAAAGAATAGACATGAAAAATAAGGGATATAATATATTCCTTACATCTATTAATATTCGCATAAATAAAGGCGTAACAAATTTAAGGTATACAGAGATATTAGATTAGAGATTATATATATATATATATATATATATATATATATATATATATATATATATATATATATATATATATATATATATATATATATATATATATATATATATATATATATATATATATATATGTGTGTATATATATATAAATATATATATATATATATATATATATATATATATATATATATATATATATATATATATATATATACATATATATATATATATATATATATATATATATATATATATATACATACATATATATATATATATATATATATATATATATATATATATATATATATATATATATATATATATATATATATATATATATATATATATATATATATATATATATATATATATATATATATACATATATATATATATATATATATATATATATATATATATATATATATATATATATACACACACACATATATATATATATATATATATATATAGCTTTTTACTAAGTAAAATATATTTTGATAAGTAGATTATCCAAATGAATTGATAGTAATCTAATTTCACATTAATTATTTTGCAGGTGCTAACTTTCTTAAATTTTATACTAAATAAGAGATATTCGCCTAGTTTGGATTAAAAGAATACTATAAACTATTATATTCATTTCATTGCGTTTTCTGTTAAACAAGAGAAACTCACCTGGTTTGAATTAAAAGAATGTTCTAAATCATTTTTCTAACTTTATAAAGCATTTCTGGACAGAAAAGAAACTCACCTATAGTTCCGATTAAAAAAATATCAGGTCATTTTGTCAACTTTATCAAATCTTACATTAAACAAGAAAAACTCACTTGTTTCACATTAAAAGAATATTAGAGACCATTGCATTCACTGTATCAAATCTTGCGTTAAATAAGAGATGCTCGTTTAGTTTGGAGTAAAAGAATTTTAAAGAGAATTCCTTTAAACATAATAAATCTTGCGTTGAGCAAGAAATATCTAGTATCGATTAACACAGAACACCGTCAATCATTGTGTTAACTTTATTAAATCTTACGTTAAATGAGAAATGCTCACCAACTTCTAATAAATAGAATATTAGAGGTTATTGTAACGAACTAATCAAGCTTTCATCTTTCTTTCAAGTCGAAATATAGCCTTCTTGTATGTAAAATAAGGTAAAAATTTGCTTGATTTTACTAAAGATTAGAGTTCGGGGTATTTTAATGCTCCCTTCTAAAGCAAATCCTATAAAATTATATTTTAGAATTAAAAATTGTACATTTGCAATAATCTTCAATATTCAATTTACCATCTTATATAAGTCTCAGCGCGCCTCCTTTTTAATCAAACTTTCCACCCTTTTTTAATAGATGTAAAGCTGAAAACCAGGGAAAGGCCATGGCTCTGTTCTCCTTTTCCCAGTCCTTCTCTCCCGTGATTTCTTTTAGTAAGGCTTCATAAAAGATGGTGTTTTCGTGACCCAAATACTAACCGGCCGATAAAGCCCTAAAAATCAAATTACAACGGTGCTTGTTGCAACGTGCCCTGGTGATTGCATTGAACACTTGTTGTGATAACAAAACTACATACTCTGCGAATCACAAGGCCATTTATTGTGAGGATGTAATGATTTTCTTCGGTTCATCCTCACTTTTATGGGCCTCACTTTACTAAACTGATATGAAAATCTCTTATTTAATGAAGATTTTTAATCCCATTTTGAATAAATATTGCTCTTAACTCTGAATTCGTTTCCCTACTGTGTTAACATGTCTTGAACATTATTAAGTGAATGTATTTTTACACTGAAAAAATATGGATATTATTTAGGTATATTAAAAGATGAATCATGGAAAGAAGTGTTTTTTAGTCTTAAGTTTTCTTACAAAATATGAATAGTAATTATTAAACACGATTTCTGAAAATCTCTTGTTATTTTTAAAATTTAAGATTTATTTGTAAGCACACGCTATTTGTTAAGGAATTTCGGAGGAGAAAAACATTATTTTATTGTTGTTTTAGCCATTTTATTTATATTATTAAGTTTATGATATATCCAAGTTTTTGAAATTTTCAATGATTCTGATTTATTCCCTTTTGTTTCTTAAAATCTGCTTTCGTGTATATGAAAATCAAGAAATAAGTTTTCAGTTCAGTTTAGCATCTTAGCATTCAACAGTCACTTTTTACATACTACAGCTGACTCACTATTGAGGGTAACATTAAAATGGATTCCGAACTACTGCAAACACCCATGCCTTATGTGGGATTCGAACACACGAATTGTTAACCGGGAGACCAGAGCGATGGCCCATCATCAACTAGCTTGGAATTCTTTTCAGTACTAGCTGGTCTTGTTTAATTATGTAATAATTACTAAGATACTGCATATTTTTACGTCATAATAAAAATAAATTGGATAAAGAGATGTTAAAAAGCTTAAATTATATTTTTATGTAACTAATGTAACTAATTTGTAAATGTACGTATAACTAATTTTTTTACGAATATGAAAATATCAAATAATCTCTAAATTAGAAATACAAAATAATATATGATACATAATTTATATGAGAGTTCAAGTATACATAATAGATTCTAAAATAAATCAAATATCTTTTTTTATTAAATTTATTATTGATTGTTTATATTTACTGTAAATCATATCAAGTTTCTCGTTACTATATTACGCATTCTTTACGAGAAGCTAAATTCTGCAATAAAAAATTTACTGTTTACTTCTAAATATTTTTAAGCGTTGCTATATAAAAACATTAAAATTAGTTCATTTTGAAAATAAAATATCTTTTATTTTTAGTTTCTTCAAATAAAACAAGAAAAATCATTTTGGTAACTTGTACTCAAAAAGTATAGAAAATTCGTCTAGATATTAACACAAAGTTTAAATACACGACAGTTGCGAGAGTCTAACTAATAACACCAACCTAAAAACATTTTTCGTATAAGGTCATCTGAAGGACCTTTCATAAAAGTTATCTATATTCACATGTTTCAAAGTAGAAAACCTGGAAAATTTTCAAAAGTCTTCACCACAGTGCAAATCCATACAGAAAGCAACTACACCATAACCACCACTATTGTCAACATTATCTGAGATTGAACCCGGGACCTTCCAGCCACTACAGTCTGGACTAATAAAATATAAATAAATAAAAGTCAGCATATATATGACACCAAGTAAAAGTCAGCTTAGCAGCTGAAATCTGTTGAAAGACTTTTTTGAACCACTTTGTAATTCTCTTCGGAAGTACTTTGAATAAACAGTGGGCTATACTTATGTTTCATAAAGGATGAAACCTGGAAAATACCAAGCATCCCCCCAAACAGAGGTACAATGTTATTAAAACAATGAAAGTCATACCTGAAAATTATCAAGTTTCAACCCTCTAAGTATGGACTTTCATGTTTTATACCACTTTAACACTTGCTTTCAACTCTCAGTATTTCAAATTTTTAAAAAAATGTTTAAAGTTTACAAAATGTTTAAAAAATCTTAAAGTTTGTATTATGCAAATATTCATAGAAAATTTATGCGTATACACAAAAATATTCTTCAATTAGCAATACGTCTTTTATAAAGTGCTTAACATCAGAGAGAGTAGATTTCATTTTAAATATTGAAATTTTGTTATTCCATTATAACAGCAAATGTAAACACATTAGAGATTACAATAAAATATAAAACAATCTCTGTATCAAACAAAGAATAATGCTACATATTACAAGAAACATTATGACTAATGAAGATTAATGCTAAGAATGAATCTCTCTCATTGTAACCTCTTTTGACATGCCACGATTTGTCTTCATTAATTTCAGATCTAAGCCAGGTTCAAGTAGGTATCCTACCTTCTCGATCAGAATCAGAACTGATATTCTGTTCCCTCTGAAATATATTGTGTTTCAACTATACAAAATTGAACCGTAGCTTATATAGTTATGTATATAAATTATTTTCTTTAGAGTATATTGAAATAATATTGCATTTTGAAATCTAAATCTCAATCAGGTACATGAAATGCATCAAATTTGTCCTTCCTAACAGTGGCGGATTTACATCACAGTTTCTGAAAAGGAACTGTACCCCATATTCTTTTTTCAACATTTTCTGAAGTGCGAAATTCAAAAGATGAATTCGGTTTCATGTTCTGAAATTTACAGTCAAATGCTGAGAAAAATGTCGAGTAAAGTGCCTCACCGCTTTAACTTTGGAAAAATGTGATAGTTATGATCATGAAAAAGGCATCAATGTATAAGTCAATAGCTGTACAATAGAAAATTAGATGACTTGTAGCGGCTCTACGTATAAAATTTGGCAATTAATTTTGTCATGGTCTTACAACGAAATATGATTGGTGAGTAAAGTACCGCCTCTCCAATCTCTAACTGAAAAGCCAACAGTTAAAATCATAAAAATGTTGTCAAGATATAGAGCTGTACAATACAAGATGAGCTGACTTGTTGCATTCCTAGAAATAAAGTGTGGAAATGAGTGATATACATCTCAAAAGATTAATAAGATACGGAAAGAATTCATTTTCAAAGTTGTATAGCAACACAGATTTGATATAAATCGACATCTTTCACAAGAAATGAGATAAAGTGGGCGCGAATAGCGTCTATCCATTTGTTCGCGAGTTCCAACAAAGTTATATCACGAAGCTTAGATAAAAGAAAGCAAGGAGCAACGATTTACGAATAAGTGCACCTATGCTGAATTACTGTATAATCATCGTTTGTTTTGAAGAAGGACAATTAGTTGCCAATAAGCACATTTACCACTTTTGCTGATTTAACTGTGTTACCATCCTTTGTTGGGGCGAAGGCTTAAGTATACCTTTTACGTTGGAGTGCGTGATGTAATAATATTAAAACTCACGCAGCAACTAATGCGCGTTGTACATATTTTTTCTTCTCATTTCTGTGAGTGAGGTGTTATTTCACACAAATGGCTGCAGCTTTACGAACTTTGTAAATAACTTTCTCACAGAAACTCGCACAGTTTTCAGGATAGAACCGCTAACTTCTGAGTGTTACACCGAGGTCACTGTATGTCTTCTCGGATCATTTTCCTATAACTCAACAACATTTTTATGACCAAAGACATCAATATTAGGACATTGAAAAAGGAATCTACTATGGACCTTATATAATATTTCTCTCTACACCTTTTATCACTGAATCAATGACAATTTATTTTACTTCACAGAAACCTTTATTACTATTAACTTGTACTTATTAGTAAATCATGTTATTACCATTAAAATCATATTATTAGTTACAGGAAATCACTTTTCCTGCTTTGCTTTTAAACCAGAGATTTACCTATTTAACTATATATAATAAAGGCATTTAAACTAAGATTCAGTTTGCACAAGTTTTCAAAAATGTTAAGTATATATGCTAAGTGTGGTAGCCAAAATTAAAAAAAAAAGAAAGCTATATATATATACGCTTTTTAAAAAAAATAAAATTCGTAAATTATATTTTGCATTTAAACTGAATATTTAATCAAAAATTTAATTGAGGAGTTATCCTCTCAAAAATAATGTAATATCAGTTATATTGGGTTGTTCGGAAAGTAATTTCATTTTTTCCCGACAGAAGATTTAATTGTATATTTTTTTGCATCCAACTTCACACTTATGCCGTACAGTTATTATATGCTTTGAGAGCTCATATGACAAGGCTTGTCATATGAGCTCTCAAATTGTGAGTGTGTGAAAAATTCCAATACTACGCAGTAGTTTTTGGTTGGTGCACTTTTAAATATGGAGAGCAATAAGCAGCATTTGCGACATATATTACTGTTTTACTACAGAAAGGGTAAAAATGCTGTTCAAGCCAGAAAGAAATTGACCGATGTGTATGGAGAAGGTGTGTTGACAGTACGCCAGTTCCAGAACTGGTTCGCTAAATTTCGATCCGGCAGTTTTGATGTCGAAGATGCATCACGTTCGGAAAGGCCGGTTGAAGCTGATAAAGACGCGATAAAGGCATTAGTATATGCGAACCGGCAAATAACAACACTTTATGACCACTTGAAAGGCCTGGGATTGTCCTCGAAGCTCAATGAATGGGTTACCCATGTCCTCACAGAGAGAAATCTGTGTCGCCGCATTGACGTCTGCGAGCATCATCACTGGGGACGAAATATGGGTTGTATACAACAACGTCAAGTGCAAGAGGTCATGGAGCAAAAAAGATGAACCGGCTGAAACCATTTCCAAAGATGATATTCACCAAAAAAAATGATGCTGTCTGTTTGGTAAGATTTTAAAAGAATCGTTTTTTTTTTTTTTTTAAGCTTTTACCGGATAACACAACGATTAATACGGAAGTCTACTGTCTTCAGCTGGACAAACTGAATGATGCACTTCAACAGAAAAGGCCAAAACTAATCAACAGGAAAGGTGTAGTGTTTCACCAAGAAAACGCGAGACCTCACACAATTTTAGTCACTCACCAAAAGCTTTTACAGCTTGAATGGGATACAATGCCATACCCACCATATTTTTCCAGACCTGGCACCATCGGATTATTATTTGTTCCGGTCACTTCAAATTTTTTTAGACGGTAAAACATTCACCTCAAATGAGGAGGTCAAAAACCACCTCGATCAGTTTTTTGCCAGCAAAGACCAAAAATTTTATGAGCTTGGAATTATGCTACTACCAGAAAGATGGCAAAAGGTGTTGTACCAGAACGCGCGGTTAATATATAATTTGATAAAGTATTTGCTTATTATACGAAAACTGTCTTTCATTTCCACAAAAAAAAAACGAAATTACTTTCCGAACAACCTAATAATATATTATAAAGTTTCCACAATAAAAAATGTATCTTCCATAGCTTATATAAAGAGTTCACATAGATACGTAAAATATTGTATAATACATTGTCTTCAAGCTTGCCTGATTGTAGTGACATTTCAGTCAATATGTATAAAGACTTAAAAAAATAAACACATCATTTCATTTTATCAAATTAATTTTTCTTGTTTCACAGACAAAACAAATGTCATTGTACGCCTAAATCACTTTTGAAGCATGTTTTGAAACCACGCAGTATACAACTTAACACATGAAACTGTTAAAAGGCTTTAAGCATAGACTGCATAAATGTTTTGGCTAGGCGAACTTTTCATAGATAATGGGTCATGTTTACATATTTCAAGGGAGAAAATGGGAGAAATGCCAAGCATTAATCTTGAAAGACGTGTATGCAAAATTGAATATCCATCTTTCATTGTTCTACAGTGTTTGAGATTAAATATTCCCACTTTAAATACACGGTACCACCATTCAACCACGGTGAGCCCTTACGAAGCATATTTTGATGCGCATCGGGGACTGCCTAACGGCCTAAGTCTTATGTAAGGTTTTTTAACATAATCCAAATAATTGCTTTCTGGAAGGAATTTTCATAAATAGTGGGCCGTATTCACATGATCCAAAGAGAAAACTAGGAAATTTTGCAAGGACTCACCTTGATAGGCATACATGCAGAGGACAGAATTCCAACATTCCCGTTGTTCTAATATGGCTGGATCGAGCCAAAGACTTTATGCACCGAATATCGTTGTTTAACTAGACCACGGTAAAAGCATACGAAATATATTTGTGTGGTTAAAAGTTAGAACAAATCTCTGATTTTGAGAATTTATTATTAAAAACTTGATACTATGGCCAAGAGAGGGAGGATAAGTCACTCTCGTATTCAAATGGGAAACACTCTTTTCTTGAGCCAACGAAATATTCTGCTGCGATAGTCAATGCATGTTAATTGTTCCATAGGGTCCAATTTTCTTCCTCTGGCTTGGTGTTGGAAAAAGGCTACTAATTTATGTTGCACAGCCTCATTACTTGACCATGATTCAAAATTGCAAATGGTTTGACAATTAGCGGCTTCTGTCGAAAGAAATAAGTACCCAAAAACATCGTTGTAACCAAACCTAAATTTAACGTATCTTTTTAAAGAGTATTTTTAATGTAACTATATTAGTTCAATTTCCTCTAACATAGGGCTCATCGTGCATTTTGTTTACATAGATGAAATATTTATTTATCATCGTTTCTATCATTTATTTATAAGTAAGTAAATGAATTCATGAAAGAATACTTGTGAAAGATCATAAAAGGTTTTCCAATACATTTTAAAATTCCTTTTCACTGCTTTTTCCAGATATTAAATAGATTCTTTTTATGAGATAAAATGAATGTTTAAAACATTTTCGAATGCTGAGAAAATTTCGGTTTCAAGTTCTTTAGATAACTGTATATTGGTTTTCATCAACTGCATATAAATTACCTTATTTTTTATTACTTTATACATTAAAATTCCTTGAACATGATAAAGATCTGCTCTTAAAATGGACAAGAAGAAGCTGGTCTATTTTAAAGCTAGCTGTTATTTCCCACTGGAGGATAGTAACGTATTACAACACAGAAATTACAGTAAAATTTTTAAAAAATCGAATTTAAGCAAATGTCGTTTCTTAAACTCACTTTGACTCAGTGGTAAAACCATGCTCTTCAAAAGGGAGAGTCACAACTGAATAATGGAAATGTGTATCTTGTATCTGGTTTCAGCATCTACATCTGGATAGCTTGGGAAGTTTTCCTAGTTTTCTCCCTTGTGACACGTAAATATAGCATACTATCTATCTTAAAGGCAATTCGCTATGATGTTCAAATTTTTACAACAAACTTCGGTTGCTAGACTATGCTCTACAAGGTATCAAACTATTGTCTCACAATGGCCTAAAGATATCTAGACTTTCTACTCTTAAGAGTAAGAGAGTCTAGATATCAGCCTCAGGTACCTTTAAGCAATGGGAAGTGGATGTTGCATTGAAATTAAGGCTACCCGCTACTTGTGAAAAATTCTTCCGAAAGCGCTCAAATGCTTTGAAAAAGAATCCACATGCCAGGTTTTTCATTTCGTGGCAGCAAAAGCTCTTGTCTAGGAAAATGTATATAATTTAGCTAATAATCTCAAAAAAATGCTGAGATTTGTAAGAGTAAGAAATTAATTTTGTAAGAGAAAAATTTTCTTAGACATTTTCCCCACTACATGAGACGAGATAAATATATTTTTGATTTTCTTGAATAGAAATTGATATATTACATTTAAAAACCACATACAAATTTCTTAAAAATGTGCTGTTTAATTTTATTCATTGCATTACGTTTAGAGCTGCTTATTTTTACCACCCCCCCACAGCAGATAAACATTTTGAATTATTTCTAAACATTGAACCATGTGGGCAGTAACGAACTCGATACCGGAGCAGGCAACTTTCTCTTTAAATTACCCTCTGGCCTTCTCAGCACAATTATATTTGGCTGGGTTAAATATTTAACACAGTATAATAAGCCTCTTAATAACCGAAGAGTGCTGTAAAATATTTGTATTTCTTCCTTGTCTTTACTTTCCAAACAAAATTTCTTAGTCAGCTATATTCACATGTCGTAAGGAAGTAAGCCTAAAATCTCCCAAGCATTTCCCTTACGAACATGTATTCTTAAATGCTGCATGCATATCCTGTAGTTAAATGGGTTTTGGTTTCGAACCTGGCACCTTCACTCCAAAGAAATCGATCTCATCATTAGATCTCAATTAGCTCCCGACCGGTCCAGGTATTGAATTCATTATCTTCCGACAAGAACAATTTCAATCGTCCTGCCACAACCATGATTCTCTTAAATGTACATCAAATAAATAACCCAGTAAACAAGAACTCAGTAAATACAAAAGATATATTTTGATACCTTTTTTCGTATATTTAACTAATAAAATTGACATAAATCAAAAGTTATTTTACAAAATTTTCCTAATCAATTAAAAATAACTTTTTCAGATTAAAATAGAAATATTATAAAATCATAAGGATCTTTCTTGTTGTGACATCATAAGATTAAATTAACATTCTCAAACTATGGTCTCATTTTAAATTTTAAAATCTCATTATAGATGCTTTAATTGATATCCCTACGTTAATTACACGAAATTGCATAGCAAAAAATATGCTAATGACATTAGTATTAAAAGTTTGAGCTACAGCATTTGAGAATGTTTTTAAGTAATGATTTGTGAAACCTTCGCATAAAAGGAAAACACACACTAAACCTCAAATTTTTTAAATCTCGAATATTTTCCTGAATTCAGGAATATATGAATTCGATTCCTCCGACTCTTAACTGCATTTATAGCGATTTTCCATTTGTACAAATTACTTTCTGACTAGTTTTTCTTTAGACGTGGTTTTATAACAAAAATCGAAAGCGGTCTCGAACATCCTCTAATGCAATATGTACTTCAATACCAGAGATTTTTATTTCTCTTGGAAAAGGCAAGCTGTATTGATTTGAGTTTGGTAAAAGGGCAAAGGGTTTCTAAAGGAATTAAACAGTAGTTTTTTCCATAGTGAAAATTTTTTAGGTAGCTAGTATATAACTGTCTATTATTTAAAAATATATAATCAGAAATATTACGCTTCATTTTTTTTCGAAAATTGATTAAGTAGTTGGTTTATTAAATTTAAAATAATATATTATGAATTCAGCTGTTTTTTATGACTTTTCGCCGACGGATTTTTTTTCGCTTTTAGATAAATTGCTTCCGATACATTAATCAAATAAAAATCTCTTTTTACCTTCTTTAAGTAGAATCAGCATTTTATTTCTTTTTTGTAACAAACTAAGCCATAACTAAGATTTCACTGGGAATAAAAGAAATATGCTGACTAAAACCGTCTTTCTTTCATCTTTTTTTTTTCGGAACACTTACTTTATATTGACATCATTATGCTGAAACATGGTTTTTTAATCGTTCTTTCCTTTTTCTTTATTTTGTTTTTCTTTGTTTCTAAAATTTTGATTTCTTACCTCCTGATCGCAAATTTATTTTCAAAATACAAAGTTAGATACGATGTTTTAACATATTTTTATAAGTATTTCTCTATTTTTCTCTCATATTAATTAACAGTATGAAATTAATTTAACACATTTTCTCGAGCAACAAAATTTATACTCAGTTTTCCAATTTTTTATTATTATTTGCTTTATTTGTGAACTGTGTGTGTTATTGCTTTATTGAAAATACTGTAATTTTATGATTATCTATTCACCTCGGCTATTACGAAACTCCAATTATCCGAATCAATTGAGACCGAACCCCATTCGGATAATCAAAAGTTCCGTTAATAGCAGTTTTTTCAAAAAAAAATTTCCATTTTAATTAACCATTGTATGTTGAGATATTGGAGGAAAACTATATGTTTTTATAAACAAAAATAACTTTCAATCAAAATTAAATGAAAAAATAACACAAATTTGTTAAGGTGCTAACAAGTGATGTACATTAACACCGTAAGTATGTGCACTGTGGTGTAAATGAAAGTCATTGCTTGCTGAACATCTCCGTCGGAGTAAGCTGTTCCACTGCCTTCATCCGCTTTTAAGCAGCCAAGTTGCGCATCTGCTTGGCAGTGAGAATTTCCATGTGATCACACTCGAGCAGATGTTCCATCCACTTCAAAGCAGCCTCAAAGCCGGCAAATGAATCACCAGCTGATTGTCCCGTGTTGGTTTCAACTTGGACGTTAAGGCCATCTCTTTAATCGACGCTTTCAATAATTAGATCATCATTTGCAATTTGAAATCCACGGTCTGACTCATAACCCATTCTCCTATATCTTCAGCACTAACTTCTGAACATTCAGGAATTTTCAAAAGAATGTTTCTGTGTTCCTCACAAGTGACACATCTCTCACTCTCTCTCACCTACTCTCTCTCTCTCTCTCTCACTCTCTCTCGCCCACTCTCTCTCTCTCTCTCTCACACTCTCTCTCAGGAGTCAGATATGGGATCCAAAATCTTAAAGGCACAATAATTTTTCCAGTAGACTACACATTTTCTCATCACACACGTTTTTCCACTAGACTACAATGGGCACTAATGCAGCGCATTAACACTCTAACCTAAACAAATTTTTATTTCCAAGTATACTGAGAGGAATTTGACAGAGCTGGAAAAAATGATTAGTGCTAGGACCTTCATATCAACAGTTCATGAGTTCAAATCTCACTTTAAAATTTATGTTTTTGTAATGGTTCGGAATCCACTTTAAAACGTAGCTGTAGATCTAATTAATACTAAACTAAAAAACTCATCGGAACGACACCCTTCATGGAGACAAGCCCTAAAGTGCCCATATCTGTTTCTTTGACCGAGGACCCCTGGGGTGCAAAACATATGTCCCAATTTTAGGTGGTGAGTCAGACGTGAAATACTTAGTGTTTAATTCTCAAGTATGTTTGGTGTTCAGTTTTATCGACTCACTGAAGGGATGAAAGGATGAGTTGACCTTGACAACCCCGAGGATCGAATCTCGGAATGTGACTTGGGATTGCAAAGCGCTACTACTAAGCCACCTAGCTTCATTCAATTATTTAGACTCATAAGTGCAAAAAATTAAGATAAAAAAAACAAATCATAAGGATTCGCATCAGGAACTATTTAAAAGAGTCTTGTTTGTCCTAGAAATATGAAACTTGCAGGCAATCCTAATGTTTTCAGTTATGCTTTCAGATTTAGTCCCAGCTATCAATTCTGATTTGATAATTATTCATCCTTCGAAACAGTCTATCCGGATTTAGTCTATATATATATATATATATATATATATATATATATATATATATATATATATATATATATATATATATATATATATATATATATATATATATATATACATATATATATATATATATATATATATATATATATATATATATATATATATATATATATATATATATATATATATATATATATATATATATATATCAAAGATGCTAAGCCAGGTGACACAGGAAATCATCGAGGATTGTTCCTTTTTGTTGTCATCGTTCAATACCTGTACAATAAATCTAACTTTTGAACATTTCCTATTGAGTGAATGGGATTCTTAATATTATTGTGGAAACATTTGATTCCCTATGATACCATGGAAATCTTATTGCATTTTATTTATTATTATGCATTGATTTTTGTCGTGTATTGTTTATAAAATGCTTTCCTATTAAAGTTGTCTCCAAAAATTTATATTGACACTAAATTCAAGTAATTTCTTCAATAACAAGAATAAAATCACAATGAATAACAAAAATAAACATTTTTTACTGGTCTCTGAAAAGATTATGCTCTTAGAATACGTTTAAAATATGAAGTTAGATGACTGACTCGTCTCCAGATTTGATTAAATTTTTAACTGATAAAAACTGCCTTAAACGCAAACAAAGAAAATCATGAATAACTAATTTTAGTGTTTCCTAAAATTAGCCTGCTCCATCATTTTATCGTTGTAAATACATTTCTGTATCTCGCTTGTAAAATTCAATTTAATTACTTTTCAGCGAAAAAACGTTTTTGTAACAAATATGCATGAGAGTGATATTAAAAAAAATTAGTTTGGAGAAACATTTATGTTTTCAATATACTTTCTGAATTTTTATAAATTACTTTTGCATAGTAAAAAAAAGAGAAGTAGAACAAACGAAGTCACTCGATATAAAATTTGAAGATATATGTAACTCATATTAATCAATTAATTTATAAAAACAAATGTATATTTTAAAACTGATTATATTATATATACATACATATATTTCCCGACTGGATAAAGAACGTTAACCTAAATTGAAACTTTAAAGTAGAATTTGAACTTCATTTTTATGATAATTAAGGCAAATGATATACAGTTAGATAAAAATGTTTCATAAGCTATTTTAAAATCCAATCTATTTTTGCAGTATGTTTGTCAGTTTACTATCATAATATGAAACTGATATAATTTGTAGTTTTTCCTTAACAGCTTAAGCCTTAATTTTGATAATCGCTCTAGTCCACATTTTGTACACTAGGGCTAAAGAGATCGGAATCTGCAGTTAAAAATAGACTCCAAACCAATATCCACAGCCGATGTGGGTATCCAACCCACAAACTTAAACCGAAGAGCAGAGCACTAACCACGATAGCTTGGTGACATTGCTTTAGTGTTAAGAAGGTTTCGTTATCCAATCCAGAAGAAGATTTTAGAGCTAAAAGTTACTATGCCAGTTAAATGTTTTTAGTAATGTCCATTCTCTCTCCCTTGAAACCGTTTAACTTGGAATAAAAGATCAACTGCTGACTTCATTACTTGACCATGGCTGAAAATTATAAAGCAGATGACTGAGTTGGCTGAAATATGCATCTATCAATGCATCTTAATATAATTCAATAGATACCTGATTTGACTTGATTTTCCGCTTAGGTCATTTGTTGCACACAATAGATATCTTGACCAGGAGCCACAGTAAACATGCTCCGAACTAGTTGCTGCGTTACGAATTGTTGCGTGTGTATTTCCTTTCATTAATAAGTCTTATTGCCTTTAATATTTTATTTTTAACAATAACAATTAACAAATAACAATTTTCATGATTATATTCCATAAAAATGAGTTCCACACCGTGATACACTGGTGCCAATACGGTCCTCATTCGACCGCATCCAAATAGCAACTGGGCTAGATTCCCCATCGGATAGGGAAGATGCGCTTCTCATTCCCCTTTAGGGATTTACTGTGGCTGAGTTGCCACATCCTCCCGCCCCGACAAAGAATCAGCCAAAAATAAACATCACATAGTAAAATTAATACACGTAAATATGAAAAAAAGAATTTTACATTACAAAATAAATTGAATACTTAAGAAATATGAATTCGAAACAAAATATACACATAATAGTAACTATAATTGTATAACACTAACTATTAATCATTACAATTCACCAACAATAATAAAGGTTCTTCACCCTTTTCAAACAAAATGTTTTAACTTACTCTTGGACTTCTAAATTATACAAAAGCTGTACGGGACGTTTTATGACCCCTGATGGAGTCTTTAAAGTCACCGCTCTTACTTTGTTGTCCCTGCCTCTATGGACTTCCAGTACCTTGGCCAGCTTCCACATCTGTCTCGGAACCTTATCTTCACCTACTAAAACTACATCATTTACATTAAATACACATTTTACATTGACAGGTTTGGGGAAATTCGCACCCCTTAATAGAAGAAGATATTCACCTTTCCATCTTTTCCAAAAATTATTTAAGATTTTTTCTCTATAAAGAAATCTTTTAATTAAATCCTTTTTACCGGTAAATAATTTGCAATTTTGATTATCTGACCAATTTGGTAAGGTAGTTAATCTTCTTCCAATTAAGAAGTTTGCGGGTGTGAGAGGGAATGGTTCATTAGGTTCATTATAAATATAAGTTAAAGGACGAGAGTTAATTATAGCTTCAATTTCTGCCAAGATAGTTTGTAACTCTTCAAAAGAAACTAATGCCCTTCCCAAAATTTTCCTTAATGCAACTTTTGTTATTCGAACCATTCTCTCCCAATAACCACCCCACCATGCAGCACGTTCAACAATGTATTGCCATTTAATTCCTTTCTTTCCAAAGTAATTTTGAATATCAGATTCAGTTATGTTTGCATAGAGTTTTTTAAGTTCAGTCTCAGCACTTTTAAATGTCATTGCATTGTCAGAATTAACAATGCGGCAAATACCTCTTCTGGAGATGAAACGTCTAAATGCTAGAAGAAAATGTTCTGTACTTAATCCGGAGACAACTTCGAGGTGAACGGCACGAGTTACAGCGCATGTAAATAAGGCGATATAAACCTTGTCTTGGTCCTTTGAGTATAAGGGGCCGGCAAAATCAATACCCACCACTTCAAAAGGATCAGTTTCACTGGTTCTGTCGGCAGGTAGTGGTGCTACAATTTGATTTCCATGCTTGATTTGAAATCGTCTACACTTAAAACACTTGTTTAGACAATTTTTCACAGCTTGTCTACCACGGATGATCCAAAATCGTTCTCTCAACTGGGTAAGAGTATCGGAGACACCTGAATGGTACAAGTTTTTATGCTCCATATCTATTAAAAGATTTGTGAATCTTGATTTATAGGGGATGATAATTGGATGTTTGGATTGATGATTGAATTCGGAGTTCTGGAGTCTTCCTTTTAAAACGATTAAATCATTGGAGTCCAAAACTGGGTTTAGAGTAAAAAGTTTGGAACTAGAGGGAATTGGAAGGTTGTTTTTAAGGCAAATGTATTCTTTCTCGAATTCATTTTGCTGCACAGTCCGAATCCAATATCGTTCAGCATTAATTAGTTCACTCGTAGTGATAACGCCAGTTTCTCGTTCGTGGGTTGCCTTACAGTTTTTTATGAATCTTAATATGTAACCAGTGATTCTAAAAACCTTGTTCAATTCACTGAAGTCCTCCAAATTCAGTAAAGGCTGTAAAGTTTCAATATTCGTTTGAAAAGACACTGCTACACTTCTTCTTTCTTCTTCTATACAATGCAAAGTATCCAGTTTGGCGCCTGTCTCAGAGCATGGGAAGTCACCTTTCTGTAGCCATGAAGGTCCATGGAACCAGATACTATCATTCACAAGAATTTGAGCCTTAATTCCCCTCGTGAGTTTATCAGCAGGATTGGTCTTTCCCTGACAGTGATGCCAACTGCTCGGATCTGTTTTATCTTTAATTTCCATGACACGATTGCGGACGAATTGCTTCCACTCGTCGCTGTTTCCCTTGATCCAATGAAGGCAAATTTGTGAGTCTGTCCAATAATGCATGTTACGGTTGTGTAACAGGGGAAAAGTGTCTCGCAGATAATGTCCCATGCGAGCTGAAATTAAAGTTCCTAATAGTTCCAACCGAGGGAGTGTAAGCTTCTTTAATGGAGCTAAACGTGATTTCGACAAAACAAACCTCGTTTCATACCCATCTGAATGCTTCATTCGAAAATAACATACTGATCCATAACATTTAGGGCTGGCGTCAGAAAATATATGGACCTCTAAAGATTCCCAATTGATTTCATGAAAATATAATCTTGGAATTTCAAAGTTTCTTACAATCTCCATTTCATTTAACCAGTCCAAAAATGCTATTTCTATTTCTGGGGGAACACATTCGTCCCATTGCAGGCCTAGTTCCCAAATCCTTTGTAATTGCAACTTCATTCTTATTGTGAATGGGTTCATTAAGCCTATAGGATCAAATAACATACCACATGCCGCGAGAATAATTCGCTTCGTTACTATTTTTGGGTTTTTAAACTTTTCAAATTGATCAATATCGAAGCTAATAACATCATTTTCATTGTCCCAAATTAGACCTAAAACTTTTAATGGTACACCTTGGTCCGCTGATGTTTCTCGACAATCAATATTAGCACGCTTGAGGTATTCATCAAGAATCGAGGAATTCGTCGCCCATCGACGAAGGTTCATACTAGCTTCACTAAGTATTAAAATCATCTCCTTAACTAATTTCAGAGCGTCTTCAACATTAGAAGTTCCATTTATTAAATCATCCACGTAAAGTTCTTTAAGCATTTCACATGCTTCATCATATTTTCCTTGATACCTTTCCAAATGCAGCCTTATGGTTGCAGTAAGTAAAAAGGCGCTGCATTTGATCCCAAAAGTTACTCTCTTATACTTAAATGTTGCAATGTTTTGAGGGCTGAGATTGAGATTAGGACCCTTATCTTTTAACCATAAAAATTTTAAAAACTCGCTATCTTGTTCAGCAATTCCTACTTCTAAATACGCGCGTTGAATATCTGCGCAAAATGCCACTTTGTGTAATCTGAACCTCAAAATTATTTTTAATAAATCGGGATTCAAATTTGGCCCGCTTTCTAAGCAATCATTTAACGACAACTCGCCTTTTCCTTTAGATGAAGCGTCAAATACTATCCTAACTTTAGAACTATATTTTTTCTCGCGCACGACTGCGTGATGTGGGAGGAAATAACCAGTTTTCATATTTTGATATGAATTCGAGTCAACTATTTCAATAATGCCATCCCTTAAATGTTCGTTAATTATTGTATCGTACCTAGCATATAAATCCTCATTTTTGATTAATGAACAAGTTAAACTGGATAAACGACGTTTTGCGATTTCATAATTATTACTTAATTCCTTATTATTAACCTTCCATAACAATTTTGTTTCATATCTTTTATCTACATATGTGGTATTTTTCTTAAAGGTTTCCAAAATATCCTTGTCTGAGAGAGACATTTCCTTATCCCCATTAATTCCAATGGTTTCCAATAGCCATAAATTTTTTATCCTATCACAATCTAACCCTTCATTCTCTACAATTAAATGATTGACAGATACCCCTTGGCTATTAGAATCTCCATCCCTACCTTGAATTAAGTGTCCAAATATACTCTCTTGAGCAATTAATCTCTTAGTGAGTCTTACAATATTATCGCCTAATATTTCTGAGATATAATCTGAACCGATTAAAATGTGAATTTTTTCAGTAATACTAACATCAGCTAATTCAATACCCTTTTCAAAAGCAAGGTTCCTCACGAATTTTGACGGAATTCTTATTTTTGCCAAAGTAATCGAATCAATCACTATTGTTTGTATTTTTACACATTGGTTAGGATATTTAATATTATGTAAAGTTAATTCGACCAAATTATACATTCGCTTTTCAGCAGTTTTAGATCCAAATGTATGAATTATTAAAGGTTCCTTCTTAATAACCTTCAAATTTAACGCGTCGGCTACTTCTTTTAAAATAAATGATTTATTTGCTCCACCGTCTACCATGCAGCGTAACTGTAAGCTGCTTTCTTTCGATTTCACTAAAGCCGAAAAAGTCTGTAGCAAAACAGAGTTATGCGAAGTTCTGTTTACATTAAGTTCCCTGGCGGAAAATGAAACCATTGACGAGACCGCTTCTTGTTTCGAATCGCCTTCCCGGACTGAAACCGAAATATCCTCAGCAAAACATTCACCCCTCTCTCCGCATAGCAGGGAGTTGTGACCTTGAGAACCGCACATTTTACATTTTAGATAATTACGGTCGCAAAATTTTCTTATATGATTTTGAAAACAAATAAAACAAAGACCCTTTGACATTAAAGCTTTCCTTTTATCATTAACACTTAGTGAGCAATCATGATTCATGTGATTTTGTGTACAAAAAATACATTTTTTGTTATTTTCTATTCTATAAAAGTTGCGCTTACACGTAGCGCTCGGTTCGTATTTCCGCGGTCCGCAGGGATATTTATTACCCACTTGAGTACTCAAGACCGCCCCGCTGCTAAATTTATTGCTCGCGTCGCTTCTCTTTGAGTTCAAGAAATGAGGCTTATTTGGGTAACTTTGATCTGTTACTTTGTTTCGAAAGGGATATTCCTTAGGGTTAAAATTTCTCGGATTAGCTAATATTAATGACGCTTCTCTACATTCAACTTCTTTTCTTATAAATTCTACTAATTTTACGATATCAAACAATTCATCTGTTTTACGCTGACGATTATAATTTAAATTTAACTCTTCGGGCAATTTTTGCAGAATTACAGGACACAATAAATTACTGAATGTGTCAGCGGCTATTCCCAAGGATTGCAAGGACCTTATTTGTACTTCAATGGCGTCGTACATTTTTCTTAAGCCAATAATATTAGAGCAAGACTTGACTGGTTCTATTATTAAAAGTTTGTGCATATGTGCTGACATAATTATATCTGTTCGACCGAATCTATCCTTTATTAATTGTATTGACGCATCGTAATTTTGGTCTGTGAGGGAAAATCCTTTAACTGCACTTAGCGCAACTCCTCCAAGATAAGATTTTAAATATGTAAATTTTTCAGTTTTTGTGAGAGAAGGATTATTGTGTATCGCGACTTCATAGGAATTCCAAAAATCTAAAAATTGACTACAATCTCCATAAAATGTTTGTATGTTCAATTTTGGAAGTTTTACATTTTTTGTTTCAGTTCTAAAGGGATAATTATACATTTGCGCGAATTGCATCGAATCATTATTATCACCTGTAATTTGATCGCTTGTTCTGCTTGCATTTATTTCGCTTGGCGGTTTATAGCGTATAGTTTCTAACTGCCTTTCGATTTTCGATTTCGCTGCTATACCTTTATCCTTATATTCTTCGCTCGTAATAATCTCATTCGAAAAATCTTTTATTTCAATTTTTAATTGTATTTCCTCATCGGCCCTAGTTAAATCATTCAATTTTTCTACGAGTTGAGATTTTAAACTGCAAAGCTCCTCAAGTTTTGTTTCATTAGAATATTCATTTGAAATTTCCTTAACCAATGTAGTTTCGATTTTATTTAAATGCTTCGTAAGTGAAGCTCTTAAAATTTTACGTTTTTCTTTTAACCGTTCTAAATCCATTATCTTAAAATATTAAATTCTAATAAGGGAAAAATGGGCCTACCTCAAATCTCAGCTCTCTAGTGCCGTGAACGCTCCTTCAAAATAATTCAAACCATCACGTCCGGGTCACCAAGATGTTGCGTTACGAATTGTTGCGTGTGTATTTCCTTTCATTAATAAGTCTTATTGCCTTTAATATTTTATTTTTAACAATAACAATTAACAAATAACAATTTTCATGATTATATTCCATAAAAATGAGTTCCACACCGTGATACACTGGTGCCAATACGGTCCTCATTCGACCGCATCCAAATAGCAACTGGCTAGATTCCCCATCGGATAGGGAAGATGCGCTTCTCATTCCCCTTTAGGGATTTACTGTGGCTGAGTTGCCACACTAGTACTATTAAGCAGGCCTACATTAGGAATCGAACATGAATGGTTGAACTGAAGGCGAAAACGTGACTATTCAACTACCGGCTTGACTTCAAAAATGCAGGGGAGTATTTTATAATTCTATGATTTTTAAATAAAAAGCTTCTTCAGATTCTCATTTAAAAACAATCTGAATTCTGATATTTGACATAAATTTCAAAACAAGTTCAAAACACTCAATCATCATGAATGTATGCTTTAAATGATCGTTTAAAGGATTAAAATCTCGATATAATTCAGAAGTGAATATTATTGAATGAAGCATAATATTTGAAGTTTGCTCAATTGCAGTTTATTTCGCAAATACATAAATTTCCGCTCCCTCTCTCTTCTTGTTTCTCACATAAGAAATTATAATTATAATGCGATGTAACTTTAAAATGTTTGCTGTATACAAGTAAACTGATATTTTGACTGCATTTAGAAACTAGAAATCAATTATGCGGTTAACTTCTGAAGTTTTGTGTACAACAAGCTGACACAGTAATATTGAGTAACATCATGTACCAATTTTTGCACAGATTTGTGAGATATTCGTCAATCCATTAAATCCTTTATTTCTGACTACACTCTACTAAAGAAATTTTCTATGTATGAGCATGTTAACAGGTGTTTTTTTTTTGTATTTTCATAGTAATGTCCAAAAGAAAATCATGGCTTTTAAATAAATTCATTCAATTTCAAATTCCTGTCCACTTACTACTTTTCTACAAGGCACACACTAGAGTCCACAATGATGACGTGTTTTATATAAAAAAAAAGAAAGAAAGAAAACAGGACAACGCTGTGAAACTTGGTCGCTTTAGGCTATTTATATGATGAAGTCATAGCTCATAAAGATTATATGCAAATTGCGAAAAATATGAGCTTCAAAACCTTGGGAAGGTCGATTTGTATCGATCCTGACAAGAAACTCTTACCCGGCAATCTGACAATACAATAGTGGTCACATTCCTACACAAGAGTGTTGGATATTACAGTAAAAAACAATAGTGGATATTTAGTTAATTTATTATCTATGTATTCTTATGCGTGCATTTTTAAATTAAATATTTATGCTAATGTAGCATCAATGCATGCGTTGTCGTTTCGGCCGTTGTATATAAATAGTAGAATAACAACTAAAAGTTTTAAGACAATACCTATAGATTATTCTTGGTTAATATTTTTTGTAATCCATTTCACTTATAATAATAATTTCCAAATAAATTTATGAAAAAATCAATGGTTTTATTGTAGTGAAAACCTGCATATTTTTCTTAAACATAATATTTCTGACTTAAATATAATAAACAATGCGTTATAAATAATTAAGACAAAATTTCTCTACATTTAAACATGGAAAACCTTAAATTTTATTGCAGGTTCCTTTCATATGGACCTAAGTAACTAATCAGTTCAACTTATTTTAAAAACATTTCACTTATTTATAATTATAGAAATTTAAAAAGACATGAATCATATTGTTCATTTTCCTAACTCATATATGTGTATATATATATATATATATATATATATATATATATATATATATATATATATATATATATATATATATATATATATATATATGTATATACTAATTTTAAGTATCTTATAAATTAATTAACTCATGTAATTAAACCAGGTAAAGGTTTTAAACTATATAAATATATGGACAAAAAATTTTAAAAATTATTGATTATAGTCAATATTAAAGCACAAAAGTGTTGAAGTAAAATGGAGAAGTGATTTATAAAATAATTTCAAAAAAGTTTGTACCGTAATTTTAGAGAAGGAATGATTAATCTGCGCAGTGTAATTATGATAAACTGAAAGTCAGCTGTTATATCACTGTCCAACTGAAGATTCTGAAGGCACTTCACTCCATGTAAACAGAGATTATCCCCCGTCAGGAAGCTATCAAAATATGGTCAGAGTTACGATATTCACCGCATCAATTTTACAGGATGCAACTGTTCCAACTAATGCTTTCCCATAACTAGGAAAGATCCTCCGGGACAGGTTAAACCAAGCAAATCAGTCGTCCCTCTGTTGGTTCAATTGCCAAACATACGAAACAGTGTTGTTATCCGTTAGCAGCCTTAAATTGCAGAAAACATATCCAGCATTTTTGCTGAGGTGCAATGAGATTTGTTTTCGAGAAAATATTAAATATCAGCTCATAAATAAAATTTTGCAAAAGAAGTACTTTGGTTGTTTGTTTTTAATTTGATGAGGATGGAACTCGCTACTGGCGACGCCCTAGACATTAAGTATTCCATAGAAGGTATTCCAATAAATAAACCAAAATAATTCCACTAATGCACTGTAATATCACCATATTGCATTGAAAACTAAAATAACAAAGTCGAGCGTTTTCTGGATCTAAGATAATTATTTGGTCATTTATTTCAATTTAATGCTATGCGGGCTAATTTAATTTTCTAGTTTTCTTTAACTTTTTCTGACATGTTTTCTCCATATTACTAATAAACAAAATAAATTCTTAATTTAAATTTTTATGGCAAAATATTATAAAATATTTTCAGTCCTATATGTTTTCTTTTTACCTGCGTACCTCTTCAGAAGTGGAAATAATATTATAAACTCCCTTGTATATAGATATTTTAGATTAAAAGTCACACGGCATTCATGTAGATAAAAATGTTTAATTTATTCAGAAGATGTGTACTTATGAAAATGATTGAGAACAATGACTATTAATAAAACCTTTAAATGGAAGTTAAAGTACTTAAAAAAATTAAGTAATGTGTTTTCTAAATTTGCTGACGAATAAAGTGGAAAATTAAAAAACAGCCATTGGGTATTATTATCTTCTGGGCGGACATTTTATAGTTAAGCTGCCCCACACACATGTAGTAAAGGAAGAAACCCGGATAACGCAACATCCCTCTCCCGTTGTTCAAAGTTACAAAATTTTGACACCACTTAATGAACACACTATCTTCCAAAGGATGTTCTATGACATTTTATATCCACCGCTTGATTGTCTTCTGGAAGGACTTTTCACTGATAGGTGACCGTATTCACGTATCACTAGGGAGGAAACCCTGAAAACTCTCAAGCACCCATCCAACAGATTGCAGAAGTTTAACAGCCATTTTCTGTTTTGCAACAGTGGCTAGAATCGAACCCGAGATTTTTCGCACTGAAGAGCGCTGTCCTAGCACTAAACCACAATAAGCCCTTAAAAATGACTACTTTTGAAAGAATATGCATAAATCATTTCATCAATTGTATTTCAAAAGCAAAGCAAGTAATTTGACATTGATATTTTCGAATACGATATCAATTCCGCCTTACAAATATTTTGGCGTTTACTAAAAGCAAATAATAAAAATTCACTGAATTCTAAAGGTGAGTTTTTTCTTGCATCAACCTCCTTTAAAAGGAGACCTTTTTATAGATTTCTACAGATGTTTTATCCATTATAAATTACATACAACTTGATTTTAATACTAATTAAACGCATAGAAAAAGCTATTTGACTTGGAAAATTGAAAAAAAATTTAAAAGTGGTTCACGCGTTAAGATAGCTGTTTCACTGTTTTTGTCCTATTTTCGTCTTGCACTATACTTCAAGGCAACAGGCTGCTTGTAATAGAAGTCCTTATACAAAGAGCTAAATGATTATAGAAAAGAATTTTCCCAATCCTGCCAAGCAACCGGAAATAATTTGGCTTCAAAGAAATTCGAAAAAAAAATCTTCCCAAGAGGAAAACGAAATTGTTTCTGATTGATTGCATCGGGAAGACCCGTGTTTTGCTTAAGGTCCAGTGGGTTTCTTCAGCTCTATCTAGAATTGATACAAAAACAAAAGCATTTCACTTAAAGTTGTACTTCATTTTAAAACACTGATGATAGGATTTGTAATAAATGTAAACCATAATGAAGGCTGATTTGAACTTCCAGTAAAGTTGCTTGTACTGCAGTGTAATCAATTTAAAGGATATGCAATATTCCGCTCAGGAACTCTTCACGCTTCAAGAACGGAAAATTACATTTTTCCCTTTTTCAAAATTTTCATAAAGTGTAATTGTTAGAAGTGCACAAAAGAAATATTTAAGTATTTTTTCAATTTTTTTGAAAGTATTGCTTTGTAGTGCTATTGTAGTGTGAGGGTCCTTACGCTTTGCCTTATATGTACAATATACTATGAATTGTGTACAATATATTATTAACAATTACTATATTATATTATTAACAATTTATATTATTAATATTCTAATAATATGAATTCAACACATTTATAATAATAATGTTAAATTTTAAGATAAATTTGCTTACAGGCACAATTTAGTGTATATTTAACCTAGTATTTTTCTAACTTCATAAGCAAAAACAAAAAAATCGAGATTCATTTATTGTAGTTATTTACATTAGAAATGATTTGCGTTACTTATTCACAGAAAAAATTTTACTTAATATTGTTAACAAAATTTTGTTTAGTAAAACTTTTTTGAACATGTATCACATTTCTGTATGAACAAATAAATACTTTTCTTTCAGTAAATTATAAATAAATTAGTTAATTGATGACAGTTTCTACAGAGCTTATTAGTAACTATATATGTTCTAATTATTATGTAAAATACTATATACTATATAATAACAATATAATTTCTAAATTTTATAATGAATTATTATATTTTCTAATATAACATTATACATAATTTCCAATATTATATTCTAACTATTCTATATGTTATATTATCAAAGGACAATATATAGATTTATAAGAGGATCTCTTAATTTTATTGAATAAATAAATTATTCAATAAAATCAAAATAAATTATTAAAAAGTGCTAGTTAATCTAAAAGATAAATAAACTATTTGTTAAGAAATATTCCCCATCATTTTAAGCAAATAAAAACTTAAAAATAATTCTCATATCTTTAGTTAATCTATTTTAATTACTTTCCATCCATATATTTTTATATTTATTTTTATATTATCTTAATGCTTAAAAATTCATACCTTGTGTGTAACCTCTCATAACCGTACTCTGCATTCTCCCTTTCAGGTATCTATGGCAACAAATAAGAAAGGAAGGACTCCACCCTCTTCTGAAAGAAAATTTGGGAGAAAGAACCCTATGAGGAACTCCTTTCCAAGGATCATTTTAAGGTTCGCTTCGAAAGCGGTATCATAAAAGAGAAATTTTAGAGTTCCTAAGATCTTGTATGGGGAGCTTGAAATGAAATTTAAGAAACTCTGTCCTTATTGAAGAGATAATGTCAATCAAATTCCAGGTATGAAAGTAATTAGGAAGTATTTTTCTTGCAGACATATCAGATTAAGTTATATTTTCATTTTATATTTTTACGAAGAAATTCACAATTATGGCATAGTTATAATTAGTGTTACTTTAATTAAAAGCTGTTGCAACATGTGTCTGAAACTAAACAATAAGGAAATTTAAAAAAAATTCAATATTAAATGGAATTGAAATTTAAAAACATACAAATTTAAACAATATTGAAATTTGAAAAATGCAATATTAAACAATATTGAAATTTAAAAAATTCAGTATTAAGTTATATTGAAATATAAAAAAATTCACTAATAATAAAATTATAAATTATACATTAAATGAGATATTGATGTGATAACTTTCCTAAGTCTGAAGAGAAGTAATTAATTTAAAAAACATTTAATTAAATGCTATAGACAAATAGATATTTGCATTTTTTATTAATTTTTATTTATTTTAAACTATCAAAAATGCTTCGCGAGTTAAATACAGTTTTAGTTTGCTTTCTTTAAATTATCTTTAAATAAATTAACCTGAGTTATAATTTGTAATACTAGAGTAAGCAAGAAAATAAGGAACCTATTTTGCATTGTATAGCTTGAAGAAGTAGAGCTTAAGATGATCCTTGGAGAATTCTGTTTATACCTGTGCTTTTTGGTGTTATGCGATGTATATGTGACATAAGTATTTTTTCTAAAATTAGCATATTTGTCAGCTTTTATTGACAATTTAAATCATTGTTCAATTAGTCTTATAATTTTGTGACATAGAGTTACATTTACATTCAAAATTTGCATTTTTGTTCTACGGCTGGTAAATTTATTTCCATGCTTTTATTTAAAAATTTTGTATGAAAAATTTTAAAACATTTTTCTAATAAAAAATGCTGTGTAGAATATGTGTTTCAGAAAATGTTGCTCTTCAACGGATGATAAATAAAAAAGAAGTGTTCCTGAAGAGAAAAGAAAAACAGGGAGAGATTCTTCAATATTTTAATGCTGGGTGAAAGAAGCATCTGATATGCTGCATTTCATACATATCTCTTAACACACATCATTCAACTATTTACTCTACAAAATGACAATTTTTTAAAACACGTCTCAAAATATTTATTAACTGAGAAATATCAATTAAGATTAATTTGCTGATAACTTAAATTGAAAATTATAGGTAGAAGCTTTTCACTTAAACCCAATATTTTTTATATTGCAATTCTGCATTTCAATATGTTTAATAATTTCCCTTTTAACTTCTACATACAATATGAATCAATTGAATAAGTTAAATTTTAAATACTTAATTACATATTTTATTGCTATTTGTTAGTAGTAAATTAAAAGTAACCACAGTTTCTATTTAAAAAAACTGATTATTTTCTTACATTCAATATTTTAGTACTTTTCTGTTATCAGGTCCAGGCTCGTCGCCAAATGATTTCTTAAGATCGCCAAGAAGCTAGTATGAAGTCGCCATTTTTCTTTAACAAAGTAAAGTTTTGCGAAGTTAATTTCATTGAAATTTTTTATCATGGACAAGAAAATTCGAATGTCCGTTCGATTTGAATTCATTTAAAGATATTTAGATTTGGCGATATCTAAATCCACTACCGATGACAGAAAAGAATCGATTTTTGCACTAATTTTCTTGCACTAAAAACTATCGTTTACCTTCAGACACAATTTAAAGCATATTTTTAATAGAGGATAGTTATACAAAGAACATTATGTCTCAGGTGGAGTTTTATTAAATGTAAGATAAATATTTTGTACAGGACTCCAAAATTTTATTTTATGCAGAGAGAATTCATTCGGATGCTTCTTGCACAAAGCTTCTTATTTATATAAAGACAGTGTATAAATGCTTGTTAATTAGGAACTGTATGTGACCACGTTAGAAGTGAGAGATTTATGATTGTTGTATTAAATAATATCAAGTGTTAAGTTTTGGGATAAATTTTAGATGCTGCTTATATTTATAGAACTTATAATATCTATACAGAATGTGTCAGATATATTTTGATGTACAATACGAGATTAATTGCTTCAAAATTTTTCCCGACATTACATTTTTACTTTGACAAAATGAAAATTTTAAAATATTATTTCAGACTCTTTTGAAGATAAGTTATGTCCTACATAAAG
Source organism: Latrodectus hesperus (assembly GCA_037975125.1). NCBI lineage: Eukaryota > Metazoa > Arthropoda > Arachnida > Araneae > Theridiidae > Latrodectus > Latrodectus hesperus. Next base: position 26,795,149 of record CM075859.1, read on the forward strand.
ACATATTTTATTAGTTTATATTATTTAATGCCTATTATTTTATTATTTAATATTTAAAATATGATTTCTATTCCATACACACAGTATGGAATATATAGCTTTAAACTATAAATCTGAATGATTCATATCATTATGCAATTGTTATGCATAACTTATTCATCTAGTAAAGTAACATTTCATACTTAATAATACAAAGCAGAAAACATGTCTAAATTATATATCATTATTTGACGTCTTCTACGCAGAATAATCAAAATTAAATTTAAAAAATTTGTACATTTTTTGACAAGTGCCTCTTGAAATGTATAGTTATCTCAATTCTGAGAAATAAACCTTTCATTACAATTTTTTTAAATATTCAATGAAAAATTATTTCCCTCGTGATCTATTTTTCAAATAATTTAAAATATGGAAATTTAAGTCAAAAATTTTTCCTCACACTGATTTACGTATTATTATTGAAACGTTTATTGGCAACAGTTAAACTTCATTCTCCAATGATGCAAATCTTAAGAAAAGGTTCAGAAGTTCGAATTTTAGATGCTATTTTCTTACATCGAACTTTCTTTTAATTCTCATTTAATACTTAACAGGGTCTTATCTCAAAATTTAAACATAACATTTTTGATTGTTAAATTTCATAAATAAAAATGTAATTAATACATAATATTCTAAGAGTAAAATTCTCGTCAAATTCCATTTTAAATTCACCTTTCAATTTTAATTTTAATTGACCTTAGTTATAATTTTAATTGAATTTTAATTCAGAATGTTTGTTATAAATCAGATTTATCTTTGTTATGAAAAAAATTAAGAAACAAAGCTTTTGATAAATGTTTGTTTAAATTCTAATTTAACTGACCCAACAAAAATGTTTATTTAATAATGATACGACATCATCTTTCTTCAATTTAACAGCTCGTTTGATTCTTGACTTGGATGCCGATGTTTATTAAGTTACAGAATTTCATTTAAACTATATATATAAATCACATTAGACTTTGTGTGCAAAAAGTGCTCATAAGATGAAAAACATACCAAACTGACCTGGAACATCACTATATATATCAAATTGGTGTTTGCATAGTATCAAAATTTTTCAAGAAAAATGTTAAATTGTCCTGAATGTTCAATAATTCAGGAAAAAAATTTCATTAGTTTTACTAGTATTTATTTTTATTTATAAAAATACTTACTCAGAAATATAAATTGTTTTGATTAAGTATCTAGAGAATTCGGATTTGCATTAATTATATAATTTAAATTTGAATTATATAAACAAAATTCCTTTAATCTCTAGGTAAGTTGCAGTTTTACATATATGTTGCCTTTTAAACATTAGCTATTTGACATCCAGTCGTATTGTCGTTGCGTTTATATAACTCAACAAATCCAAAAACTCCAAATAGTGCACGACAACTCAATCCTTCTTCCTTTTAGAGTCAATAAAAATGTGTACCAACCATGCTTAGGAAGTCAGTTTTGGATTTAGCTCAGTTTGTCCCTCTACGATCACTTTTTGGCACACGAAGATTAATTTGATTGAATAAATACCAGGAGAATTTAGCTTCAGATTTACTTCCTGATAGACACCTTCGAGGATTTTATCTCGCGAGTTTACTTTTTATTTAAAGTTGTTCAACATATTCAAAAACAAAAATTAAGATACAAGACGAAATATCACTTAAATTCCTTTGATTTCTGCTCATTTCATGCGCATAAAACATTCTTGAAGAAAATGCCTTTAAAAAAAGCAGGAAACTAAATTACAGATAATTTTCACGTTAATGATACCGCTAAGGAAAATTTGTAGTGTGTGTTTTTAATGTATAAAAAGTTTCTCGTGAACCATCTTTATTTTAAATTTAACTCATTTCATATATTTCTCGGAAAAAAATGTAAAATATGCGGAAATGGTTTTCCAAGATTAATTTTAATTCTAAAAAACTACATTTATATCAAAACAAAGCTTGTATGAGGTAATATTTTTACGGTACCCCAAACCTAATAATTACATTTACCCCAGAGTATTCTTCAGGCAGCATATTCTTCTTAATTCCTCATTATAAACTAGCAACAACTTCTCGTTGGATGTCTTATGACACGATTAAGAATTTTTTTCAGCTTTTAAGAAATAATGTTTTATAAGCATAAAACAATTTCAAGCTTTTACAGTTTCTGTTTCATATTTTTTCATTATTTTACGATTTTTTAGAGTTTTATTAACAATTCTGATTCATGTTTTAAAGTTCTTATTTGATGTGGGTAAATAACAAATATACCAATTTTTTAAAAACCGACTGATTTCTGAAAATATGAATACTTGAAAATAACATAATCTCATTTATTCAGTGAGAGTCATTTCTAATTTATATTTGAATAAATATACATGTAAGAAACAATGCATGTAGTCTTTCTGCTCCTTTGTGAGATAATTTAATTAATTGACAAATTACTATAAAATAAAGAATTTTTATTCACTGGAAAGAGAGAGCTTCTTGGAAAAAGATGGATGAACTTTGAAAAAATATTCTTGGAAAAAAATATATATAAGATATAGAGAACATACAGAACAATAATAGATATGAGTTACTAACTAAAATAAATAAAATTGATAAGTATGTTTTTATCCTTATTTATTTCGATTATATTGAGTCTAGTTGAAAACTGAAATTTATTTCCCATCATATATCTATAATACTTTTCCTAAAAGGTATTCCATAGTTTTTGTGTGATTCTAATTTAAATATAATGACATAGTATCATGTTATTGCATATAATTTTAAATTGAAGCAGATATAAAGTTCAATGAGAATGTGTGTGTGAGGTTTTTTAATGTATGGCTCCATGAAAATTATTATGACTAATACGAGTTCAATGTACAAGGAATTGTTTGAACATGACCATTATAAGCTAATCACAATTACACTAGAACGGCTAGTTGTAGTGAAATCTGTGTTGGCTTACGATTTTTCCCTACACCTAGGATGTATATATCTTGCACTTGTAAGCTTTGATACTATTAAAATATATTTTCTCTGCTCAGCTAAGCATGTATATAGGTATTTTTAATTTGGTATTAGGTAAACAGCTGAGATCAATGCATAGCTTTTAATACAACTTTTAAATTGATAAAAAATTTATAAAAAAAAATAATCGTAGAATCTATCGCTAGTTTTCTAAAAAATAACTATTGAAAAGATCTACATATTTTACAAAAACTAATGTCTTAAGATGTAAGTGTTTACAATACCTCATTTAGAATCATTGCTGTCTTCCTTGTCATAAATCTTATCAATTTTCACTAACAATTTTTAATCAATAGAAATTTTAACACGTTTTAGCAAGAAGTTTCAAAGCGATAAATTTAGACTGGGCTAATGTAAATATCATCTTCTTAGTTTTAAATATATATATATATATATATATATATATATATATATATATATATATATATATATATATATATATATATATATATATATATATATATATATATATATATATATATATATATATATATATATATATTAGATTCTAATTACAATATTACCATGTTCTTCAATGGCTACATTTTAGGGACCATTCAATAAAAGAGTTTTAAATGCCCATAACTTTAAGAAAGTTTAATAAAGATATTTGTCAAATATTGAAAAAATGACATGTTTCATGTTATTTTATTATTATAAAATATTTATACTATTATTGTTATTATAAAATAACATGAAAAAATAACATTTTAACTTGTTTGTTTTCAAATGCTTCATAAAAAAGCCAATTATTCAATATTTTTCGAATTTTTAATGAGTTCAGATGAATTTTTAGTTTTAAGAACAAATGCCTTCGAATATTTAATGTATTACATAGTATAAAGTAAAAATGTAAAAATAATCAGATGTTTTATAGATTTTATAGAAATTTAATTATTTAGAGAAATTTCACACAATCTCGGAAATGCTTCACATATTCAAATACTCTTAAGCAAATTGTACTACATTAAATGTATTTCAATGAATCTTTTTGTAAATTAATTTTATTTGATGATGTATTAAATTTATACTGGGTAATGTTACTGCATTTAAAACATATCTGACACTCTTCTGTTATAGATGTTATAATCAGATGTTATTATTTTACTAGACTTTAGAATGTAGTTGCTCAGATCATAGACAGTAGTAGCTTCTATGGTATTGAAATATATGGTGCAAAACATAGAAATATGTTATTAATTTTGTAGACATATTACTATTATATATATATCATATTTTAAGGACGCGCTATTTAAACTTCAGTACAAGAGCCAACTCAGAATTGGAAAGTGAACTGAAGGTATACAGTATTTTCTTGCGTGTTACACGCATTTTTTAACTTTAGAAGACTGAAGTGTGCGCATAATACGCAGAACAAGAAAACAGTTGATAAAGTTAAAGAGAAAAATAAAAATATCCCAGTTAAAGTGCTAAGTTCATGAAAAATTGTTTTTTTACTAACCAAAATACAAATTAATTATACGAGGATGGATCCAAGAAAAATGTTACAAGCAACATCATTTTAAAAAATAATTATTGTGGAGGGAATATTTCTTTCCGAGCTGGAAGGCAGGTTTAGCTAGTGGTCTTGCTGTGATTGTGCGGATAGGTAGTGCAAGAGAATAGGTGCCTTGACGTATCAGAATGAATGAAATGTGTGAGAAAACGCTTTAAAAATGGTTTCGCTTAGATTTATTTATTCCGTGATTCGTTTCTTTCGAGAAAAAAATTTGTTGACTTTTAAAATTTACCATCAATCCAGTAAATATACTTTCATGTTAAGTGACGGTGTCATCTTCCTGTATGACAACTCTAATTTCTACACTACTCACTTAACTTAAGAATTTCTGCAGGTTTAATTCCGGTGGAAAGTCTGAAATCAATTACATAGATTCCAGGCCAAAGATTATTTGTATTTCTTCCTATATTGACTTATCTGGCAAAATTTTCGCTTCAGACAGAGAGAAAACAGCTACCGAAAGTTAGATCAATGGATAGGAGTATGATTACTTCCAATCCAGTTAAAGAAGTTAATCCTGTTTTCAGATAAGTATTTAATTAGGTTTGATGATCATATAAAATAATGTGATTATCAAATATTCCGCCTCATTTTCTTGCCTTTTTTGTTCATTTTTCACAAATAAATTTTTGTCATGCCTTGTAACTTTATATTTTGGATCCATGGACGTATAATGACTCTGAATCTAATGAAAAAAAATTCGGATACACAGAGAATGAAGATCTTTTGGGAATCCTCTTTCTATATCACTTTCATCTAACCAAAATTAGTCATCAGTTTGATTGGGACTGGAAGATATTCACTTTTTCGAAACGCTCTAACAATGATTTCAGATTGAACACGCTTTTATAATCCATTTGAAAATCATTTCTAAAAACACAGTTGCCCACCCTTTGTAAATTTTTTCTCCTTTTAACATGTCGCCGTCTTCAATCATGTTCTCAAATAAAGTCTTGTAATAAATGTTTCTTAATGAAAGGCAAGTGCGTGTTCTGTGGTAAATATGCTTAAAATCAAAAAATTAACTTGCAGGTGGCCGTATGTTCTATATGCAGCCGTACCACGTGCTAATGATTCCTTCCTTTGCATAAATAAAAGGCTTCTCATAACTTTTATTAGTGCACATAGAAAATTGTATAAACTAACAAGCTATATGTGGATTCGCTTATCTATTCATGAATAACATTTCAAGCATTTGACAAGGCTGTAAATGTTATGTTTTCAATACAAAATAATTAATTTTATCGTAAAAAGCTGTACAGTTTTCACTAAATATGAAACAGGACCATGAAACGCTGAAGTTAGTTTCTTAATTTAGAGCACTGCACTTCAAACTTTTAAAAATACCGTATGTTATTTACAAGATTGCTCATGATATGTTTTTATATTTTAAGTTTATTGTGCATTTTTTATATGTTTGTATACTATCATTGTAATATTATTGTTATTAATGAACGCTTTTATATTTATGCCTGATTATCTCTGATTTTTAATTGCTAATCCATATAATTCGTCCGTTTTTAATGAAAGTGCGTAGTAAAATTATATCTCCAAAAATTACAAATTTATCTTATTTTAATATTGTAAACAATGTAACTAAAAGTAAGAGAGCGCATAAAATAATTAATAATTTTTATATGATATTATCCTTTATAAAAACAAAATATCAAAGGCAATATGAAGTACTAAATTTTTGAGAAATTATAAACATTCATGTCTGAACAATTTTTATCAAAGTATCTCTTAAATAAGCCCAACATACACAAGAGACATTCGCGCTAAATTTTTTATACTAATATGGGCTGAATTGTTGTCTCTCTAAATCTCTAAAATTTTCGGAAGTATTTTAGATTTTTAATATATTTCTGTACATTTTGTAAAGAATAAAATGTTCTCTTTTATAATTTCTTGCCCAGTGGGAAATTTAATGAAACTGCATATTTTTCAACACTTTGAAAAATAATCTTTATACGATTTAGGATTGCAAACAAAATTTCCTAATTAGGCATATCATATTAGTTTCATATCTGAAAATAATTCTCAATATGTTACATTACCTTAATGCAGCACTAATGTTACTCTTTACACTGAAATAAGGTTAAATCCAGTCATAAAAAATACATTAGAAGAAAATTCTTACATTTTAAGAAAAATTTTTGAACTGTTCTAATTTTTGAAAAAAAAATATTGTGCGAAAAAATATTATCTATTCGCTAGAGAAATCTATGCTTAGTAATATTTCTTAACATATCTCAATGGTCTCACTAAACTCTGGTTATTATAAGGAATCAATTGTTAATGCAAAAGTGTGATCCTATAACAACTTGTTAAAGAACATTTAACAAATCATTATTGTTGAGAAGAGATAGGTGAGATCAGCTCTTGTTCCTTTATGAGCCATGGGATTTTAATTTAAATTACATCAAAAAAAATAACGGAATTTCTTTAAATGATTTCTTTTTAGAGAATACTTCTTCAGTGGACTCTTTATATTAAACAAATGTTAAAGAAGATTATTAAAACTGAAATATAGGTTGAAAGCTTTTTATCATCATGAAAATAATTGCATTTCTTTTCCTCTCTAAAAATTTGACTTATGCCTAATATTGATCTATTTTAATATTTGGTGTGTTTTTTCAATTAATATTATTAGAAATATTAAAGATCTCTTAATATTTTTAATATAAAAATAACTTTTTTCACCATGTAATCTTTTAAATATTTAACATGATGGTATTTTGACGACTGATTGTTTAGAGATTATTTTGGATGATTGATTATTTCATGATGATTCAAAATAGTTTAATTATTATGAATAAATTGTATATTAAATATAAGATTTATTTAATCTTACAAAATAAACAAATCTGATTGCTAAATTATGAAAACATTTTCTGAGAAAATTTTAAATATTTATTGACCAATGTATGTTATCTGCATAAATTATATCCTATATCATTTTGTTACACATGTATACTGTAGTGGATAAAAAATGAAAATTTTAATTTGCTATTTCAGAGAATTTACCTATTTCTTCTCTTACCAGCATAATAAAAAAATTCTATTCAATAGCTAAAGAATTTCAAGCTAAATCAAAAATAATGATTTCTCGAGAACACACAATTCCAAATTTTTCTTCATTTCCCATAATTTCTAACATTATTATTATTTATTAATAACTTATCTTGACATTTGCCAAGTGAAACTCAAACAATTTCGTACTTCAAAATTTTGTAAAATAAAATTTTAATATTCCTTTCCATTTTTTGATTCTCATGAACAAATTACCTTCATAAAAAATCAGCCTCAATTTGCTTTTATTTTATATATAAATACAGAAGTTTTTTTTAACTAACAATATAATTACATTTAGGAAATTCGTTAGACCTTTTAAACTAAATTGAAGCAGTAACTATTGAATAAGTGCTAGAGTATTATCAAAAGTTGAAAAATGTTTCAATCAAGGTGCTCCATTTTTTGTCCGCTACTATATTTTGCTGTTGGTTTTAGCATTTATACTATATGTAAATGCATAATGTGTTATAAATTTTAAAATCTTGAATTTATTATTGTAACTATCTAGTACAAACCAGATGGATATTTTATTCGATTACGTTTTTTATATTTGTGATTGATGTAATTGATATTTGTACCCTTTAAAATCTTACTACGTGAGTGATTTTGGAAAACAAACAGGATATATTCATCTAAATAAGATTATAATAAATAATTCAAAACACAAAGATATTTCAAAGAAAAAGTAATTTACAAAGCAAATATTTTTAAGACTTATTACCAAATTAAAAATTTCATAAATTAGGGATATTTTAATTTAATATTTCTCCTTCTCAGTTTTCTAAAAGTCTTTAAATATGTATCTCCCAAACTTTCTTTCTTTAAAGTGTTTTTGAAATGGATAATGATGAAAAAAGTAAATATCATTCATATATATTTTTATAAAGATAGCATATGAAATACAAGCTTTTTACAGCTCTGAGAAATAAGAAATAAAAACATAAATATGTTCGTGGGTTTGTCACTTGTGGCAATTAAGTTGTAAAAATTTTGGAAGAGATTTTACCATTGAAATTCCCTTTAAACTGCTATTTAAATTCGCTAATTTTAGCTAAAGAACAATGTTATTTTTTACTAAATATAGTGACATAATTTAACCAAAAAATATACTTCATTTAATTTAATAAAATGAATTATTAAAATAGAAAATTTCAGAACATTGCCAATCTTTCTTTCCCTATCTTATCTATCGCATCTACATAGAACAACGTTTTACATTCAGTATCAAAAATATATCCTCCAGATGGCGCTTTCAATTCTTATTGAGAAATATTTTCAATGCAATATAATTATACAATTTCCTAACACATAATCAAGCAATCTAAATGCAATAGCCTTTGCTAAACAGTGGCAGTTATGAACATCTCGAGAGGTATTTTTGTTCACAAATTATTCGGAAGGCCAAGTGTTATTAAGAGAATTTTCATTCATTCACACTAATATTCACTTAGCAAGATCTAGAGCGGACATGCTCTAGCTGAAACTCTTTTAATTACTATCTGTCAATTTTTATGTAGCTATAATATTTTTGCTACCAAATCAAAGAAAAAAACAACAAAAAATGAGCTTCTTATATGTTAATTGCCTAGTATATGAGCTTGAGCTTAAGCATTCAATAAGCAAAGCACGTTTGTTTCTAGATTCACAAAGTATTTTTCCATATTTAAGGTTCAGTAAACAGACCACATAGGTTCACATGCAAAAAGTCATTTAATAGCATTCAATTCCTCTTCAATTCCATTTTAATACAACTTCTAACACCCTACGATTATAAGCAAAGATTTGATTAACATTTCTATATGCTTGTTCTTTTCATTTAGAATAGTCATTCCGTGATGAACACTCATTATAAATTTGAACTTTTCTGAACACAGTCTCCTTGATTTGAACGCACAACTTATTTTGTGTGAGAATGATTTCTTAAATATATTGTCTTCACTAAATCTAATGTGCGTCTTAAGCAAAATACTACTTAGCACAGTAAAATTTATTGCGTCCACTATAATTTCAGTAAGTTTCAGATTAAAAATTATAAATTTCATTTTAACCATTAAACTGATATTTATATTTTAAAGCATTTTATTTATTATACTAAATGAATCCATTTATAAACATAAGTATATAAATTTATATACATATACAACTAAAAGTATCTGATTTAGAATTGCTTTATCTATGTCAAAAAATAATTAGTATCTGAAACTATTTAGTAATCATATTTAATGTATTCAAAAATTTTAGGCATTTTGCACCATTCACTTATGCAAACTTTTAAACCCGATAAGCAATATTTAAGAACCGTTTTAATTTTATTTGTAGTGATTTATAGAAAGCAGAGCTAGACTGACAATATTGGGAACAGAGAGAGAGAGAGAGAGCGCGCATCCAATATTGTCAGTCTAGCTGGCACACGACAACAACAACAACAACACAGAAAGCAAAAAAAAAAAAAAAATAACAATAATAAAACTGGGGAAATTCTTTTTCATAAGAAATATTCTTTTAGATATATAGTGACATTGTATTCAAAAATAAGGCCATATGGTAATAACTGCCTCTGAAGATTGCGTTTCCTATAAATGCAGTATAGAAAAATTTCTGCTGTTTATGGATACAACTTGCCTAAGTATTTTTTGCAAGAATAAAATTTTTAAAATATTTTTTATTTCATAAAAGCACATTCAATTCATTCATTAAAAAGTTTCTCGAGAAAATCAAATATAATACATCAAATAGAATTTTTAAAAATTAACAATTTTTTAAACAATAACGTTTTTAAACAGTTCAATGTTCAATAGCTTAGCTAACTTCAGTGTCTAGATTACTCAAAAAAATTAATTTTTCCTTTTAATTTTCATTGAGAATATCTCCTTTCTTCGAAATTGTCATCAAGTTATCTACCGTTCACATTTGATGACATCGCAAGAAAGCAAGTTACAAGAAATACCGTATCATCTCTATTTTTGTAAGTAATCACTGAACTAGGAATTTGCTAAAGGAGAACTTCATATTGTTAGGCAAATATTTCCTCTTTGTAAATATAGACTGCTTCTTCTTTCTGCCTAGGAACATTTTGCAATTGTTAGTATGAGACGATAAAAATACAGTTACGTGTGATTATACGACTTACTTGCTCTACTTATTGGAGCGCATGCGCTCTGGGATATTAGATGGTGCTGATAAGTAAATATTTTTTGTTACTTAAATACTTTTATGCCATTCAGTACAATGTCTCAGCAGAATCCTTGTACATCATTGACTTGTTAATAACATAATTTTTAACTACGCAATAAAGATCTTTTATCCAATAAGATCTCATTTTAAAGATCTTCAAACTATCAAGATCGAAATGAGATATTTTGTTTGGCTCTTATCATTACATATAACATGTTCTATGATAGATTAAAGTTTCATTATCAAAACCATTCAAAGAAAACGATAATAATTTTAAAATAGTTAAAAATTCAAATTTATTATATCTTTCTTGATTAAATATATTTAGTAATTTACTAATTTCGTAGTACTGTTTTATTTCTAAAATGTTTTAATAATTAACAGTTAAAATGTTTCTTTTATAGGCATTATTTTTAATTTTACATTCTCAGATTTATTTCTGGATATGATCACGTAACAATAAAAACCAAATAAAATCACACGGAATGATTATTTTAAATCATATTAATTACATTTTATTGCTTTGCTTTATCTATTAAATTATTCTGAATAAGCACATTGAACAAATGGACTTTAATTGTAGCCTGATAGCATATTGTAAGGTCTTAAAATGTTAATAAATAGCATATACTTACTAGTTGTTGTGGCATGTAAAACTTATTAGCTGCTTCAGGTAAATGTTTAATACAGTGTTACTGTAAAATGCTTTTAGAAGCAGTGTTTAGATATAGTGTTTTAGTTATTTTATCAAGAGAGAGGAGCCTATCAAAGTAATAAATGGCCAATGAAATGGTTTGTTGTGACAGGTTAAAGGCTCCATGGTTTTCAACTAATGAAAGACATTTGTTTTACATTGTAAACGCTTTTTTAGCAAGCAATTTGTTGTGGCCAATTCATTTGGTCGTCATGTGCCTCATTTGTACACTGTGATGTGTTACTAATGTTGTTATACCTGTTTTTGTGTAAGGAAAAAAAATTGGGAGGGGTGACAATCCTATTTGTAAATAAAGAAAATAAAATGTTTGTGTCTTTTATAGTATATTTTTCTTGTGTCTCATGATATCTTTGTTTTCACAACCTGAATTTTAATCATCAATTAAACAAGTACATTAATTCTTAGAATTCTATATGTGATTACATTTTTTGGTTTCACTAAGCTATATTTTTCATAAAAAAATTAAATAGATGTAACCTGTGGGATTTTTAAATAATATTTCATAATACCTCCATCCATCTCATATTTACATATACAAAATAGAAATATAATTATACGTAAAAATTCTATGTATTTATACATATATATGAATTTTTCACTTGCCAAATCTATGAGCTTCACAAAACTAGATGTTACGAAAAATGATAGGCTAATATATATATATATATATATATATATATATATATATATATATATATATATATATATATATTAAAATTTTAATCACTTATTTATATTATTTACACATGGGTTTGGTGTTATTATTACTTACTAAGAAAAAAATTTGTTCCGTATATTTACAGCTTTATACTACATATAGCTTTGATATTATAATTTAATAAAACTGCGCCAAAGAGGAGTTCATCAATTAGGCAAGTGAACCATTCATATATGTTACTCAACATAACACAATAGGCATTTTAATAATTACAATTTTAAAAAGAGATTGCCTTATAATATTACAACACGCCATTATTGTAAGAAGCAAAGTATATATATATACATATATATACACATGTGTGTGTGTGTGTGTGTGTGTGTGTGTGTGTGTGTGTGTGTGTGTGTGTGTGTGTGTGTGTGTGTGTGTGTGTGGTGTGTGTGTGTGTGTGTGTGTGTGTGTGTGTGTGTGTGTGTGTGTGTGTGTGTGTGTGTGTGTGTGTGTGTGTGTGTGTGTTCCATTCAATATAATTAATCATAGAACAAACACTGAATTCCATATAGAAAATACTTTGTTCGAAATATAAGAATAAGATTTCCTGAATCTATAATTTCTTACTTTAACTTATATATTAATGAGCTTAAACATTTTAATGATGTAAATTACACTATTCTAAAAAGATCATGAAATGAAAATAAAATGAAGACTATAATAAAATGTGACATTTTGTCAGCACTTTAATACAAAACACTTCTTTAATTTAAAAAATAAAAAGAAGCCACTGGAATAGAAGTGAAAATCAAAAAACATATTTGGGAAAGGTGCCATTACAGACATAGAATTGCATTCATATTAATGACTGAAAATAAATATTATATGGAGAGTTTTAATTTTTTCAAGTTATTTACATAGTTTAGCCTTACAAGTCACTCATTTTTACTTTATTTCTGAATTGAAACCAAAATGATGTAAATGTAGCCTAGTATAAGATCGAAGTAATATACTTTAGGATCTGTAATTACATAGCCAAATGAAATGCAAAATCAAAATGACAAATTTATTTCATTTGCAAGCTAGTAAAATATCAGTTCACTAACTTTATAAAAAATGAGCTGTAGCATAAATAAATAACAAAGTTGTAGCATGGTAACTGTAGAAATCATAACCTAGTTGCATACAACTCAGAATATTTTTAAAAAGTTTTAAGGATTGATAGTCTTAGAATTCACGTCATACTTGTCTTTTAGAATTATACAAGATTATCAAGCATAACTGACTTTACTATTTTTTGGGGGAAATTTTATAGCTCTTTTCCGTGCTAAATTTTAGCTTTTATCAATTGCTAGATACAAATTTTGATTTTTAATTATGCTTCTGTAGAGCAACTTACCAATCATTAAGTGAACAAGAGGAAATTTAATTAAGGAAGGAAGCGTGTCCAAGCATACTAATTGATTAATACTAATCGAATTTTATAATTTTTATTCGTTTAAAATTTTATTTTAAAAATAAAATTGGCATTTTTATTACAAAGTTTCCTTTAACTGTAAATGTAAATATTATTTTTTTAAATATTCTAAATATTCTACTACGGAACAACGCCATCGTTAAAATTTTATTAACTGCAAATATCTATTAAGAATTCACATGAAAATATTTTCGTCAGAAATTTGTTATTCCAAACAAAATAATCTTATCCATTCATAGAATGATGTATTTCGAAGAGAAAATAATTATTTTTCTGCAATATTTTCATTCATTTCAATATTCAAAATCTTGAAACCAAATTTAAAGTGAAATAAGATTTTGAAGGAACAAGTATGTAACAAATTGAATTGATTCTAGGAATGCATCTGGAATGTTTCTGATTTAATGTATTTATTGAGAATATTTCAAAAACAATGTAAAATCTACTGTTTGAATGGAAAATAATAGTCAACTGCATCGATAATAATATGAGAATGATTTCGAACTGAATATATTCTTAAAAAACTGAAATTTAATTTCTTAAGTGTTCCCTTATTGTAGTTAAAAGTTTTTAAGGTAAGAATCAATCACAATTCAAGAATCGATGAAGTTGACATATGTGAATGTTCAACAGTACCTTGCATAATGGTTACCAGACGGTAACCATTTGATTGTTAAGTATGGTTTACTTAGGTCTGAATGTTCAACAATCGATATTGACGACCAATAAATGATATTATCTGTCATTGCTAGCGTTACAAATGTTTGGCATCATTTGTCATTAAAATATGAATCAGAATCATCATGTTCTTTGGCACAGGTTGACAATATGACACCGGATTAAAGTTTTCCATTCAATGTGATTATTTGTTCTGGTTGATTTTTTATTGATAATTATGAGTACAGTTTTGTATCAATTATAATCACCTCCATTTTTTGTGTTGAAGCAATGGCTAGAAGTAGTTGAACATTCTCAGAGATGGTCTGTCAAATTCTGGTTAATTAGCTCATTATTTGGTATCGGCTTCATTTCCAAAATCTTATTTTTTACCTTGCAAGAAATTATAATTTCAAAATTGCAGTGTTTGTTATCCAAAAATACCTCACAGGTGATTTTCTACTATTGATCAATAAATTTTTCTTCACATTATATGCTTATTTCATTTATACAGTTTATATAATAAATTAACTAGATACAAGTTATATTTATACAGTTATTTATTATAAAAATACACTTATTGCTGATATTACTTATAACTGATATTTTAGTATAAAAACTTTAAATGATTGAAACTATTTATATATACACAATTAGTTCAGAAAGAGTAATGACGTATATATAACTAATATCACTTACACATAAGTCTTTCTACAATGAAATCCTCTTTAAGCGCTTGTATCTCAAAAGATATAAAAATTTTTCAATGTATCCATATATTTATAGCTTTACAATATATTAGATTGTTAAATCCTGCTTCTTTATATATTTGAAAAGTTTATAGATTTAAAGTTTAACACTTTATATTATTCTATAAAACTCAATGATGATTATGTTCCTATTTTTTTTACTAAAATTCTTCGGAAAAGTTCCATCTTTATTTCAAAGTTACAATTATTTGCCTTCGTTAATTCTTTCTGCAATTGAATTTTGATCATTTGAAGGAAGGAAAACACTTTATTTATAGGTTAAAATCGAAATGATAATAGCAACTTTCAATTAGTGCGAAAACAAAGTTCCAACTAGTTTTCGAGATGAGTTATAAATCAGACAGTTCATCTCGAAAACTATCCTACTAATCTTATTTTACTAGACTGTGTCAAACGAAAATAAAAATAGAAATCCATAGGAGTGATTGAACGCTGTTAAATGCAGTCTTGCAAACAGTCAACTTATCTGCCAGAATACCGAAATATTTCACAGCACAATTAAGATACAATCTGATGTCTATTAACAAAGACAAATTATAAAAGATCAATTAAAGTCCTTTTATGAAGGATATAAATAGTTATGGAATTGTTCGGAAAAATTCTAAAGAATTTGTGGAATATTGAGATTGGGTTAAATTGAAAATATAATGTTGTTTTTTATTTTTTTACAAATTTTAATTTCATTAAATACGTATGATTATTTAAAATGCCCTTATTTTGCTATTTACTGTTTAACATTATTATATAATGTAAATATAATACAATATTATATATATATATATATATATATATATATATATATATATATAAGTTTTTTATGCTAATTACCTAGTCAATACATAATATATACTTAAAAAAAGCACCAATTTTATTTAATTGTATGGAGTTTTATTGTGAAGTAGCCAAAAAATAAACAAATTGCATTCCCAAATTTATTTACACAATTTGTTTTCTTTCTTGCATATTATTTAACACATTTTTTTGAAATTTCAAACGATAATTTAAGCTAAAAGCTGTGTATAATTTTTATTTTGTTAAATTCCAAACTTCATCCATATTATAATTTAATATAAATTGAAAACACAATCATATACACGATAAAACTGTATTTATTATTAAAATTATTCTTATTATTACGTTATTCACAAATAAGCTTACACAGTCTGTTCAAGTGAAAACGATATTTTACAGGAAAATACAACCTAATTGGCAAAAGCAAACTTGTTGTTAAATGTTAGTATTAGTTGGTAACAGTTTTCAGACAGCAAAGTGGTTGGATATATAAAAAACATACATACAGTGTCTCACAAAAGTGATGGGACACATGTACTTCACAAAAGGAAACTGTAATAAAATAAATTAAAAATACATGTAAAAATTTTTTGTGGATGTGTTTCATATTTAAATTTAGTAACAATTATTGCATAACATACATTTTCTCAAAACATTAATTTAATAAAAATATAATTGTTTAGAACGGAGCAAAAAATAGATCACATAATTGATGGGACACCATTAGATATGTAACAAAAATCGTCTATAATAAGCAATAAAAATAATTTTTGGGTGTTTTATTTTTACTCAAAAGCAATTGGCAATAATTTATAAAATTGTTCGCAGTATTTCCCTCCAGATTGTTTTGGAATTGTTGTGTTTTTTAGCTGCGTGCAGCCATGAATGCTAAACGAAAAGAACTTCGCCTGAAATTCGAAAATTAGTTATTAATTTGTATATTGAAAGTGGAAAATCTATTAGAGAAACTGCTGAAACAGTTAACTTGAGTCATTTAACAGTTTTCAATATCATTAAACGATATAAAAAGAATCATATGATTCAGAATAAAAGAAGACATGGCCGACCATCAAAGCTATCCAATGGAATAAAGCGAATTGTCGTTCGCGAATAATTAAAAAAATCCAAGAATGAGTGCTCCTAAAGTTGCTGCTGATGTACAAGCATCATATGGAGTAATTATTATTCCTAAGACTGTAAGAAGAGTAATTCGATCTGCTGGATATCACTGTAGAGTAGCCAGGAAAAAATTCTTCGTAAGTGAAAATAATAGAAGACTCAGACTGGCTTTCGCAAAATCCAACATAAATAAAATTTCTGATTACTGGAATAAAGTTATATTTGTTGATGAGAGTAAATTTAATATATTTGGTTCTGACGGTAGAATCTTGGTGTGGAGAAAACCGAGGGAAGAATTTCGTACACAGAACTTGGTGCCAACAGTAAAACAAGGTGGAGGAGGAGTTATGGTATGGGGGTGCATGTCGTCCGCTGGAGTTGGTAATCTTGTTTTTATTGACAAGAAAATGGATCAATACAAGTATATTGACATTCTAAAGAAAAATTTCAAATCTTCAGCACGAAAATTGAACCTTCATAACAATTTTAAATTCTACCAGGACAATGACCCCAAGCACACTTCTTTGAACGTTAGACTCTGGCTCCAGTATAACAGTCCTGAAATAATAAAAACACCACCACACTCTCAAGACTTAAATCTCATAGAGAATATTTAGTAAGAATCGGAATCAAGAGAATGCGCAAAAACATTATTTCTTCAAAACAATTAAAATTGGTGCTTCAAGAAGAGAATGGGGGTAAAATCACTCCAGAAATCACAAAAAAATTAGTCAAATCCATTCCAAGAAGATTAAATCATGTTTTAAAAGTAAAAGAAAATCCAACAAAATATTAAAACCTTTTAAAAAGTAAAATTTTTGGATAAATATTAGATAGAAGAGTAAGTGTCCCATCACTTATGTGAGCTTTTTTTTTTGCTCCGTTCTAAAAAATTGTATTTTTATTTAATTAATATTTTAATATTTTGACAAAATGTATGTTATGTAATAATTGTTACTAACTTTAAATATTAAACACACCCACAAAAAATTCGTCCATATATTTTTAATTAATTTTATTACAGTTTCCTTTTGCAAAGCACAAGTGTCTCATCACTTTTGTGAGACACTGAAAAAAAATTCATCAAATTTCTGATATCGAAATCGGTATCGTGTATAAGCTTAAATGACTTTTGTATCACCTACAAATATAAATTGTTAGTATTTTTATTACGTATATTAGCATTAAAAGTCACCCTTTTTCAATGGATTATAAAGCAAAAGCAGAATGCATTAGGCCAATAAAATGTAGAATCGATAACCAATTGTAAATCGTTTTTGTGTTACATGAAAACAGATATAAAATTACTTTATTGTATTTTAAATGCAGTTTGAAACATTCTCGGAAATAATTATATAATTCAATATAGAATTAACAACAAAGTAATTGCGTTCGAGAATCTTTTTTTGTGAACAAAATGATTTTTTAGTCATGCGTTATAAAGTGCATAGTCGTGTATAAATAAGTAGGATTGAAAATTAGTAATTCATTTTTATTACAAACTTCATGTTTATAATTATTTTAGAAACACACTTATAGTAAAAGGAAAATACTGGTATCTTAGAACTTATAAAGGAGCCCACATAGTAATTCCTTTTGAATAAATTTGTCTATATTAATTGTTATAATTAATTACTATTAAAATATGTAATATTTTAATAAAATTAAGCATTAAATTTTTTTTATATTATTTTTGATAATTGTCAAAAATTTAAATCATTTTTATGCTCGTATATACATCAAAGAAATAGAAAAAAAATATACAAATAATTAAGGAAACACATGCAAAAAAGATTGTTTGTTCATTAACTAACGTACTTGGGCAGCTCTGTACAAGTCTCTACACTGAGAAACACAGTGTCGATATAAATTAGTAAATGACATTTCCAAGAAGTCACCCCACTAACCTAAGGCTGTCATCCTCAATGCCTAAAATCGTATTTTATCTGCAAAGAACACCAAATGCAAAATTATACAGGAACGATACGACAAATGGTAATTATCAACATCTGATACGATAATCCAAAATAAATGTACATTAGTTTGACAGTTATAACTTCAGGGCTAAGGCAGACACAACTTCGTCGCCAGCTTTTATTTGTTACAACGTTCGATACAGATTTAATGCGCAAGTTTATTTCAAGCGTTGTAATGAATGCAGGTTAATGAATGCACGCTTGTACTCATGTAACTTCTTTCTATTTATTTGGTGCTCGGAAAGTCCATCCTCCGACAAAGACATATGATCTCGAATATCAAGCTCTGTAGAGAGCTGTTTTCGATAAACTGTTTAATTAGCAAATTTGAAGTTCACCAATGAGATCCAGTATATTTCCAACGTATTCGCTGAAACTCAAATGTTCTAACTGCATTGCTAAACAGTATCTAAATCACAAATAACACGCGAGGTAATTGAGCACATTGAAAAACTCAGAACTAGAATACGTTTCCTTTCACAGCTACAGATTTTCAACTATCAATTGTTTCTCCTGAGGCATTATCTACCCTTCACCCCAATAATTGTAATCCTTCACAGACAAAAAATACAAAAAGCTTATTTCATCAGCTGAAACTTAGCTTTACAATATGTTTAATTTCACAGCTACAGATTTTCAATTGTTGACTGTTTCTCCTTATGCATTATCTACCTTTAATCAATAATTGTAATCCTTCACAGACCAAAAAATACAAAGAGCTTATTTTAATATTTAAAACTAGACACCAAATGACTAGATGTGCCAGTAAATTTAGTATGTTATACTTTTCTTAACTTTGTACTATGATTGTTCCTTGATTGTGTTCATTTTCTCATGCTCTTTTAAATTCAATTTTAAATGTTTTAATTACTAGCAACGCAAAAATAACAAATAAAACAATTTCTGAAAACTATCAATACAAATATAAAAACAAGAGAAACATAAATGTTCTCGAGTAAACTTCAGCAACTTAAGAAAAATTTTAAAAATTAAATGTTTGAAAAACTAACTGTTACTTTAAATTGTAAAGTAAAATCAATACGTTTAGAAATTGAAAGTGTAAAAGAAAATGTAAAACATAACAGCAATTAATCCAAAGAAGTTAAAAAAAAAAGTATGTTTAATTGCAAAAAAAAAAGCTTTTTTGTAACTATAACCTTGACATCATACTGATCTACATTTAAGAGCTAAATGAATCCAAACAAAATATTTATAGCTATTGCAAAAATTCAAAGAGAGACATATTTATAAAAACCCACATGGACATTAATGATCAAATAAAAAGGAAACGTCTTTATTTTCTCCATTAAATACAGATTAAGAATGAAAAACTTAAAAGTAGACAAATCATTAATAATTAAGAGAATTAATGGAAACGAGCACCGCAAACAATCACCACTAATGACATAATTTAAAAATCCAATCTGCTAAACTGTGTCTGCTGTAGCGAAAGAGATGTTGTTTAATGCTGTGAATGGTATAGTGCATAGGTTCTCAGCTAGGCTGCTGAATGACGAACAACAAATTAACATTTATTTGGTGATGGGGAAATTAGTAATTTCCCCTTTTGTAAGATATCTGTAAGTGAAACAAAGTCTACAGCGCCATCTTTTGGTCATCATTACTACAATTTGAACATACTTTTTTTGCTTTCGCTAAAAAAACACTGTTTGATGAAAACTGTATTTTTTTATCCCTTTCCAAAATTATCAGTTGGATTTATCATAGTTAAAAAGTGCATTTTTTAATTACATTTTCAGAAAAAAAGCGGTAAGAATCAACCATTCGGTGAATTTCTAAAGACAGATTTTAATGCTGTAATTAAATGATTTCTAATTCTATCAGATAATGGAGACAAGAGTAGAGAAGTAAACGCATGCTAAATATGTAAAAATAAAAAACAATCTAAAATTACACAAATTGAAGTTAATGTTTTATTGATAAAAATTGGCAAAAAAATTAAAATTTATAGAAAAGAGTTGGCTGATTGTAAGCAAATATTCTGAATATAAATAGTATAAAATGGATAAAATTGAAATATTTTTCAATTGATAATCATAAATATGTTAAAATATACTGGGCTTTTTTCAAAACGGCCGAGGTTAACCAATGGAAGAAATCCACTTTTCCAACTAAGAAAATGTATACATA
Source organism: Latrodectus hesperus (assembly GCA_037975125.1). NCBI lineage: Eukaryota > Metazoa > Arthropoda > Arachnida > Araneae > Theridiidae > Latrodectus > Latrodectus hesperus. Next base: position 26,816,252 of record CM075859.1, read on the forward strand.
ACGAGTTTCAAATGTTAAAAATTATAGAAAAATATCAAAGGAAGTTTCTGAAATGCGTAAGAACATTAAACGTCATAAAAAAACCCAAATTGTTAGGGTTAAGGCCAAAATGTTTTTAACAGGTAGGAAGGAAACAACTATCGACTAGGAATTAAAAAAAACAATGAACAAAAAATTGTGAGTCAAATTTTAGAACATTCATTTTTATTTTGGTCACGAAATAGCTTCAAAAATGCTCCAAGAATAATTCAGCGTAGCCCATCAGTATTGCATAAGTCAAAAACAATGCAAGTGTGATATACACCACCGGCCACCCACAATGTAACACCAAGAAAGAGCAGAAGCATTCCAGCAAAATTTATTTTGCAGATGATAACTTATACAAAGATGAAAGGATTGAAATTACCATCTCTCATGAAGTGTGAATGAAGACAAAATAAGGAGTGTAGTTATTATTACGGGTAATAACCGCTGCTACAAGCTTCGGCACAGAATCAAAGAGGTTTTAGTTATATCCTTGGGATATAGCAGTCCAAGCAATTTCCATATATCACCAAAGTTGATCTTGGGCATCATCGGATAGTGTAACTTGGCCCAGTTGCTGTACAAGCAGGACCACACGTTTTCGATTGGCGATAGATCGGGAAAAATAAGCAAATCAAGGAAGCAATTCAATTTCATGGGTAAAGAAGAAATCATGAACATTGCGTGCCACGAATGATCTTTAATTTTCTGTTGGAATATGGATGATGGCAAGCGCTGAAATCATGGGAAGACCACCGTCTCCAACACCTCAAAGATGTAATGCTGACTGTTCAGTTTATCAGCAATGCGTTACAAAGGGATGCGGAAATGAAGTACAATACACCCCAAATTTCTTTCGATATTTCGATCATTTCATTCGATAACAGCATTTCTTTAGTTATCATCCGACGAACTCTTACAGTACAGCAGTACGTAGACGATATTCTACGCCTCGTTTCATTGGTCTTTCTACCACGACAATCCTGAACTTACATTTCAGCAAGAAAATGCTCGTCCAAACACGGTGTGAGAGTTTCTATAGCTTGTCTTCGTTCTTGCTCTACACTACCTTGATCAGCAAGGTCACCGGATTTCTCCCACAAAGAAAATATTTGAAGTATTATGAGTAGGGTTCGCTAGACAGCTCTAGATTTTGCCGATCTAAAGAGCGAATCAAACAGAATACGGCACGATATCCCGCAAGAAGACGTCCACCAACTCTATTGATGTATGCCAAGTCAAATAACTGTTTCCATAAAGGTCAGTGTTAGACCAGCACGTTATTGATTTGTTCAATTTGTAAGGAACTTAGTCTTACAATGTGAGCTATAGAAACATGTGTTTCATGAAAATATACATTCTTTCTAAATTATAAGGACAAACCACGTTAGCATTAACGTTAAGCATTAAAATGTATTTTTCAATTAGAAGAAAAAACTTTTAAGATCTGAATTCGTATAGAATATTATATTTGAGCCATAACAATCTACCGAGAATTCATTATGGAAAAATAACGTTGATACGTATAAAGCTGTTTGACGTAATTGAATTTTCGTGATATTGAAAAAACATATTTTTAAAATCTAAATTTGCACAAAATGTTAGCTTTTAAACAAAGCGATCGACTGAGGATTAATAACGGAAAACAACATATAACTCTCAGATACATGTATAAAATTCCGTTTATTGTTGTTACGTAATGAACCTTTCACGCTTTCATTAGGGCACCGAAATGAGAATAGTTTATCAACTACTCTTAATTACAAGCTAATTAGATTTATATATGATAAATTTTAAAAAAATATAATTCTGCTGATGTAATGACATCATTATTACTGAACAAAACACCTTATTTAATTGGAACATATGGAAACATACATACAATCAGATTACTATTTTCAATCCGCTAACAAACACACTGAAAATCAGCTTCGTGAAGTAAAATCTCAATCATATTTAAACAAAGTTAAAATGAGTAAAATATCAGAATTTTATTTTAATTTGGTTTCCTCATCATTATATTACAATCCTAAACCATTTAATTCCATGTTACATTTCATACGCTTTGAGTTTTGACTCTTCTAATGAATGCTCCTTTAGGTCATTCAAGTATGTAGATTTCATAATATTTAGCATATTTCTCTTTTACGATATCATTATTTTACTTTGACATTGACTTGGGAAAGTTAGCATCATCTATCATACTGAAATAAAACTATGTTACGAAAAAGACTAAGTTATTCGTTTAAATTGCGCGTACAAACAATATGTATTAATTAAATTGTAGATTGCAAACTTTATGGTTCTCACTGGAAAAAAAACAGCCAGCCAATCAAACTTGACTACTTAAAATTTATGTACACAAATATTCTTGAAGAAAAGCAAATTAGTACATACAAATTATACTTAAAATTTTTGCCATATTTGGTGAAACATTTTTGAATTTGGCTTTTTCTGTTAAATTAAAGCTCAAAATGTTAAACATTTAGATACCAGATATCCCTGTACAAGCTAGAAACCTCAGTAGATTAAATTTTTTATGATATTAAAGTTTAATAACTATTATCAATGATATATATAGTAATGCATGAGGGAATGCAAGTAAGTAAAATTAAGTATAATCTCAAAAATATTGTCAAAAAATATAATATCTGTATTTTAAAGAAAAAACTATAATATGCATAGATAAAAAAATTTATATTAGCTAAATAAGCACAAAGCTTTTACAGTGAAATTTCTAGAGGTGAGAATATTCAAAACATTTTTCAATTTTCATTGTATTGAAAATAAATACTTTTATTGATATCTGCCCACCTTATATCCATATTATTTAATGTGTGGTACACATGAAGTGTTATTTATAACAGAAAAATTATCAGAGGAGGGGAAGGAGAATTTTGCTTACAATAATGAAAGATAACTGTAACGAGAGATTCTCTCCCCCCCCCTATTTGTCTACAAGTGAGAAATCCATATATGCCTACATGATGCATGCTGTTTTAACGAAAAATGACAGTAAATTTATTTATTAATTTGTTTTGATCTTTCATTGCTTTACTAAATATTTTTATAAAGTTTATTAACAAGAAATCTTTCTTTTTATCGATAAATTTAAATTTAATAAACACTAAAATATATGCCAATAAGTAAACTAATTTTAAACAAATGGAGAAACGTGTATCGCAATCCTAATAAAATTTCTATACTTGGGCATTACTACTTAGTCTATAGACATTACATAATTAATTGCTGTGGAGCAATTTGATTTTTAACGTAAACCAAACTTCATTGGCAACAAGATGAATTAAAAATTTAATTAATGTATTTTAACATACAATTTTCACCAATAAAAGAGTAAGTCTTTGTATTCGGAGTTATTAATTACTTATATATGTTAAAAAAATATGCTAAAAAATAGTTTTGATTTTTAACCGCTCTTAACGAACATGAAAAGATAGTTCTCCATCAAACTCATAGGAAATTCCAACATGAATGGACCTATTCAAAATATGATTACACGGTTGATAAAAAAAAATTCTAATTATCTTATGTTGTAGTCTTTGATATTCAAAAAATATGTAGGAGCATAAAAGTATCGAGAAGAAAGTCATGAAAGGAAAGTTAGGCTATTTTGAGGCTGTGTTGAAGAAAAATAGATGGAGTAAAAGATATAATTTCGAAATACGTAAAATTTAAAATGAGGATGTTTTTAATCAGTAAAGTTAAACGGAATGCCATGGGCCGAACATCAACTGAGATTAAACAAAGAACGAACTGATGAAAAAGTTTTGTATGCAAATCATTACGGAAGATCAATGAGAAGACCAAAAAAGAGATAGAAGGACTGAGTGAGCAAGAATTTTGAAGTATTCAAGACAAAAACTGAAAACCAATTTCAAAAAGAACCTGACAGAAACTTCTGGAAAATTCCACGAAAAGCTATCAAACTAATGTTGATGATAATAATAACAATCCGTACAGGAAAACTGAAAACTTAAAAAAGAATCGTAATAAATAAGTAATGCTTGAAAAATATTCCTGTTCGCGGAAATGTGATCAAAGAGCCTTAAGATTTTTTTTTTTTTTTTTTTTTTTTTTGCATTGAAAAACAAAAAGACTCGAAGATGACAGATTGCGCGCACACATCAAACTGAGACTGTTGATGTAAATTTATGTGCTTACAGTTCATAGGATCAACATAAGGAGACAATGAACACTATTCTAAAATCATAATCAATTTCAAATAGAACTTTTATTCATTTTGATTTCTTTCTCCAATGGAAACTTTCGCCGTGTAGCAGTTCTAAATTCACCATTCCAACAATATCAATCACTAATTTTTATTATAAGTAATGATTGCATCGTGATTTATCTATTTTCAGCCTTGTATGTTATTGCTAACTTGATTTCCTAATTTGCTAACCATTTCATTATGGTATGTAAACGCCATCTATCAGTAATGTTTTGAATCATTTATTTTTTCCGAAAAAAATCCAACAGCTTTTTAATTATTCCTACAAACCACAAATTTTCAATCATTAATTAATGTATACATAAAATATTTTTGCTTTATTGTTTTATAAGCAATAAATGTGCAGTGGAACAAGCCAAATAATAGTAATTCAAATATATACTATGTTGGCGAAAATTGTAGATTTTTTTGAAAATTTAATTTTAATTTTGTCTGTTTATATAATATATTAATTTTCTCTTAAATACAAATGTTCATAAATCAAATTAAGAGAAATTTAATGTAGTACTTAATTATATCACATTAATTGAATTTAATTATATTACAAAAAGTTACTCGTCTTTGAGAAAAAGCATCTAATATTTCTCATGAATGCTAAAATGAAATGTAATAAAAGCGCACTAACCAATCACAGTTACTGTTTTCAGAACCAATCAAATGCCTTTAATTAGAGTACAATGTTTACATTTGTAAAAACACTAGTTTCTTGGAATGTATTTTTCATAAAGATGCATACTAGTATAACTAAATAATCACGCTTTTTGAATAATCTTAATTCTTTTTCTAACACAAATAATTTTAAAAAATATCACTAATAATAAGAATCAATTGCACGTTGGCAAAAAGAAGCAGAATTGTCATAGTGAGAGAAATTGGCTTGACTTATGCTAAAATTGCAAAACAAATTAGTAAGTGAGTAACTTATCCGGCGTACGAAAGTTCGGTTGACGTTATGGGAAAACTAAATCAGTTAAAAAATAAGGCAAGTTCAAGCCGAAAAAATGCGCAAGTGCTACTGACGATAGAATGGTAAAAAAGGCCTTCCCCAAAGATAGAATTCATTCAGATGCTGTTACACGTAAAATAAAAGCGATGGAGATTTCAGTTATTTAAAGAATAACAAACAGAAGATTACAGGTTTCGGATTAAAAGATAGAATTATATGAAAAATACCATTGTTCAATCTTAAGCAACGCAAAAATCGAATTTTGTTGTAAAAATTCATTTATCTTTCTGCAGAATTCAGCTCCGTCATACGGAAAACATACAAAGAAAGGTTAAAAAATAAATGCATAGATTGCCAGGAATTAATATATTCTATAAACACAAAGTTAAAAAATATAAAAGATTTAAAAAAATGTCCACAATTTTGGCTACCACCAATTATATAAATAGCACATCCATTCATAAAGATCTCTAAAACATCCTGAGCGTTTCGTGCATGATACAAATTCATATTTGATGTTTCACGAAAAATTGTAACGTTTTCAAACTTTTTCAACTAAAAGGAAACCGCTTTTAATATTAAATAAAAATACAGATAAACTAATTTCGAAAAATAAAATACTTTTCCAAAATTATCATTTAATTAATTTATATATACAGAATTAACATAAAAAATCAACTGCAAATTTAACAGTTTAAGTTTTTTTTATTTTAGTTTTGAATTAGTGACTTCATGTTTTTCACTATTAGATTAAGAAATTGATAAATATTGAATAGAGAGTTCACTACTCTTGCATTTTATATTTATATGGTATAGAGATTATAATTTAATTACACACTGATGTGCCAAACTTAAAACAACAATATGAATTTTTATGAATGAAAATTAAAGAAAAAAATTAAAATATTTTTCTTTAAGTCTGTGTTTACATTCAAAATTGGAGGGAATGTTATAAAAATCGAAATCAATAAATAAATGGCTTTATATATTTTGCGAAGTTTTATCATTCTACCAAAATTTGCAATGGGGAAAATAACTTTTGTCGTGATTACACAAACACTGTAGCTGAATCAATGTAATGCTCTATAATATAAGATCCGTAGTAGCTTCGTTAGAGTAAAGACATTGTTTTCTGTGCGAATGGTACCAGGTTTCATAAAATGTAGCACCAGACTCCAACGCATGACTAAGGCAGGAGCATACGAGGCAGTTGCCCAGGGCCCGAGAATGTATTTCTTTCCCAATTTTCAAAATTATTAACTATGCATAACCACTGGTAATATCGACACAATAGGTATGGTATCGAATATTCCTTTCAAATTCCCACTGTGCAAATTTTTAAGAAAAAGCGATACTTGCTAGTTATTTTATTTTTTTTTTTAATTTAAGGAAAAGGAAAATTTCCGTCCACAGCAGCTAACGGTTTACCGATTTTCCTAATATACCGCCGATTGAAAATTCATAGGAACGCAGATGAAGAGTGCTCTGATTCAATATTTAAGTTTTCATAACTCTGAAGAGAATTTTCATTGCACTACACACTTCATTCGATTTGTTTATACATCATTCGAATGATTTACACATGAGACCTCATTTCATAGTGCAAAATATTAAATTCATCGGGTACCTGAACAAATTTTGTTAAGTCTAAAACTGAGCTCTTTTAGAAATGCAAGAAAAAATACAAATTTCTAACAGGACTTCAGTAAACTTCTAATAGAATTTCATAAGATTTTTGGAAGTAAGTCAGATGTACAGCACATTGTTTTTTAATTCTTAAAAATAACATAACAATTTGCTATTATATAATTTTCGCTGTTATATTTTCATGAATTCAAAATATTCCACGCTTAAAAGAAAGCAACAAATACGTAACTAAGCATTATAAATTAGATCGTTGTTGATTTTATATTAAAATAAATATTGTTAATGGTTAATATTGAGGTTGTTGTTATTTTACTTTATATCAACTTTAAATATATTTATGATTATTGCACATATGGATAACTTTAACTTTGACAAATTCATGAAAATTAATGTATAATAAAATAATAGCAAATATAACTTTTTAAAAATAACCAATTAGACAATATTATCGCATATTTTTAACATATATTGACTCGACACTCCCGAATCATCTCTAGACTACTCAAGAAGTCTCCTCTACGCGATTCATATTTAATTATTTTTCTTTCTAATAATTTTATTCTAATAAAATCTTTAAAGTAAAATATGGCTCAGAAACTTGGGCCATGACAAAATCGCAGGAAAATCGGCTGGCTATCTTTGAAAGAAAGGTTTTGAGGAAAATTATGGGTGCAGTGAACATCAATGGTACTTGAAGGCACAGGTTCCAAAGCGAATAGTATAAGATGTATAGAGAGACAGATATAATCAATTATACATAAAAGTCAACCGAATGAAATTTGCAGAGCACTTGTGCAGAATGAATCCTGACTCTTTAACATCAAGAGTTTTTCACTCTAAACCAATCAGTACCAGGGCAAGAGAGAGGTCCAAATTTAGATGGATCGACTGTGTCGACGAGAATTTCGGAATTAAGATCAAAAACTGGAGGTCTATTTCCAAAACAAGTTCAGAATGGAAGAAGATTCTGAAGAAGGCTGGCCCACAACGAGTTGCCATGTCAATAAAGAAGAAGAAAGTACAATGTTATATTCTAAATTATAGTCAATATTCTTATTACTTTACATCAAAATAACATTTTACTTTAAAGCACAGGTAGTCAACCCTTTACATTTACTGCTGTTTATATCTCTGTTACTCGTAAAATTTTCTAACCGCCTACTGGTTCCACGGTAATAGTAATTCAAAAAGTTGTGAAGTTAATTTACAAAATGTATAAAGAATTACAGTAGGTTATAAAAAATAACAAGAGTTACGTTAAGTTTGGCTATTGCAGCGCCGTTTGGTCAATCTGCTACCGCCCACCATGAAAGCTGAAACTTCTAGTGGTTGGCAGGCTTTAAACTTAAAGTGAATTTGACTTTAAAGCATAGATAACTATACTAATAAGTAATGTTACAGAAAAATTGTAATATAAATCACACTAACGCAGTTAGGATTATAACAAGGTTTAACTGGTTTATCATTCAATGGTCATTTTTGATACGCGAGAGGCTGTTTTATGCGGAAAAAAAACGGCTGTATGAAGCCAATGCTTAAAAAACGTGTATCACGTTCTGTCATCGGCCTTTACAACTGTAAATAATCCGTCAACAAATAAATTTCAATCGACAAACATTACAGTTAAGAACAATTTTTAAAGTCTGCTTGCATGACAAAAAATGTGGGGGGGGGACTATAAGAACTAATTTATATTTATATAAAATCCTACATTATGAAGCTTCCAGAATGGGTCTGAAAATAAAGAATGAGTATTTAAGAATTATACTCAAATGTAAAGAAGTTTAACCTTTATGATCAAGTGAGATGAATGATTAATTAATAAGATTCATCAATAACTCTCCAAACGTGTTGGTGGTGACTGTACAATGAGTTTGTTGTAACACAACTCTTTAAGAATTCCAATATAGCTTTGAAGTAACTTCAACACACATATTTAAATATTAACTCAGAATTACATTACAGTATATGAAAAATTCACTCAAAGCCTTACTTTAAAATGTTTTCTTAGTAAAGAGGTAATCAGGGCTCATACTGTTTTCACAATTCAAACTCCAGGAGATTTCCAGAAGTCAAATAAAAAATTTCCAGAAGGTATCAACATTCATGTTAAATAGTTTTTTATTTTATTTAAAAAATTTTCTTAACTAAATATGTATACAATTATGCATATGTAACATTTTACATTTACATTTATAAATAATAGAAATAAATAATTGCAAAAATTAACGAGAATATTTTTTATTTAAGTTAAAATTATAGTTAAAAATATAAAAATTTAATGATTACTTCAAAAGCCTTCAATGAATTTACAACTATAATAAAAAATTTTCTATTTAAATGATCAATATTCTTTACATTACTGTGATATACATTATACAAAATAATGGGTAATTTTAAAGTTTTTAAACATTTTCATTAGATTTCTATCTATGAATTTATTGAGTATTTCAAGATGTGTATAACAATTTCTTTTCAAATAAATATAATTTTTCAAAATAAAATAAATATAACTATAAGATAAAGTTTCCCGGATGACATTTTTCCCAATAATCATTTAATTAAAGCAATTCTAAATTGTTCTTCTTTTTATTTTCCAACTCTTTTAAAACTACAGAATTTCCAGTCCATATTCTAGACTTTCCAATTTCTTTAATTATTCAACAGATTTTCACATTTTTTGGTCATTTATGTATACAAAACATTGTTGTTAGAAAATACCACTTTCCACCTATAAAATTTTTTCTTTCAATTTATTATTAATACTGAGTATAAACTGTTGCTTCTCAGAAGAACCAAGACGACACGTGTTTGATTTTGCAATTAATGTTAATTAACCTCTTTTTTCAACTTCCTCAGCATACTCGAATTGTAGATTTTTCAAGTTTATTTATGTCATTTTCCAAACGCTTATTTTTGATTTTCAGTTAATAAATTTCTCCAAGTGCTTTTCGCTTTCCTTCTCCTATCGGCTGATTTTTTTTCTGCTTTAATCATCTAAATATAAATTATACTTTTGCTTGGTACAAGCAGCAAAATTAAGTAGGTCTTTTGCTGACTATTAAATTGTTGATACCTCCTATGTTTCGGACGTGATCATCAATGATGCACTTAGCCACAATTGATTATTATTTAAATCTTCTACAACCCAATTTTAGTACACAGAAAACCCATGTTCAACAGATGCTTAGCTATGAAAGACCAGTAAAAGAAAATTAACTACTTTCCAAAAGTGACTATCATTTTTTTTTTCTATTTGAGATTAAATTAAAACAAAAAGTATATGTTTCATCTTCAATAGGATCAAATTTCTTATCAATACAAACTTGAAATCTTACACACAGTGGTAATGATTTAAACTCTCCTACAAAATTACTTTTCTTAAATTCCTTTTTTCTGAACCCAGCAAAAGCTCTTTGTATGGTTTTTTCAGATACCAGATACTTTCCCCCTAGCTTATTAAATAATTTATTTCAGCATTCATTTCATTAATAAACACACAAATCCATCCCAATCTACTGAAGATATACGCAATTTTCACTAAGGTATAGATACTTTAACTTAAAAATCTTATATTTAAATATTAATATTCAGTGACTTTTATACAACATAAAGAAACAAGACACAAACATAAAAAGTATAAAATAACTCATCTGATTGCACCACATGACTGCACTTATGAATACAACAATCTACTATCAATCATGTTGCCATCTAGTGGTAACATTAACAGCTAATATCAATTACGTTTTGGGACAATTTCATGGAAAATTTTCAAATATTAAAACAAAAAACTTAAAAAAATTATAATATTTTCTAACAAAAAATAAATGCATAAAGGTAGTTAAAAATTATATGAATAATCCAGGATTTTCAAGCAGTTAATAAAAAATTCCAGGAGTATCAAGGGTCCTTAAAAAAATTTTCAAATTCCAAGAGTTTCCAGGATTTGGGCGTACACTTGGTAATATTTTAATATAATGATAGTTCAATGTGTATGTTTCACCTTCGTTCAAAAGATTAAATTCAGGTAATGAATGCATGAATAGCTATGAACGTAAAATGTTCTACCCTAAATCCTATTGAAAACGTTTGGTTAGCTTCGGTAAGTAATATGTACCCAAATGAAAGCAAAATAATATAGAACTGTAAATACATAATTAAATTTGGACATTAATTATTTACTTGTAAGATTAACGAAAGACTAAGTATTCAAGCTTATTGAAAGGTCATTTTATACACTGTTGGGCAATATTTTACTAGAAATTTATCAGGAAAATAATTTTATCAGAATCTGAATGAAATTAATAAAATATATATTATAACTGAATTGAAATCTTATTTTATAATATTTTAATACATTAATGTTACCTTTTGTTACAACTAAATATAAGTATAAACAAGGACAGGAAAAAGTAGTAATATTATATAAATTCCTAAATACTAAATTTCTACAGATTAATGAATTTTAATTTATTGGTATGAATGATTCAATTGTGGAAAAAAGATATAATATAAAAATTTAATATGAAGTTACATCCCATATAATTGAATAAGTACATTCATTTTTCACCGATTGCAATATAATATAAAAACCTCTCAAAATTATTATCAGTCGCTATATACTTACAAATTGAAATGATTAAATGAACCATAGAAGCAAAATCTTAAAAAACAAAATTTTGAATCTGATAAAAACTATGTCACACAGAAACAGCATATTATTACATACGTTTATTTGAATTTTATTTGCTAAAGATCAGATTTACATCAGAATTGTCAACCGAAATACAGCAAATTCGATCAAAATCTTGTTTAAAGATAATTCCCAATTATTGTCAACATTCAAGCACGAAATGAGAATCAAACTGGTGAAATGTTGAGCTAAAATAGTGATTATTCAAATAAAAACTGTTTTTTCCCCAGAGGTAAAGGCAGAGGTTCAATAGATGTGGGTTTTAATCTCACTTTGAGTGAGGGTCAACTAATTCTAAATTGTATTCAATCATCCAATTAGTCAATTCAAATAAAGGCTAACCATAGAGACAAACCAAATGAGTTATTCTCACAAACAAGATATTCTTTGTTAAATCAATGGAATTGCTCAGTAACTAAATTCAGGAGAGTAAGTTCATTCACAGACAGATTAAAATAACATGTCAATAAACTTCTGAAAATGAAATTTCTTCCAGTTCATTTGCTTATTCACACATATAGAGCAAGAAAGAGAATGAGAAATTCAACTGAAAAACAATGGAAAAATGCAAAGTTGTATATTAAATGTAATGCTAAATTTAGATATTTCAACAAAATAAATATCAATGAAATGGATTGTTATTATAAAATCAAAAAACGCATTAAACTTATTATCGATGCTTTCATCTTTTATAAAATAATTAGAAAGTATAACTTTAATATGAAAATGAAATCAATTACAAATTAATATATCAATTTACCCAAATTAAGATATGAAAAAAATCATTGCAATTAAAATATTCTTTCACAAACATAAAGCTAATCACTGATATTCTCAGATATTGTTCTATTGTTTTCAAAGTGTAAAATAAAACTACAATACACCTCAGAAATATAAGAATATATACAGCGATAATAATGAAGAATACTTGTGATAATAATGAAAGACATAAAACCAACAAATTAAAAATACAGATATTTTGTATAAATATACTTTTATTGCACATAAACAAAAAAAAGCATCAGTAAATATACTTATAGAAATGAAAACTTTTAATCTAAATTATATTTTAAATTTTATTTTATTTGAGCTGCACAAAATGTTTCCATGCACATGAACAGTTGCAAATCACATGTAAGAATTTGAATAATTCTCTCAACACAATGCAGGTTTTGTTAACAATCTCACTTTTTTTCAAGAATAAAAAAATAATGTAACATGCCAAAATGAAATTAGAACCTGTTTTTAAACCAGATCATAATTCAAATTTTGTACCTTTTTTATGCTCAAGCCTTTCCTTTTACATTCGTCTGGGTTATTTACTAATACAATATAAAACTTTATAGTAATTGTTTAATAAATCCTGCAATAAATTTTCTACATTTGGTATATACTAATGGGCTTATAATTTCAGAATATAATCCTTAAACTTAGTAATAAAAAATAATAGAATTATACTAAAAAACTAAAATATATTGTCATAAAACGTTAAGATATCTATATACCAATAATTAAAAAACATTGTAGTCCTATTTATTGTTCATTTTGCATATTTTTCTATCAATCAAATAATATTTAACTTTTTTGCTATTTAATGAGTGAAAAACTTTGAATTTGAACATTTATAAAATAAAAATTACATAAGCAAATTCAATATTTTACAATACAATGCAAATGAAATGCAAATATTACAAATGAGAAATTTAAATTCAGAAATACAACTTTAAGAATTTACATTTGATGCATATAAATTGTTAAAATAATATGATAGGGATAAATTAACAGTAGAAGTAACAATTGATAAAAATATAAATAAAATTGCACAGACATTTTATAGGAACAGCACTTTCAATTTACTCTAATGAACTGCCAGAAGTTTATTGAGTGGGTTACACTGGTAAAATATGTATATAATTTTTTTCAATTATTTAAAATAAATATATTTAATTTTTATTCGAAATTTGTCAGTTTTTCTTTAAAAATCATTATTTTTTCATAATAAAAACAATTTTTTACATTTATGAAGCTTTTAGTTTAAAATAAAACTTGTTTTCTTAGCCTAAAAGAATCAGGAAAACATGGACTATTGTCAAATTAAATTTACAGCCATACTATTGTCACAAATAATAAAATAAAATATGACAAGATGGTTTACTAAGAATTCTGAAGTAAAAACTGACAATAAGGATGCTGATTTACAACTTATTTTTTCGTTTTAGTTCACAATACTATGAGATTCTCTTTTAATCAACAAATTAATATTCTTATTTTTCAAAAAAAATTAATAAAGATCAACATCCATTTAAAAATACAGCAAAATTAAGGATGAATAATGAAATTTATTAGAAATAAAATTATTCTGCTCATGCAGTATAAATATACATATCTGTATGTGTATCACATAAATAAAAGTTCTCAAATGAAAGTTTTCATTATCGATTCTACAATAAAATCTCGTTAGAAATGTATAGAATAAAAGTATATTTTTAACACTTAATTATTTGAAAAATAAGTGATTCACTTACTCTGAGATAACAAGTTTCACTTGATGTTAAATACAACACATTACAAGAAAAACTATGTTTATAATAAATTACATTTTACTGCATAAAAACATTTAATAAAAATTCTAAAATTGAACTGAATAATCAAGGAGTGTGCAACAGGCATTTTCAACCAGAAGTAAATTAAGTGTTTAACATTTAAAGAGCATTCTTTAAAGTACACATTTGAGAATAATGAAAACAAAAACTATAAATACATGAAAAAATAAAGTAAATAAATATTACAAAAAACATTTCCTGACACATTAGCTTCAGATGAGTTTATAAATAGAAATGAACATAGTACTGTCCACATAAAAACATTTACAAAAACATAAAACTTTTATGTAATAACAAGGATATGTGAAATATGTGACTATATAAAGCATATATCAAAACAATCACAGCTTTGAAAGACCTGAAATTGTACTTTGACATCAGAAAAGCTCATAAATATTCTTACAAATACACATATTGGAAAGTAGGAATGTAATAGTAACTTTATAAATGAACTAGGTAAATAACAGTAACAACTGAAAACTATGTTTAAAATATTGAACATGCTGAATATATTTTATTTAAAGAACAGGTGAATACAACGTACTAAATAACATATGTTTAAACATAAAAAACATAAGCAATTATTACAGAGCTCAACTCAACGTAAAGAAAAAATATCTTAATTAAAATTTCAAATTGATGAGGAATTAATAATGTATATAAACAAATTCAAGAAATATGAGGTTAAAGGGTTAAAAAAAAACAGTGATATATAATATTACCATGTTACTTTATAAATCATTTTTATTTCCATGCAATTAGTACTGATTCAAGTATTAAAGGAAATATATAACTGAAAATATTTTTCAATACAAATGTCAAACTCAAGCAAATTTTATTAAAGAGAAACACGCTATTATTTACTATTATTTATTTTTCAAGTATTCACCTAATTCGTTCTTCAGATTAAAATTTTCTGAGAACCACTTCTATTTTTTCAATGTTTAAATTAAAACTTTCTAGCATTTTCTTTTAAGAAGGGGTATCAATTAACATTGCATAAGGCATAATACCAAAATTATTCACATTTTTATATCTTTACCTGAATTTTAAATTCTCATTTCCCAGAATATAGTTTCCAATAAATGGTTAAAATCTTTATTATACATCAGGATATTTCACTTCTATAGCAATTTATTTAAAAATAAAAATAATTCATCTTACTTAATGGATATTAATTGCATTTTAAAAACTCTTCAAGAATTAGAATAAGTGAGTTTGAGAGAGAAATTTGATTCAAACTAACTTTAAGCAATATGAAATAAAAGAATAAAATACAGTTTTAGGACACTTTTGCAGGGTTACGGGGGTTGGTTGGTTGGGTTTTATGGTGCAAGGTCCAAAATTGGGCATGCTGCGCCAAAAAAAGGTTTTTGTAGCTTTATTTATTTATTTATCTATTTTCAGAAAACCCAAGCAACATTAAAACTTTTAAAAACAAAATTCTGTGTATATATATTATTTTAAAATCAATTTATAAAATATAAAAAGGAAAAATCAAATATATATACAATTTTAAAATTCAACATACAAATCAAATAAAATGTATGAAACCTATTGCTCTTAAAAAAGCGAATAGGTTTCTATGGGGTGGATCTCCTATTAATTCAAGCAAAGTTATAAAATCTGTATTAAAAAAGAGTAAACGTTGTTGGTTAAAAACATGGCATGAAATTAAAATATGATATATAGTAAATGGTTCATCACACGTTTCACACCACAAATTTAGTTCATTTAAAAACAAATGTCTGTGTGTGAAACGTGTGTGTCGGTTACAAAGGCGAGTCAACCTAACATCTGCACTTTGTAACAGTAAAACTGATAATGAAATGAGGGATGGGAAAATGGTATGGAGTTTGTTTCGGACCTGCAAGAGGGTTACGGGGGATATTGGATCATTTTAATAATATTGAACAGCTAAAACTACACATGTGGTGAATAGGGAATAATGCAAAAATATTTATTTTCTGTTATATGAAAAAATTAAAATGCATAAAATGGGTCTACAGTACTTAACTTTTAATGCATGTAGAAGATTTTTGCAATGCATAAGCTTAAAAATAAAATATTAAAAATAACTACATTACAGAAATTTTCTTAAGGATATTATCACATAGATGATATACAATGAAGAGATATTTTTCTTATAAAAATGATATTTTAATAAGAATAGCATGGGAAATACAAAATATATTAACAAACGATTTAATGATAATATAGTTGTGATGTAAAATTGTTTCAAAGTAAACATGTGCTAAATGAAGAATATATTGTAATGATTGATCTAAGGTACATTGTAAGTTAATACAGAAAATATTTTAGTAGAACATACAGTAAGTCTATGGGAAAAAGGGAAAAGTATTAAAGTTTTTTAGAATAGTAAAATTATTAGTAATATCCTAATTATACTTAATTTTCCATAACTTTTAGAAAAAACTATGATAAAGTCACTGAACATAATAAATAATGCTACTTCTTCCTAATGAAATGTCCTAATTGAAGTAAGTATCTTATATTAATAAGCACCAAAATGTTACTGTACAATACTGGTGACTATCAATAATTGGTCTGCAAATGCTTAAAAAAAATATCGCAAAAAGTTAAAATAAAATGTTCAAAACGTATGTGGAAATGAAATCTTTTTATTTTGGACCAATATGACAAATCTTTTTATTAGCTTTAAAAGATATGTGTAAAAATTAAATATAAATTATTGGGTGATACAACTACTTCCAGATGACAAAATGAATTATAAGATAAACAAATTAGATTGTTTTTTAGCAAGCAAACTAAATTTACATTGATGTATTTTATGTTTTGACTTTAAAAATATGATAGTAAAAATCTAAAATTTTTAAAACCAATTTCCACAGCCAAGTGTTGCATGCTATTAATCAGAAAGTTAAAAGAATGAATATTAATCAAGAACTTATCCACAATGCTAATGTCAAAAATATTGTAAAAAATAATTGCAGAAAAAAGCGAAAAATATTATGAAACCAAAGACTTAATTATATCACTGAGTAAAAAATTGCATTGGTATAAGAAAATATTAATACTGCACAGAGTTACAATATAAAAAAGTATATTTGGTAGGAACAGCATTAAAATCATTTCATTCCTATGAAAATTACATATAAGTGCTTCAGTGATACATAATGCGCATCACAATACATATAATATTTACAAAAGAATATATATACATACATACATACATACATACATATATATATATATATATATATATATATATATATATATATATATATATATATATATATATATATATATGCAAAATAACTGAAATAAATAGATAAAACAATGAATCTTTTAAGTAGATTAAACACTTTAATTTATTCTATTATTTTATTTATGACATTACAATTTATATGATTGATAAACATATTGAAGTAGATAAATTTTATGCAGTTGTTTAAGTGAATAAAAAAATCATTACTGTTGATAAGAATTATAGTTGATAAAGCACTAAATGATTGCTTTACCACCAATTATGAAATTTACATTCAGGTGCCAATATCACTAGTGTAGTTATAAATAGTATTTTATTACTAAAAAAAGGAATCATTTCTCTAACCATAGTAAAAATATCAAAAAACGTGAAAATATTAAACATGAAAATATAAAAAAATTCTAAATTTACATTAAAATGGCAATTTAAAAATAATTTTCATTCACCTCTCTCTCTCTTTCTCTCAAATGTTATTTAAACTCATTTATCAAGTTTTAACACAGTACTTAATATGAAAAATGTAAGCATAAAAATACATCTTAGTGAGACTGAATTAATTGGTCAACTCCTATACTTTAGTCTACATTTTATAATGTATGTATCGTTTTCAATGTACACGTTTTAATAAAAACTGAAGTTTACAACAAATATATCTAGTTTATGAAATTGCTACTATATACTGCATTTAAAGCCTCCCCAATATTAGTTTTCAACATGACTGTTTCCTTAACCATTATTATTGATATATAATTTCAAATGCAAAAACGTTTAAAATAAGATAATTTAATGAACTGTTAAATCAATAAATACATATTTCAACAAAACAAACAATAACATTTAAAAAAACTATCAATAAAACAGTAAAGATTTTTAAAGATTCAGGAGCCTAACATTTTATACCATAAGACTAATCTTATAATTTGCATTTAGTTAAAATTTTTCTGTACTATGTGAAATTAAAATTCATTGTTAAAAGTCTGAAATTAACAAACTTCTAGTTAAATTGAGAAATATGGGTTACATAAAAAAACTTACCCAACAAATGTTTCTCAGCACAACTTCATAAATTAACATAAAACATCAAAAAATATCTAGTCTTTATAAAACTCAAATTTTATAACTGACTGTAATTTAAAAATCATTAAAAATAAAGCTTTGCCCAAAAATAGAAGTAAACAGCTGCAAAAGTAATAGTGAATTTAACTACTGTTAAATAAATGATAAGCTTTCTACTCTGTTAATAATCAACTTTTATTTATTTATACTTAATATGCTTTCAGAAGAAATTGGCCCTAAGTTGTATATCATTAAATTTTCTAACTTACAAAAATTTATCTTATATTAAAAAAATTCATTAAGAATCACAATGAATATATATAGAGAACCTTATATTAAATTCAACTTATAAGATGATATTGATTATATTAAATGCTACATTTCAAACTTTTTCAGGTGTATTTATTGTTTATAATAACTATAAAGATAATGTTACCTCCTTTTAAACTTATACAATTGGAATAAATCTGTGACTAAATGTTAAAACAATAGCTATTGAAATCTTCAGTAGAAGTTACTAATAAGAACAACAAATTACTTAGCTCACTTAACATCAATTTGTTGAAGCATTAATTGAACTCAATCAGTGAATTCATTATGACATAAAAATATAAGTTTAAATTGTTTCTCACAGCTTTCTTTTTAAAATATTTTCCAAAAATATTCTTAATTTCAAATTAAAGTTACATTAAATAAATAGGAACTCACAATACTGACAAGACTGTCAAGTCATTAAAACATCCACAAATTCAATTATGAATTTAGACAGAAATCAAAGCAACACATAACAACCTGTTTCAACAACTCATACAGACATAAATTGAAATATGTTCAAAAGTGCGAAGATACTGCTTGACAATAACATGTGAGTGATATCAAAATTGAATTCAAAAAGCACATAGGACACTTAACATTTTCATTAATTAATCAAATAAAATATGACCAGCAATAACAAATCAAGATCACATATTACATTAAAATGCAAATATTAAAGAAATAGAACAATATGGTAAGCAAGTGAATACTTTGTCCTCCAAATTCCTAAGAAAACTTTCCAGTATACATTTTTTATGAACAACATTTTTTAGCTAAATAGTAAATGACAGTCCAAATATTTTAGTAACTATTTGCAAAAAATTTTTCCTGAAAGCGATAAAAGGTTTTAGATTACAATGGGCACCACAAAACTATTCAATATTGGTTCCTGTTTGGTTTGTTTGACACTCAATATTTTTCCACATAAGGGCTTATTATACCAGAACTTAGGGGATAAAGTGGATTACATACCACAACAAACGTCCATGACCAAGGTGGGATTCAGACCCACAAACTGTTGAATCAAAGGCAAGAGCACTAACTATTCAGCAACCAGCTCGGATCAACATTAGTTTCAGAAATAGTTTTTACCAATCAATCCAGCAATCTTATCTCAGCATTTTATAACGTGTCCAGTTATTTGGAAACATATTATTTGGATATGCTCTTGATCAGCAGAATAACATGTGTATATCTAGATATATACCAACACATATATATACATATAATATATGTAATCATAGAAAGGAACGGCTTTTGCATCAACAGAGTGAGCAATTAGTGTATGCTTTCTAACCAAAAAATTCCCTACTGTTGATTTTGAAATTCAATAAATTACATAAAAAGTGTTAAATATGTAATTTAAAATAAATATAATATTTTTATATCTTTATAAAACATAATTTTTATTAAAGATTTAAAGAATTGAAGAATCTATTATTTAAAATATATGTATTCTTTTACAATTAATAGTATACCCTTCTCTTGATTGACATAGAAAATAAAGATAGAGAATAATTTTTTAAATAAATTAAGATAATTTCTTTTCATATACAACTAACAATGAAAATATTTACTTGAAAGAAATTTCAAGTAAATATTTTATATATACTTAATATGAAAATTGTAATATAAATTTATGAAACAAAAAATTAAATCACAAAAAGTTAAGACTTGAACAAATAGAATTAAGAATAAATGTACTTGCTTTTTAAGCATATTATTTATACTAAAAATACTTTTATTTTACACAATAAGTTTTTTTACTGTATTTAATAACCTAATTAAAATTTTATAAATTTTGCTTGCAAGAAAAAATAGTGTTTATAATACATAAATTTAGTATGTTGATAAAAATATAAATTATTTTTAAATAGTAATATATTTCTATGCAATATTCATGCTATGGAAAATAAATAGATGAAATAAAATTATGAATTTAAAATGTTTTGTATAAATTAAATCATGAGAGATAAAACATTTGAGCTATAGAAAAATTAGTTATTGAGGTCTCTTCCAGTCTAACAAAAAAGCTGGGCATAATTTAAAACAATAGCATTTAAAATTTGTAATTTAATACAATATCAAACTCATAAATTGACAGGAACAAAACAATTTAATGACAAGACATATGTGAAAAAATTAAAAATCACTTTTAACATATTTTGAAATATCAAAGATTTTTTAAATAAGCATTAAATTCCAGTTAAAGCATAAATTCTCCTTATGAGGTTTTATGTATCTTTTCTTTTAATATTATGTAAATTATGTTAAAATTTTAAACTTCCTATTAAATTACATTGAAAAAAATTAGAGATATAAAATCAAAATAAAGTAAAATAATTTGCACAAAGCAAAATACTTGTTATTTGTATGAGAAAAATGACAAAAAAGCTATTTAATTGTTACCTGTTTTTCAGCATGTTCATATTTTAAAACCATTTTGACCAAAAATGCTTAAGAACAGTATTTGATCTTGTGAATTAAATTATATGTTTCAAAATGAATTGTAAGTTTTACTAATGATATTTATCACAGATGGTAATATGAAATGAATAACTAGACTTACAATAGAAAAATGAGAATTCCAATGAAAAGTAGGATTTGCACAGATGAAAATTTTAACAGTGACCAACCATTCTTATTGAAATCATAATGGGTTACAGAATGCTATAAATTTAATCACTGAAGTAACTATTTTAAGTAATTACTTTATCAGGTATAAGAAATTTCAATTAGAAACACAAAACCTTCCAAATTCCTCATCAAACAGTCTTGAAATGTTTATGAAATGTAAAATGAAAAATCAAATACGGGGCATGTTAATATTGAAATAAATGTATATATGAGTGCTTGTATTGAACTAAAATAAATAAACAAATTTTTAAAAATCATTTTGATAAATTAATGAAGGAAGTTGAATGCATTAATCTTACAACAACTAGTCTTAACCTGAAAATAATTATACATTTTAAGTGACAAAAATTGATAAAAAATTGTCATCATTACAATTTTTATATCTGATAAAATAACAGAATAAGTTTTACAACAGAAATGACATTCCTAACTAAGAAAATTAGAAAGTTTTATTTTAAAGAAAAAGTATAATATTCAAAATCATGCAACAAATTATTGGATACATTTATCTGTATTTAAATACGTGCTTAAAAGTTAAAATTTAAAATAAAAGAGTCTATGTCTCAAAACATCTACTTTTAGATAGTTTGAGTAGATAAGTAGTTTACTTCTTGTTAAAATAATAGCCACATCTAAAATTTATAAAGAAATTCTCACATAATTTCCAACTAAATGAATGAATTAATAAACACAAGTGCAATATAACACTCATGATAATGATGTGAACGGTAATGAAGAGCAATACTAACCAACTATAAATTCATTAATAACAGTCATAAAACAAATTTTATCATTTTCAAACTTTGTTTCACCATATATTTGAAATTTATAATGTCACTTTAAATATAGTTTGGTAAAACATTATACTGAAAATATTCAGAGTAAATAAATAATTCTTAAACTACTTTCATAATTATGAAATCATATGAAAAAAATTAAAATTTCAGAGATCTTGTAGTTAACCTATCAGAAACTATTTCAACTAAATAAAAATGGTTGGTCTTCTTAACAGGTTCATGAACTCTGTTTTTTTCTGTGCGAATAAGGAAAAATACTAGAAATTTTACATATTTTGTTATAAAGTTCCTTACGAACTGCAGCAGTGATCTTGGTTCCTAAACATATTATAGAAGACACAGTAAAAACTATGTTATGAAAGAGCACAATGTAGAAATTTCCTAACCAATTTATTCGACCAAAAGCACCCAACAAATCTAAATTTGTAAGACCTATAAAAAATAGGATAATACATTTTGTTTTTTAAATGAACATGAATATTATTATATTAATTTTTTGAAATTAACTTGAATATATCGATATTAAAAATAAAAAGAAATAAAGACGATATTAAATAAAAATTGTTGTCCATACAAATTGAAGAAGTTAACTCACCTATACTACGTGACAATACTGGTAATGCAGAGCTCAAAATCAATAACAAGGCACAATTTCCCATTATTTGAGTCATAGAAGTCTCTCTGAATTTTGGTCTTAAATAGCGAAACAAAGGTAAAGAGTACAAGCCAACAATTGAGGCACACCAAAGATATCTAATAGTTAAGCACTGATAAACAAAATTCAAAATGTCAAAAAAACATGTATTAAAAAAGAAAGATAGAATATTACAATTCTAAAGATTTGATATTACCATATATATATCATGATGTAAAAATAGTTACATTTCAAGAAAAGTCTGGAAGAAAAATTTGATATTGTTCATAGTACCTCTCAAGATATTTAAAAAGATTAAAATGCTGTTGAAAGATTAAACATACTTATACAAGCTGCAGGAAAAGTTGTGATAATTTTTGTTTATCTCCATTAACTCATAAACAAGAATTGAGAACTTAAAAATCATTGCTGTTAATAACATATTAAAAATTCTCAGTTATCTTGACATGACTTTCTTATAAATTCTGCAACAAAAAGGGCTCAAAATGTAAATATTTTACTTTTAAATTATCAAAATTAAAAACTCTTGATATAAGCTTATGGAGTTAAGAGTATTTAACAATTAATATAATTAATAAAAATGGTACATAGATTTCTTTAATTAATTTATAGAAATGGATCTCAGAAATTGAATTCAGTAATTTTCTTAATTCAAAACTAAAAAACTTGATATGTGATAATTCCTTTCATCTTTTAATCAAAAATAACAAAACTATATTTAACATAGCATAGTTTTTGATATGTTATTTTAATTCTGTATTTTTACTTAGAAAAGAAAAACAAATTTCCTGGAATACACATTAATGAGTTAAGGAACAATTTAAAAAATTAAATTGTAGTGTTAGTTTTTAATTTAACAGACATTAAAGAAAAAAGCTACTGTATTACTGTAATTTATTTAAATTACACATTTTATTAACTTTGAGAGTATGATATGAAACATTCTAAAAATCATTGTAATGGGTACACTTATTTTTAAATTTTTAGTCCTAAGTATTAAGTTTCATGTTATAGAAAAGATTTTTTAATTTAATAGTTTAAAATAATCAATATTTTTGGTATTTAAAATTTTTAGTAAAGGGTGAAACACTGTTAAATGCTTTTTTTAGAATTCTTGCTGTAGTGGCAAAAATTGGTCAAAGAGAGGCGAGAGTGGACAAGATTTATAGTGGCAGACAGGACATTTGTATTCACATCGGCAGTTCAGTTGCTATAATGTAGTGGACATGTAAAAAAAGTTCATTTTATGTTGAAGTATATTTCTCAAATTCCCATTTGATCATTGGAGTAGAGTATGTTTTTCATCTGTGATTTGCAGTCCCCCTCCCAGATGTGTTACTGAACAAAAATCAGCTGTTAATTCGGTGAATGCCTTCAGAACAAAGAGAATGTGTCAACTATTAGAAGGAAACCTGAGAGAAGCATTAGAATACTACAAAATATCAAACAAGTTAGAGCCGCAGTATTGCAATCTCCGAAACGCTCAATATTCAAGGCATTCTCTCCATGAGATTCATCATAATGAACTAAATTTGTGACCATGTAAAATGCTCATTGTCCAGCAATTGACAATACAGGACTATGTACCAAGAACATTTTGTGAAAACATTTTTGCAACCCTACCCTATGATGCAAATGTGTTCTTTTCTGATGAGGCACATTTTCACCTCAGGAGTGTTAACAAGTATAATATACAGTACTGGTGCAAAATGTAACCCAGGAAAATTTACCAGAGACCCCTGGACTCAGATAGCATCACTTTATGCTGCAGCTTATCACAAGTAAGCAGCATTGGCTCATATTTTTTGCAGAAAAATCATTGTGATATAACTGTGAATTCACATCGTCATTTAAATATGCAATGAGATTTTTTCCAGACGGCTTTTGGGGTAATGCAATTACATTATACATGGTTTCAACAAGATATTGTTACTGCAAACACAGTAAGAATTATCTTGAATTTTTGAGGCAACGTTTCCTGGAAGACTTTCAGATGGAGGATCTCAACTGGCCAGCACGCTCACCAGACGTAGATTCATACGATTTTTTCTTTGGGGTCACCTGAAGTCAAAACTCTATTGCAACTGTCCCAACACTCTAGGAGACTTACAGAACAATATTGAATCTGAAATTGCAAGAATACTAACTTGAAAGAGTTCACAAGAATTTTAGAAAAAGACTGCAGCAGAGTGTGGATTGAGAAGGTAGACATTTGCCAGATACATTGTTTAAAACCAGGTAATTAGTAACT
The DNA here is from genome assembly GCA_037975125.1 of Latrodectus hesperus. Taxonomy (NCBI): domain Eukaryota; kingdom Metazoa; phylum Arthropoda; class Arachnida; order Araneae; family Theridiidae; genus Latrodectus; species Latrodectus hesperus. The sequence goes on from CM075859.1 coordinate 26,841,381, forward strand.
TCCATTATTTTCCAATCTGAGAAAAATAAAAATACAAGTTTTTAAGTGTTCATTTTTTTTTGTATTTATTCCCAAATCAGCTAATTACAGTGCTCCACCTTGTATTTAATTCTTCTATAAATACCATTGTTATAAATCCCACATCTACTTGATTGGGATTTTTTTATTTTCTTTATATGAAACATTATTATCATCAATTAATAAAAATGGATAAAAAAATTGATTGCAGTGATATATATTTGTATTGATTAAATGCATCATAAAATGTATACAAAAATTTAAAAAAAAACTTTCCTTCAATCCTATTAATTGCACACATAAATTTCCAGTAATATATGAACATAATGGCTGAAATTGATTTACAGTCAAAATTTTTAGAACTTCACAAACACTTAAGTAATAAGAGTATATTCAAATGTGATAATCAGGAGTTGTTCCCCATCATTAACACATCTATGAAACACATCTAAACAATCTGCTCAAAATGCTTGTGTTCTTCAAATCTTAATAACAACAAAACTTTAATAGGCATTGTATATGAATTTTAAAGTTTAAAAAATCATCAATATGAGTTAGGTCCTAGACAATCAGCAAAATATTTGGTGCTTACAAAATAATTAACATTCGGATCATTCAAACAGCAAAATATGTCACTTCCTGATTTCAATAAAATACTTCCCACTGAATAATTTGAAATATCAGGTAAGCAGTACTGTTTTATATCATCCCTAATATATTTTCTGTAAATTATAACGCAAACACCAAAAATGGAGGATTGGTTTCTTTCTTTGTCGCTCAACGGTCATGTAAACATCCATTTTTCTGCATTGGGCGGGAAACCCAAAAATGGAGGAATTGCTAAAACCAACATTAAGTAAACAGAACTGCTAATTCAACTAGTTAAAAATAATTGTTCTTTTAATATATATTACAGAGTGATTATTTTAACTTTTGTGACTGTTTAGCAATTTAACTGGAATGATTAGATATATTTAGTAATCAAGGAGATTTTAAAATTATACAATAATTTTACAATTATTCCTAAGTAAAGGATACAAAATCAAAACTACTTCAAATAATGCACCAACTGGTCCAATGGTAGATAGTGATGAAAGACCTAATGTGATATTCTAAAACAAACAGAATGAAAATTATACATAAGACAGAGGTTGAAATTATTTTATAAATAATTACAAAATTACAGTTACATAAACTACATTAAATGCTTATTTAACAGACAGCATTATTTGTCTAGCTGTTACATCACTCATTTTATTATTACTTATAGCACATGCAATTTTTTTTAACATTATCCAAAAGTTTTCTTGTTGCATACTGATTATAAAACCAAGTTTAATTTTTCTTTCTCAAGTTCATTAATTTTTTCTAACAGGTGTGATTGTTTAAACTTTTTACAAAAGTAACTGCTATGTCTGCTTCAACCTTTCTTTTCTTCTCCAACTGTGTTGCATCTTTTGATTTTTCCATATATGATGCATATTCTGCATGAGATTTCTGAATATAATGCATGTTCTTTGGTATATGGAATGGCGGAAACAGAATTGATTGCCATGCTATCGAATAATATGAAGCATATGTACACATTGAGCTCCTATTTCGTGATAAAAAAAGCTCTTTCCTATGCCACAACAGAATTCTTAGTCAAAAAAATCTTTTTCTTGTTGGGAATTCACATTTGATAAAGACAGACATGCTTTAACAATTCTAAAAAGAGTAGGATATTTTATAAAACCACCAGCATCTTTTATACTGAAAACAGCATTTCAATATTTTCGGATACTTTAGTCATTGTCATAAACATTCACAAGCAAAATCACATTGTCACACATGTAAATAATCCGCTCTTCATTCATCTTATCAAAGTCTGAAGACGTTTTATTCACATGAGGAATACATTGAATTAATCTACTAAATGAATTAATCTACTCCTAGGCCTTTTCTTTTTCCTATTATAAGGACACAAATATTGAAGATATTTCAGTGAACTGACTTGTTATAGGTAGTTTTTGAAGAAAATACTTAGGAGTTTCCATGCAGCATCTTCTGACACATAGTAGAAATGCTGTTTTATCCATAAACTCTTCTCATATTGCTGTTGTAACTATACGCCATTTTTTCTCAGCTTTCTTCTGGATATAAAAATGTAAACATAAGACTGCGATAAAATTCATTTAACTTACTGCACATCACATGTACTAAACACTTGGCTTTTCACATTAGAAGATTTCGGTTTAAGAGTTTTAGAAAAAAATAAAACAAAATGTAGATATGCCAGAGTTATACAGTCTTTCAAATGTTTTATAATTTGAAGATGCTTATCTGAAAGAAGAGATTTCGACTCTCTAGATAGACATCTTCAAATTCCTAAATATCCCTTCAGAACATTATACTGCTCGATGATTTGCACACAAATTGACCCAAAAATTAAACAACAGCTCTCAATGTGACGAAGGAAACTATGTTTAGCTAAGGTTTCTTCCAGTATTTGCAACTGCGCAGAAATGATAATCTTCCCTTCTTGCAGAAGATAGTTTGAAAAATTGATGAATATCTACAATAAATACATCAATATTACAATCAATTTTTTCTCAATACCCTTACATAGTGCTCCATGGATTATGTGTAAGCAACATGTACCCGAATGAGAATTATTGATGGCAAACTTTGCTTACTCAGTTCACAATTTAATTTGCTTTAAAACTGCCAAATTAACTCTTGGTCCATCCATTGTCAATTGCCTTAATTTTTCAAAATTTAAACCATTATTTTCATTAACCTTTAAGAAAATGTTTACAATTTTTCTAGCTTTAGCATGCCTTAAAAAATGTGAATTAATTTTCTTCCTTGTTTTGATTGAAGTAAATTATTAATCATTATCTTATTGATAAATGACACATGAACAACTTAATAAGCCTCAAGCTATAAAATAATATTCATATTAAGGGCTCACAGAAGCCTAGTAGTAGGCGACAGTGCTCTTTGGAACATTAAGTCGTGTGTTCAATTCTCTCCACTGTTTAACAACAAGGTATGAATGTTGACCTTCTATATGCATATTTATCAGAGTATGTGGTTGGCAGCTTTTCAAATTTCCTCCCTTGGGACACATTAACATTAACCCCTAAGAAAAGTTCTCCTGGAAGTAATTTGTTTAATGGATACTGAAATTTCCTTTAAAGGCTTTTGGGCATAAGCCTATCAAATTGTAGCATGATTAAAGCTCAACAGCTATGCTAGCAAATTATTTTCAGATTGTCACATCATGTATTGTCACAATGCATTGCTCAGTAAATACCACTAAGAACAGTGGTGCCAGGCTGTAAATGACATACCTTGATATAACTGGATCTATGCTAATGACACTGAGTTGTCATACCGTTGATGTAGTTTAAAAATAGCCATTTTTTTTTAATTATTAGTTTCAGTATGACATTTGTAGCCTTGGACCATGCTGAACACTTAGGTAATTAACATTTTTACATTTCTTGCAACAAAGGTAGCACAGTTACCTTAATGTTTTAAACAAAGTTCTTAGACAATGTATCCATTTGACCAATATATTTGAAAGATATGATCTTGAAATTCAGCAGTTGTTTTTTGGTGTATTTCATACAAGTTAAAGGCAAATATCTGCAAAATTAAACAAAACTAACTGCTCAGCTAGTCTTCCATGTCTGGTTCTCATAAATATTATTTAATTCAAATGCTCACTTTGCAAATTCACTTCAGTCATTTGTGATGAAATATCAATCATTTACATAACTCATCTTACTTTTATGCCATGCTTCTAGCTCTCATCACTTTTCCCACAAGTTTATATTTTGGAGTGTTAAATTATCAAATGAATGTTCTATTCACAAAAAGATATTAATTAATCCAGTAAAAGAAGCAACATTCAATACACATTTGACAAATATCTCCTGTAATTTATGAGATTCAATTAAATGTTGACCCATGAGTTCCCTGACACTAAACTTTCACATTTGACAAAAACATGTACAGAGAATAGCGCAAGAAACCAAATCCAGATTGATATAAAAGAAAATTTTTGCAAAATCCAAAATGCAGCTTGTCTACCAAAGCAAATAGTTTTAAGTGAAGTTGCTAAAATTCATAACAATTAAGACTATTATTGCAAAAAGTTAGCAAATGGTAAAAAAAATATGGACTGCGGTATAACAAGTATGTGCGTAAGAAGCTGTTCATTTCAGTTTGGTAAAACGTTATAACTGAAATATATGAAAGAGAACGTAAACATGCCAACTAGAAAAATGTAGTTCTTGAACGAAAAAAAAAATTAATTTATAAGTAATAAAAAATAAAAAAATTTTCATTAATTTTAAAGGAAGAAATGCAAGGAATTTAAATAAGGTTCAACTACATGTCTTTCAAGGCACTGTCAGAAACAACATTGAGTTGAAATGCCACACATGCATAAATAATAATAATTTATCAATACAAATTTTAAAACAGCCATCCTTTTATTTCAAACTAGTAACTGTAGCAAACATATTAATAAAAACAAACATACAGATTGATTCGCATCATTATTTTAAGTTACATAAATGCACTGATAGGTTAAAGTTAAATTAAATAACTATTTAATAAAGAAAGAACAGAACATTTTAATAAGTGCATAAAAAGTTACATCGAATTCATAATTACTGAAATAACCATTATATTTATATAATCTACTTTTAAATCATAAAACAAAGTGCAAATTTACTTTAAGAAAAAATATCTGGAATACCTGAGAATAAACAGGCAGAGATTTTATTCCAAAACACAGTGCTAGGCTATTTTGTATAACCATCAAAACAGATAAAGTCTACAAAGTAAGGGAAGAGAAAAATAACCAAGTTAAAATAGAAAATTCAAAAATGATAAAACATTTTGTTCTTAACAGATTTAAAATCATAAATCATTGCACTCTTTAACAATATCTACAAAAAATAATATAGGCATTATAAATATAAAATGTCAGAAAACAAAACCAAACCTATGGCACAACAGCCCATATGCAGGCCAAGGCTTACAGAAGCCAAGTCTGTTTTCCTGTCTGAGGATATCTGTTTTTATGTCCTTCCCTCACCAGAATATGTGCAAGCACACATTCCAGTAAGGTAATCAGCCTAATACAAAACCCCCAGTGTTTAGTTCCAAAGCATGCTAGGTACTCAGTTTATATATAAACTGAAGGGATGAAAAGCTGAGTCAGCTGCCCAAACTGAGCATTGAACCTCGAAATTGCACTTTGAGAAGTGCTAAGCCATTGTGCTTATAAGCAACACACTATGACGATATTGGAAAAATCGTAGCAATAACACACACACAATAGACTCTTAGCACGTGTGTTCAAGGAAAATTGTAAAAAGTTTGATTTTTGTTTGCACTAAAAGGAGACTTATTCAAATTCAAAAATAAGTACAAAAATGTTTTGCATATTTTAAAGTTCATTATTTTCATATTAATTGCAAATCAAAGAAAGATTTTGAAAAACAGTCTACTTATCAACTTTTCATAAAAATTCAAATTTAATTAAAACACTTTGTTTCCATCTTCTTTCTGCAGACAGTAATTTTTCATAATCTTAAAAAATTTTTGGTCCATATGATGCCATATATGGTGTGTATTAAAATATGTTCACACTAAAGAATGTCATCTCTTAGATTTAGAAAAAAATTTTATATACTAACAAAAAAATTCATATCAAACAAATCCAACAAATTTGTATTAATGGAACTCAGTTGTTTGTTTTGTGAACAATAATGACAAATAGAAATTTGTCATTGCAGAGAATTGGAAATCTAAGATAATTATTTAAAATAATTGTTTCAAATGTCTATTGGATATAATTTTAAAATGAAGGGGCGGGGAAATATTCTAATATCATTGAAAGTCTATATGATTAACATAGCAAAGAATTGAGCTGATGCAGAAAAATTTTAAGATTTGCCTTATTGATGTAATTCTCATAACACGGAATTACACTGATATCTCAGATTAAATATATAAAAGAAAAGAATTAAAAAATCTTAAGATAAATATGACTACTACAGTTTTCTTAAATGAAGAGTTAAAAATGGGTGACATTTATTTTAAAAGTAAATAACATTTTAGTTTACCATTTAACATGAACTATTAGTGAATATGATATTAACTGCTTTTCTAAAACTAATAAAAATGCATCACTTAACTGTAATTGATATTTTCAATACAATTTCACAAAACAATTACAGGCAATTATTGAAATGGCAGAAGTACATCAGATTTATAGGGAACATTTCACTAATATGGCATAAGAGCTCAGTATGTAGATGCCAGTTAGCAAAGTAATACAGTTTGGATTCACCTGGGGATGAATTCTACAACTGTTAGTGTTTAGAGAAATATTGTATAATTCAAGTGATATTGAGAAATTTTCAGGAGATGTAACACAAAAAATATTAATTCAGGAGTAAAAGATTTAAAATCAAGTATAATGGTTCCATTATTTATACCACCAAAAAAATTAACTCTCTAGATAAGTACATGTGTCATCTATGTCATCAGAATTTGATATTCCATTATTTCGATTTATTTCAAGTCATAAAAATTACATGAAATAGTATAATAAAAATCGTTAAATATGCTCATAAATAAAAACTATTTAATGTATCATATTTGCAAGAAAATATTGAAAACATAAAACTTGCATCTTTACGAATTTCCATTGAAAAAGGCAAAATTGAACAGTAAAGTAATTAAAGTTTTTTTAATTACTTTGGAATTATCCCCTATAAATAAATTTTGGGTTTAAAAAATAGGAGTATTCAAAAATTAACTCAATTTAAATAAAATTTTCAAAACAAAGCTAAATTATTTTGCTTTCTACTCACATTTTCTTTTTTTTTTTAACTTTTTCAAATTTTTTAATGATATAATAATACTGTCAGAATATGTAATGCAAAGTTTTTTTACAGAATAATCTTTAATAATAGTATAAATAATAAGTCATTACTTACAGTTAGAAGAACTAAGACAAGCATGACAAAGGGGTACAGGAAATTCCTTTTAAAAGTCTTTCTACGAGAATAATCTGTGAAAAGAAACACTAATAAATTTTCACCAACATTTTGTTTCCAAAATTGAAATTAGAACTTCAAAATAATTTAAACTAAAAACGAACTTGATCCCAAATTTAATTCAGATAGTAATTCTTCAGTTTCTTCATCCAATTCTCCAATTTCACATTTCTTAAAAAAATTAATAAGTAAGTCAGATTTTAAGATAGGATAAATTTTATACAAATAATGGAAAAGTTATTAAAATATGTAAAGGAGATACAAATGATTTGATAAAATAAATGATTTGGTTAAATATTTGAGAAAAGTTACTTAAATTTTTATAATATGAACAGTGACAAAATCATTTAAGAATAAGAACTGAATATAAAAAAAATAATAAAAATCCCATGAAAATTGTATATACAATTTACTTACTTTTTTTTAAATATATCATATTCAATTTAGATTAACATGATAGCATGCTTGCCAATATTGAAGTCTAAATTTTTATTCTTTTTTTACCAATGCACAACATATACATTTAAAGGAAGAATTTTGATTAGGAATGAAAAAATTTTGCAGCTAAAAAGCAATAAATGTTAAGAAAGAGAAAATATTCTAAATTTGCACAAGACAGCAAGTTAAATTACCCTTTAAATTTAAACTCACAGTTTATTACCAATTAATTAAAATTAACAATTAATTAAAGGTGAAAGTTTAAATATTAAAAGAATAATAAAATTTAAATTTCCTTATAAATTATCAACATTCTTTCTGTAATTAAAATCCATTAGATTCAAATTTCAAAAACCTTTTCAAAATCTACATTCTTTTTTTGTGATTAAAAAAATAGTTCTTATTTTAAAAAACAGATCATTTTTATAATTTTGCATTTATTATTTATATATCCACTTAAATTAAATTTATAAATAACAATTATGTTTTAATTAGAATATCCAATAATTTAAAAAAAAAGTGTAAACTTCTTTTTATTTAACATTTTAAATTTTCAAAAAACAAAACTTAAGACATTGATAAATATGATTATGGATGGATAGTTTCAAACACTCATACATGGTTAGAAAAGCTATAGAATAATAATTTAAATGCTAATCAATAGCTGATTTGGACATTAAAATTTATTTATGAATTCTGGTTCTCAGTTAAAATCTTTTCAGTGCTTTTAATTAATAAAATATATTCTAAATATATATTAGGGAGTTGAGAGAATTTAGTTTAGTTGGTAGAAACTGGATTTATGCTCGATATTGATTATATGAAATACATTAGAACTATGCATTAGTTGACTAACTAATATATAGTCACAAAATTAGTTATATTTTTTATTCTATTTCTGAATTAATAATCAATTTATAACAGCAGTAAAAATGAAGCACTCTTTAAAAATTAACTTTTTTCTATAAAACTTTTAAAAGTTTAGAATTTTATAAGTATTTGCATCATATATAAAGCTTTAATTAGTAAACTGATAATTCTAACAAAATAGTATAGTTAAGTGAAATATTTAATTAATTTTATATCATTATTACAAAAAACGTTTACTTATAAATTAAAGTACCAAATTACAAACCTCCTACAATTTCAACTCATTTTATGATTATTCAATTTGAAATAAAAAGGTTAACTTCTTAGTTTAAACTTTTTATAAAGTATTATTTATTCAACAGAATTTAATTTTAAGTACTGAAATAGTACATATGGATATGGATTTCTTTTTTGAAACTCTTGAACACGTGGACATTTTAAAAGTAGATATTTAATTGATTGAGATCCTTCTAATCAAATACTGGAAATAATCCTTTATTAATCGAAATTAATTATTCAAAAGTTGTCATGAATAAAATCGAACTGAATTTAAAAAATAAAGATTTGTAATGTATTCTAAAAACAATCTATTCAGTCCCATACAGGTACTGACAGCAATGTTTTTTTTAAAATAAATTGCTCCATTCTTATCCTTTCAAAATTCTATATATATGAGGCATGAATCTCACTATCGCTAACCAATGACATACTAAAGTATAACAGCAGAACATTTGATCATATCAAACTAATTTGATCATACTGTAAATCAAAAAATTTTACCACACAAATATAAGACTTTACAATTTAACAAAATAGCATACAGGTTATTAACTATACAGGAGACCTTAGATTATTTAGCAATTTTAATGTATTTCCCAAATGCATGCATCATATTATTAATTTATTAAGAATGTCTCACTAATACATTAGTTATCCCAAATTAACAATAAAGTTACTAATATTCATCAAAATTACACATAAGCTTTTGTATATTGCTTTAACCTAACAAAAATTAGCAATTTTCCTAAATTTTACATTCATGTTAATGAATTAAAGAATTTTTTAAATTTCAATAAAACATTAATACTTGCATAAGGCAAAACAGTTATTATTTTTAAAATTTCTTCATCAAAGTTTTTATTTATTCCTTCATTTATACCAAATTTCTAATATTTGAAACCCTACACAATTTATTATATTCAAAAACTAAAATTAAATAACAATGTCAGAAATTGAAAACTGATTGAGAAACTTTTATATAGAAATAAAATACAAACTATTGTAGTAGACATTGAAGTAGGCAATGACGCCACACGCTTATAAGCATTTTCAGTTAGCTTTCCAGATTTGTATACAGCATTTACAGTAATGCCATCATTTTCATTATAAATTAATTGTTTTATTGGTTTGCTAGGTTTACTGGTGCAAGGTTCAACATTGGACATTCCTTCATTAGAAGTTTTAACTACTTGAAGGCTTTCCGGAGAGCTTAGAAGAGCACGCAATGGAGATGGCGTCTACAAAAGAAAACAATATATATGTCACAAAATATGTTATAAAAAACTTTTAATATTAATTCACTGAAAATAAATATGAAATGGCAAAAATATCTACAAGACTTGTGAAATGATATAACTTTTTCCATTTTATTTACACTTATTTATCATTAGTTGCCACTGAACTTTATTTTACTTAAAACTTACTGACACTTTATCATGTCATTTATTAAGATATCCATGCAGTAATTTCACTAGAAATAACAAAGAAGTCCATCTAGCTATTTATATAATTTATTATTATGCTATTTATAATTATAATCAAGATCAGTAAGTTTTATATACAGCTTTATTATTACATACATAATAGGTTTAGTGCCTAAGAATTTTTGAATAACTGGAACATATTACAATCCTAGAAGATTTTGATATACAGGTTAAATTTCCATGTAATGAAAGAGGAAACACTTAAAATTTCCAAGCACCTATCGCGACAGTTGTACGTTCAGAAAATAGAAACGCAATTGGCATTTTTTACTGTTCACACTTAGTTAAGAACAAATATGAGACCTTGAGATTATGTATCTAAAATTAAGACTTATTGAATCTTTGATCTATAAATTCTAAATTGTTTACTTAACAGAATATAAAAGTCAATTTCAAGTTAACTTTCTTTTTTTCTTATGTTTTCAAGGTACATTAAATTGAAAATTACAACATTAAAAATGAAAAATTCTAAATTGCAAATAATATGAGCTGTTAAAAAAGGAATTCAGATATAAATAATAAAACTAAACAGTGATATTCTCATTTTTTAAAATAAAAACCTCCCTCACATCAAATGTGCTAATTTTTGAATAACATAATTTAATATACATTACATAGAAATTAGGTATTGTTAATATGAATAATTTTAAAAATCTTATACTTTATAGTAATATTAATTACAAAATTTTTTTTCTATAAAAAGTACAGTAAAAGTAAAATAAACACATTTAAGTTTCCTAGTAGGCATTTATTGAAGAACAAAACATCAACATTCTTCTCATTATTCAAACAAAAAGAATTCAAAAACAATTTGCTCACAATTGCTTGTATAGATGACAAAATAATGAAATTCTTTTTGCGGGTAATTAAACTAATTTGTGAGCAAGTTGCTTTCCAGTTGCTGCTCACAAAAAGCTAATTCAAAAATGAAATCCACAATTTAAAGTAGATTTTGAACCGCTAAAATACACACATTCAACAAGGCAATTACAGAGGGTATTAACACATTTTTAGAACGATTTCGATAAAGAATTTTAAAAAAGTAAATGTTTTGAAATGAAACTTTTTGGCAACAGCTTATTATTTGAAATGAGAAATATCTTCTGCTACTTTTAAATTTATTGTTCTTTCAGAATGTAGCATGTAAACAAGCTATGGATTGAGGGATATGTTTTTGCGCTTTCCGAAGAGAAATATTCTTATTCTAGGATTCAAAAGCGTTGTGAAATGCATGATATTAAAATTTCTAAGTGCAAAATAAGCAATATTATTAATCGGACAGGTAAAAACTGTCTATTATTTCTACATGGAAAGAAGACTAAAAACGAATATTGGAAAAAAGTACATACTGTTTCAAATGTTCCTAAAGTGAAATTGCTGGTAACAAGAGAAAATCCATCAACACAGAAATCAATTGCAAAGTCTTTAGATACATCTGTATCAACAATAAATAAAATAATAAATCAATATTTACAACTTAAAAAAACTAAAAAACATAATGTTCACCAGCTTTTGCCGAGACATGTAGCTCAACACAAAACATTTTGTAGAATCCTGCATAAAAACCATTTAGCAGGAGATAAATAGAACTACATTGTGACCCTTGATGAAGCATGGGTTTAACTAAATGAGTGCAACAGAAAAAGGTCTATTTACTATAGGAAACGAGGAGAAAAAAATGTACAAACCTGGTTCCGTCAATGCAAATAAAGTTTCAGTAAGGAGGTTATGATGATCACAGGTTTCTCCTACAATGGGAAATTAAAAATAAAAAGAGTAGAAAAAAATGTTAAAATCAACTCATCATACTATCAGGAGAAAGTTTTACGTCCAATATTTACAGAAGAAATTCCACTTCTGCATCCCAATGACTTTCAAAGAGTGAAACTTCATCAAGACAAAGCTACAAGTCATACTTCAAAGACTACCACTACATTCCTTGAAAAAATGAAGACTAATGCAGGTATTGCATACATACCTTTTAAACATTTTCCTGTGAAGTCCCCTGAAGTTTCATCTATGAACTATTGTGCCTTTGGTCTGTTAAAAAGAGCTCTTTCTAAACGCAAACCCACCACGATGGATGGACTCTGAAAAGTAGCGGAAGAGGAATGGAAAGCAATATCCCTGGAAATTTTACGAAAAGCTCTTATATCATGGAAATCATGATGCAGACTTATAGTCCAGAAAAAAAGCTATCAGATCGAACATTTAAAAAAATAGTCTTTACATTTTAAACATTAATTAAATGGCCCCAAAATCGTTCTAAAAATGTGTTAATACCCTCTGTAATTCAAAACTATTGAACACAGAAATTTAATTGAAAAATTTTATGTACAATAGCTCACCTTAAGAAATAGATCAGATTTACAAGGATATCTTATAAACAAAATCTTAGAATGTGCATATCACATTGAAAATGTAAAACAATGAAGAATTATAACACAAACATTTACAATTTATAATTATGTAAAAAATACAAGAAAACTGAGAAAACATTGCTTGGGTTAGAAAATGAAACAAAGAGTAAGTATTAAGGTCGATTTCAAAAAGTCACCTCCATGATTGTCAGTAAATGCTAGAGTATACTCAAGTTAATGAATAGTAGTTTCAGAATGGCAACAAATGTCACCTTCCCACATAGACAAAGTCAATCTGGTGTACCAGTAAGTGACATACTCATAACCAATCATTCTTCAATAAATAATCACTTGTATTGGATACAACTAGATAATGGAAAGAACAAAAATGATTGCATTCTTTAGGCTGCAAAGGTTTCCATCATTTCAGTCAGAAATGTGAATGCTCAGTCTTCTTAATATATGATGACACGCAAGACCTAAAAGCTAAAGGGAAAATGCAACAAAATTTTCGATATAAAATTTGCAAACCATTGTACAATTTTGGCCTGCTTGGAGGCTAAAGGAATGGAATCTAATATCACATACATACATAGCGATGCAGAGAGCCCTAGAGAATACCTTAAGATTAATAGGTTTGGAATTCTTGCTCATCACCAAGTGCCTCATAATTTTAAACCATGGTCAGGTGATAAAGTCACATTTGAGTGGCATCCTCCTCTCCACATATCATCACCAACAGATTGATTTGGATGTGTTCCTAACCCACAGAACTCCAGCAAAAAAGTGAGAAAGAATGTGTGTCCAAAACCACAACACCATACCATGATATCATGTGCGGGATAAATATGATATATAAATGAACAGTTAAGCAGTTTCTAAACACAAAGGTTAAATTACTAATCAATCACCATACAGTTGATTGCAAAAATATAAGCAGTGCAAAAACATATCGTTATTTCATTCTAATATCCATCTACATCATTGTAAGTGCCCATGGTTCAGATTACAGAAGGACTTTTTTAATTGCAAAATTCTTTTAATATTTGTTCTTTTGAGCATAAGAAACCTTAAAATTCAATACAAATAGTAAGTAATTCTGGGTACAAAGTTTTTAAAAATAAATGGATGGTTAACATGAAGGGAAAATCAATTTCTGAATTGTATTTCATTTATGTCAGTATATTTATCATGCAAATTACAATCAGGAGAGTCAGCTAGTCCAAAATGATGCATGTGTACTTGTAGAAAGTATTGACCAGTCAGTAACAAGAAAGACGAAATACTAACAACACTATAGAGTTGGAGAAAGACAAAACATTAGGAAATCATCTGTAGAAGTTGCCACTTTGGATTTTTCACCTGGCTAAAAGTGCAAAGTTTTTCAAATTAGTAGGTGTTTTCATTCATGATGGAAGTATTGCAATGATTTCAAATTTTTCCCTGACTAGAAATTTGATATCTTTAAGATTTAAAGGATATAAAAAATGCAAGAGAGATGGTTCTTTTTGCTAGTTTATCTGTATTTTTATTTCTCTATAAAGTAGAAAAAATCATCAAAGGACAAATTGCTTCATGATTCTCCAAAAAGTATATGCCATTAAAATTTCTTAACTTTAAACAGATGATAAGAAAAGGATAAGAAATTATTGTGACTAAATATAGTGAAAAATTAATTATCTAAAAAATACAATGATATAAAATTATACATAAAAAATTTAATCATGTGAAACAGCACTGCAAATAAATGGAACCAGAAACAAAAAAACAATTATTTATATCATTACAAAATACAGGATCATTTAAATCTCCTCAGTATTTTTACACTTAAAAAAATCAAAAAAGATTGATGAATTTAATAATTTAGAGAAAAAAATTATAAAACTGGATAACCATAAATAATTTACTTTAAGTTACCTAATTTAACTTATTGATTTTTAAAAAGAATATTTTGCTCAATTTTCACTAAATGATGCATAAAATATTAATGTAAAGAATAAGCAAAAATATTATAAAACTAAATACCTTTTACTGCTCAACTTTAAATCACATAACTTAAATGGCAGATATTTTATAAATGTTAAATTATCTTTTATTCAAGAGTATATATATATATATATATATATATATATATATATATATATATATATATATATATATATATATATATATATATAATATTAAATACTAAATAAATATTACAAATTACCTTTGGTTTCACAATAACATCACCCAATACAGTAAATAATCTAGCAAAGCCAACAGGAGTGCATACTGAAAGGAAATAGTATTATTGATTTATATTAACTGTCAAAAATCAAAATATAATTCAAGACACAGGTTAAATTTTACTATACATTAAGGAAGTTCCTATAAAAATCAACCAATAAATAAATGCACACAAAATTCTGATAATTCCAGGCGTAATAATTATTAGTGAATTTTCATGAAGATATGGTAAGAACTGAGAATTTTAGTTTTAAGATAACCTAAAAATAAACAACATTCAAATAATTAGAAATGATTCAAATAATTTAAATATAATAAAATAAGCTCCAAGATTCTCTATCCACAGAATAGTACTTTATAAAAAGTGCCTTTCCTATCTTTTTCTTTTTATTCCACAAGCTTCTATACAGTCGTCAACTATACAAACTAAAGTTAGCATTTAAAGGGTGCAATTAGAGACTAAAATTGTAGTTTCAATTTACAATATCTTTCAACATAATATCTCAGAAATGAATTTTAAATCCAAATACTTTAATACAAAATTTGTATTATACGAAAGTGAAATTAAAAAGAAATGGGATAAAAATCACAGTAAGATAAAAATTAATGCAAAATACTTTTATATCCTTGCATTATGATAAATAAAAATATGGAAATTTAAAAGAAAAATTTAATATTATAAAGATAACTTTTTCAGGGGTAGGAATACGGAAATTTTTTCTGAACAATACATCTTGATTTGAAGTACATCTTGATTTCCAAGAAACATCAAGATGTATTTCAATATTTAAATAGAAACCAATATCACTTTTACATAATTACAAATTAATTTCTACATTATAAATACATTTTTTAGAAAGAAATATACTTTAAAAATTATTAAAAAACTCAAAAAAAAATTTAAAAGCAGAATAATATGAAAAATGATTAAAGTCAATATAATGAACACTTTTGAAAATTAATATTTTTTTATCATAAAACTTATTAATTTTCAAAAAATGCTTTAAACAACAGTAAATTTATGTATAATTAAATAATGTTAATTTTGAACTGGATGCATTAGAATCTTATTCTGATAATTTAATACTGCACTTCTTTAGTTAATCATTGATTCATTCTTAATTTCGTTACTTTATTTTGCTTAGCAATATTTCTTTAAAATATCATACTATTGAATGATTCTCTCATAAATTGACTGCAAATTAAGCCAATAGCTCTCAATATAAAAAAGCAAACTATATTTAGCTAAGGTTTCTTTGAACATCTTCAACTGTAAGAAATAGTAATCTTTTCTTCTTGTATGTGATAGTTAAAAAGACTGATGAATATTTACAGCAAATTCAGTAACATTGCAAACAATTTTGTCAATCCCTTACATAGTGCTCAATGGACTATGTGTATGCAACAAGTACCTCAATCAATTAGTAATGGTAGACTTTGCTTACTCAGCTCACAATTTAATTGCTTTAAAGCATCTAAATTAACTTTTGGTCCATCTATTGATAACTGCATTAATTGTTCTAAATTTAAACTTTCATTTTCAATAAAATTTTACAATGTTATTGGCTTTAACATGCCCTAATTTATGGTCTTCACAATAACAAATTACATTTCTTCCTTGTTTGTCAAACTAATGAGATCTAAATATATGTTTCTTTAATTGTTTGCTATGATTTTGTTGAAAAGTAAAACAAAATACTAAATGCCGATATCTCAAAACCAGAGTTTTGAAATACATCCAAAAATAATCATATATTTGACTTCTTGTCAGATAATTTGAGATTTTGCTACAGCAGAATCATCAATTTCTCCATGAATGCCAAACCAAAATTTTTATAATGTTAGATATTTGTGACCAATGGCAAAAAATGAGGTAGATAAGAAAATTTGGCAAACCTATTTCCAATTTAAAGAAAAACTAATAAAGGAGAAATATTGTTTTCCATTTCTCATAGCACAGAAAGTAGTGAAAAGAGAAAATGTATTGCACTGGGAGAAAAATTTACAACTGAAAAATATAAACTTAATTAATTATTAAATAAAATTAATCTTTCAAAAGAATTTATTAAAAAATTCCAGAATTTTAGTATTTGTTTTGAAAATTAAGGACAATTTTTTTAGAAAATCAGGAATATAAAGACAACTCCAACCCTGCTTTCTATAACTGGGGATCAATAAAAGCAAAAAAGTAAAATAGACTTATACTTACACAAAAGCATTAGAACACCAAGAAATGATATGCAAGAGTACAAGAATGGCAAATAATAATTTGAAAAATCTGTAAAACAAAAGGAAAAATATCTTAACTGATAATAAAATTAAATCAAAAGAAAATATCAAACACAGAGAAAATTATTTAAAATAATTAAAAAAATTCAAAATGAGTATTCAGTATAACATAATGTACTGGAATTGCACTTCTTAAAATAAAAAATAAAAAACTCAATATTTTTAAAGCAATTATTTCAGGATAAATGCAATATATTTTATCTCACTCCAAAATAACAAGCTCTATAAATTCAACCGCCAACATTTCTAAATTAAGAGAATATAAAGCCATCACAACTGCTACTTCTAGACAGTCATTCATGAAATGAAATTTTAATTTTGAGTCATTTTATTTAATAAAAACAACATGAGTAACAGTGACTGCACAAATCCTTCAAGCTCATTTGCAGTACAATGAAATACATGCAAAACATACATTACTTCAATTACATTTGAAAATAAATCATGTGCATCTGAATTAGTATGGATATCTGAATAACAAATTATGTTTCCAAAGTAATCATGCAACACCAGGATGGTAAGATTAGAATTTGAAAAGAATGAGGAGAGAAAGTGCTAGATTATTGTGTATTATAATTTAGTAAAATATTATAATTAAAATATTTAAAATTGTTGATTGTGTTTGATATAGTTGACAACATGCAGAGAAGCAAAGTTTACATAGACAAAAGAACAAATATTAAACTTATAAAATATTCAGTTTATTTTCAGCTTATCAAATAAAAAATAGAACTGATACTTGTTTGATGCCAACAATATATTTGACTATAGAAAAGTTCACCCACATAAATTTATTTTCTCAGCCTAGAATTGTTTCTATTAGTGGTTTACAAAGAAATTTAAGCTGACAATATTTCAAAAAATTCAAAATATAAAGTAAAAATTCTTCAAGGATTCTGGTTTATAAAATCAAAAACATATTATGCTTTATTTTTTAAGTATCTAGAGTTAATACTTCTAAGTTTCCTTAATGATGTTTACTCAAAACAAAATCGATATTCTATAAACAAAAAGTTTGATTTCTGCAAATTTATTGGCCACAAAATATTACCAACAACAATTTATATTAAAAACTAAAATATTACTGTATTACAAATGACCTAACACAGAGACATTGGCAATAGATTGGGCACATCCTGATAATGAAACAGATTGATCCTACAAGAATATCACTTACAGGGTCACCTGATTGAGGCAAGAAGAGATTTCAATCTAAAATAAATTTTAGGCAGCTGATCCGAAATGAAGAAAACAATTTTGGAAAAGAAACAGCTCTAGACTGGAGAAAATAAAAACATTCATAGCCTCATGCACCACAGAGGAACAATGAGCTACAAGCCAAGCCAATGACATTTGCTACAAATAGATAAAATTTAAAAACATTTTAACGTTAAACCTTTATTATTTTCTGGTATTGGATAGTTAAAATTGTTTTTGTTTAATTAAAATAATTTCAGTGAAAGATGTTATTCTACTGAATCAGCATTTTGTATAATAGATGTAAATAGAATAAGTGATTTCATTTACTTATAATATATAATAGCTATGAAATATTTTTTGTCAAAATTAAAATTTATATGTCTAGAGTTGTCTCTCATAATATTGATATAATTCTTTAATGAATCACATAACAGTAAAAAATGTTCAGAGATAGTAAATTATCTTGAACAATTCCTTGAAGTAAAGAAATACATAACCCTATAAAATTATAAAATCAAATTTTTTCTTAGACTTTTACGTTACTTTAGTAAAATTTCTTCTAATAAAAGAAAACATAAGAACCAAATGAAAAATTAATTGCTGTAAAACCAAAACTGACCAAGTTATGAAACATTGAATGCTTTTATTAAAGCATTTTCTGCAAATAAAATCCTTTCGAAAATCATTATAGAGACAATGAAATTAAAAAGAAATACATTACTTTCCTTTATTAAAAGATAAAGATATATTTTTAAAAATAGTAAATTGGCAAATGAATTTTTTTAAAGTTGCATTTATTAATGAAACTGCTACAAAATATTTGATTATATAGAAATTAATTTGATATAAACTCCATTTTCCAGTGAGAATAAGAGCTGCATATTGAAACTGTTATAAGTTATGTAACTTTCTTTGTGCCAAAATATTCTGTTTAGTCTGCATGATAATTAATAAATAAGGAAAGTCATTAAATATGCTTCATACTAGTAGATTAAAACTGTAAATGATAAGCTTAAATGTTATCAACAATACATAGGTAAAATTACAGGGTTTATATAGATTTCCTAGAATCAAATTCCAGGAGTTTTAAAGAGTTTTCCAGGAGTCAAATCAAAAATTTTCAGAAGGTATCAACATTCCTGTTAGATATTTTTTATTTTATTTTAATAATTTTTTAAACAAATATACATATAATTATGTATATGCAGCATTTTTCAATTATTTTTGTATATAATAAAAATAAATAACTATAAAAATGATGAGAATATTTTTTTACTTACGTTAGAATTATATTTAATGATTACTTCAAAAGTCTTCAATGAATTCATGCAATATCAGAAAAAATATTTAATTTAAATAATCAATATTCTTTACATTACTGAATTATACATTTAATAAAATAAAGAGTTATTTTAGAATTTTTACGCATCTTCATTAGATTACTATCTATTAATTTATTGAGTATCTTAACATATGTATAACAACCTCTTTCCATATAGATATTCTTATTTATTACAAAATAAATACAACTATAAGATAAAGTTTCCAGGATGACTGTTTTCCCAATTATTATTTCATAAAAGCAAAACTAAATTTTTCTTTTGTTTACTTTCAAAGCTCTTTTAAAACTATACAATTTAAGATCCTTAACGTAAACTTTTCCATCTCTTTAATCATTCAACAGTGTTTCACAGTTCTTGGTTATTTATATATACAAAATATTGATGCTAGAAATTATGTTTCCCACTCTAAAGTTTTTACTTTCAATTCATCATTAATACTTAGTAATAATTGTTGCTTCTCTGAAGTACCACTACAACATATGTTTGATTTTGCTATTATTGTTAATTTACCAGTTATTTCAGCTTGTAGATTTTTAGCCCAACTGACTGATTTAAATTTTTTACCATAAAATTTTTGTTCACAGGAAACCCATGATCAACAGATGTTTGTCTATTAGGAAATAGAAAAAACAAGTTTACTATCCATAACTGACAATAGTTTTGGTTGAGAGTAAGTTCAAATAAAAAGTACCTGTTCTATCTTTAATAGGATAAAACTTCTCATAACTACAATCTTGAAACCTTGCAGCCGGTTATACTGATTTAAACTCTATCACAAAATTACAAAATTCTTTCTGTTTTTCTGAGTCACACAAAAGGAAAATTTTGTACGGCTTTTCCCCAAAAGACACTTTCCACTTGGCATATTTAATAATTTATTTCAGTGATAAACAAACAAATTTATCCCAATTCATAGAAGTTAAACACAATTTTCACTAAGCAAGATATGGAAAGTATATTAACTCAAATATTTTTTATATTTAAGTATTAATATTCAATGAATTTCAAAAAACAAGAAAGAAAGAGACAAATAGAAAAAAATCGATTAAAATTGCTACACTGATTGCACCACATGACGATCTTATTGGTGATAACTCTTCACTTCACACACATAAATCTAAATACTACATCCGCTCCTGACTGAAATGGGTCATAGTGTCTGAGCTATATCTTTAGCTTGGTCAATAGTTATGAATACAATCTAATATCAAAAGTGCCATTCCTTTCTTGCCGAGGAAAACTTACAAAATTTGCTCCCCAGTGCCACTGGTTTTTACAAAGGCTTGTGAAGTTATGCAGTATATCAGAGGAAAAGAAGAGACATACTTTCTATTCTAATTACTTACTTTTACAAAACAAAAAAAAGAAAAATGCAAAATTAAAATAAGTCATTTGGATGTCATATTATATTCTAATGTTTCTGATCCTGAAGATGAAGGAAAATAGCAATCTAGTTCACTGCTCTAATTATCCGATATATTCGACAAAAAATAAAAGGCTTGTATAAAACAAGCAATAAAAAAGGATGTGAAAGAATAAACAGTTACAAACTGCTCATAAAGAAATAACTGCAACGTTTGGAACAAGCAACAGCTTCCCTCGTTAAAAGAAATACTCCAAATCACCCCTTCTTCTTGGGAATACGTAAGTCCTCCATAATAAATGTCAAGCAAATTCTATTGCATTCAAAAGCCATAAGTTTAGTTTTTCTCATAATAATGCATTGCAGAGAAGCTACTTCGGAAAGACTCATAAATACCCCCAAGGCTAGCAAAATAATATTCAATTTGATTTTCAAGCAATTTTATTGAAAATTTTAAAATATTAAAATAAGAAATTATAATATGTTACAAAAACAATTGTGTCAAGGTAAGTAAAGATTCCAGGAGTAATTTATGATTTTCAAGAAGTGAATTTAAAATCTCACAGGAGTTCAGGAACCTTTAAAATTTTTCCAAATTCCATGGAGTTTAAAGGAGTTGCACGATCCATGAAAATAACGGTTTTTTTCAACATCATGCGAAAACTGAGCAATTCAAGACCAATAGCCATACACTGCGGAGAATATTCTGATATGTGAGAAATTATTGTCTAACTGAAAAGACAGAAGAAAATGATTTACCCCATTACACTAACATAGTTGAGGTAAAATTCCAATAACTCTTTTTAAGACTTTTAACAAATAACTGAAATTTTCTTAATTAAAAGAAATCCTTTCCTGGCTGAATAACCAACAATGAATTGCAACAGAAATGATCATATATTCGTCAATTTTAATTAAAAATATTAATTTAATGTAAAATTATAAGAATAAACTCAGCTCTTGTTTGGTTTATATCATATTAAAACTTTTTAACAAAATATTACTTTATTTCAATATAAAATGCAAAGAAAGTTATCTGCCACATTTGAACGCAGACTAAACATTTAGTTAGAAAACTAAGATTCTGGGTAAATTTTCAGATTAAGACTTTAAGCATTTGATTTTTTGTTTCCTTTCCATTAAATAACAAAAGAATCTTCTACATTTTACTGACATTTCTTTATTTAGTACCTATCACAATTTCAGAATCTAATCTTAAAATGTTGCAGGTCATGGAATATTTTAATGGATACTTTTATGTTAACTTTTTTACTATTGATTGTAAAATAAAATTAACAATTTAAAATTTTTTACCTTTTGTATTGTGTTGTTTCTGTTTCTTGTTCAGTTACAATATTAGATGAGCCTAAGGATATTTCTCGTAGAATTAATTTAAACAGAGTCAATGCTGAGATTAAACTAGCCTATGCACAAATCAAAAGAGATAAATGGAATGAACTTTGTTCTGGACTTGATCCAAGGGTCTCTAATAGTAAATTATGGAAATTAGTGAAGAGTATTAGTAAGGAACAGCCTCAGGAAGAACTATGCAATACGATTCAAGACACAGACGGCCGAATTCCCCAAACTGATTGCGAGGCTGCTGATATCCTTGGTGCACACTATCAGATAACGAGCAAGCTTAGCTTCTCTCATGTTGACAGATCTATCACGAAGAGAGCCAGAAACATTGTTCACGGGTGCCGTAGTTCCCGCGAGGGGATACCCATTTTCTCAACTGATTTTCGTTTGCACGAACTCAAAGGATTCCCTCATGGATACTGATTTACAAAAATCCCCCGGTCCTGACAGCATTCACGGATACTTCATTAAACATCTGGGTCAGGTTGGAAGACAGAGATTCTTGGACATAATAAACTTATCTTGGAAATCGGGACGGCTTCCCCAAGACTGGAAAAGGGCAACCATCATCCCTATCAGAAAGCCAAACAAAGACGCCAGTTCTCCCGATAGTTATAGGCCCATCGCACTTACATCTATAGCGTGTAAGATAATGGAGAATTTGATTTTAAAGAGACTTTTATGTTATTTGAACTCACGTGGTCTTTTTCCCAAGGAACAATATGGATTCAAATCAGGACATAGTACTACAGATCAGGTGCTTTATTTAACCCAGAGGGTTCGAGATGCGCACAATTTGAAGCCTAAAAATCACACAGTGGCAGTTTTCTTGGACTTGTCGAAGGCTTTCAATACTGTTTGGAAACAGAGACTTATTACCAAGCTCTTTGACGGTTTTGGAATTCGTAATAGGGCCCTGCATTGGATATATGATTTTCTAAGAGACAGAGTAATCAGGGTTAGATATAACAACTCCATGTTGAATGGTCTTAAGTTGGGACAGGGTCTTCCTCAGGGCTCCGTTCTGAGCCCTATTCTTTTTACACTATTTTTGAGTGGCATCAAGAAAGTTATCTCCAGGAGATGTGAAGTAGGATTGTTTGCGGACGACATAATCCTCTGGAACTCCGGTGCCAATACTGCTGACTTGGAAAATAATATCAACCAGACTCTAGTTCATGTGTAGAACTTTGCTGAAAACCACAAATTATGTTTTAATCCTTTAAAATCCACTGCCAGTTTTTTTACAACAAATAGAAAGCTGTACAATTACCAGCCTAGGATTTTTCTGAACAACCAACCTCTCTTAGTGGATAGATATCCAAAATACCTGGGTTTTGTTATGGACCCTGAGATTACAAGCAATAAGCACATCGACCATCTTGTAGAAAAATTCAGAAAACGTCTGACTATCCTGAAATATATATCTGGACGCGACTGGGGAGCAGAAGCATTTACGCTTAGAAATACTTACATCGCGCTCTTAAGACCCATCCTGGAGTATGGCTTCCCAGTTTACTGCTGTGCCTCTAAGACTAGTCTTCAGAAGCTTGAGCGAGTTCAACTGAGCGCAGCTCGAATTATTACTGGTCTTCGAAACAGCTGTCCTAACGACATTGTTCTATACGAGGCGAATTTGCTACCACTCAGTCACAGAAGAGACTCAAACCTTGTGAAGTATTTTAATAAACTCTTTTGTTTTGGCTCCCAAAATCCAACCTCGGACTTTCTCAGGGGCTGGAATAATAACCAGAGACTAAAAAGAAAAAGTCCCCTTAGTCAGATAGCCAGTGATAATGTTATCTCTAATACTGTAGAGTCGCATTCCTTGAACCCATGCATTGACCCATCTGAGGGTCTTAACGGTGTATATTTTCACCCTAATCTTCCTATCGAGGTTAACAAGTCTTCAGATCTTCCTGAGTATTTAAGGCAACTTGCTCTTGAGTTGATCAACAATATCCATGATGAAGCTGTGCTTATTTACACGGATGGTAGCAGAAATGACAGAACTTGTTCCGGTAGTGGGGCACTTATTAAGTATCAAAACGAATCCCACCAAATCTCAATCAGAAACCCCGACGGCTGTTCCGTCTTTCGCAGTGAACTTATTGCAATTAATGTGGGTCTTGATACGGTTCTTTCTCTCCCTGGGAATGAGGAAATTTGGATTTTGTCGGACAGCCAGAGCGCCATCCAGCAGCTTACTAACTGGCACAGAGTCCGTGATAATACAGGAGTAGCTATCTTGGACAAGCTTAGACGGCTCTCCTTACCTCGTGAGATTCACTTACAGTGGATCCCTTCCCATGTAGACCTTGCGGGTAACGAATTGGCTGATGCCCTAGCAAAAAGAGGTACTGACGAGCCTTTGCTTACTCCGGCGTCTCTTACCTATACTGAACTATACTCTAGACAGAAAGGCCTTGTTCGGTCTGCATTTGCCATTCCCCCCGTGCACCATTGGTACCAGGGTAATCGTCCCGGCGGATCTCTATCCCTCCAGTGCAGCAGACTGGAACAAACTACAATAACTCGTTTTCGAAGTGGCCACCTAAGATCATTGACATTTAACAACAAAGAAAAGGAATTTCCAATTTGCGCTAAGTGTTCCAAAAGCCAAGCCACTCCGGATCATATCCTCGAGTGCTTGGGACTCGATAATGAAGATCTTCTGGAGCGACCATTATTGGTCATTGATTTCCTGAGAGTGTGCAATGTCATAGACTTGGTCTAGCGCTGCTAGA
The DNA here is from genome assembly GCA_037975125.1 of Latrodectus hesperus. NCBI lineage: Eukaryota > Metazoa > Arthropoda > Arachnida > Araneae > Theridiidae > Latrodectus > Latrodectus hesperus. Next base: position 26,866,430 of record CM075859.1, read on the forward strand.
CAACAGGGATCAGCAACAACAACACAATATTAGATGGTTATTATAGTCTTGTTCAAATTTACAGAAGACAATGAATGGTTATGAAAGTCACACATATAATGTAAATTTAGCTAAACATGTTCATTTAATTTGAAATTATAAGTATAAAACTAGTTTGTTTGATTTATATCATCATATCAAAATGTAACATCATATAAAAAACAACAATTAATATTTGAATTTCTTCTATTAATTTCCAAGGAAGTTTCAAAAAGTAAAATGATAATCTTACAAAAGTAATATCAAAAGAAATTAAAAATTTCTAAGACTTGTTCACCATTTTCAAGGTAGCAACTCAAAAATGCCAGAAATTTTTAGTGATTTCAAATTAAAGAATCACTTTTCAGGACACTTTCCAGGAACTCTACAAACCTCAATTGATTTGAAGTCTGTAGAGTGGTTTTTCATATAGTGTTAATTTTTTGGTCAACAATGTATGTATGTACACTGGTACTTCTTGGTATATAGCCCAGTAGAGCTCTATTAGTTTGGGCAGCAGGGTGTATTATTGTAATTCATCGTTTTAGTTACAAAATGTAAATTTGAAGGATAAAAGTTAAAAAGATACTAACAGAAAATTGAAGTGATGCTATACTCATCACCAGTAACTGCAGCTGAAATAATGTAGGTGATACCCATTATAAGAAGACCCATCAATCCCAAGACGAGTAGTACTTCATGTATTCTAGACGTAACACCCTAAAAATAAAAATAAAATGCAGAGAGACAAAAAGCATGTTTGATTAAATGTAAGCAAAATTGGTTAAATTAATTATGATTCAATTTAGAAAAGTAAATTATGCTCATAAATTGTAACACTTAAGTTTATGCAACATTCACTTTTTCACTCTATGCATTATAAACAAATGAATAGCATATTATTTTATTCACTTATCTTATTTGCACAAATATATTACGTGTAATCTATAACAAATGAAATAAAAAGTAAACAAAATTCGTTTTACAATAAATCTCATTTTAGTTTGAAAGAAAACTATTTTAAATTTCAATGAATCCTCTTAGTGATGTAACTAAATGATACCAGGAACTAAATGATACTAGAAACACCCATAAAAATATCTAGATAATATCAAAGCACATAAATCCCACACACTGCAAAATATTTCAAAGCATGAATCAGAAAAAATCTCAGAACACTCACAAAGCTTACATCCAAAATTTAAGTGTTATGAAGGACAATACAAAAATCTATTAAAACGGCATTAAAGACTGAACTGCAGAAAATTCCACATTGATAATTATGCAGGACAAAGAAATTAAAAAATTTCAAGTACTAGAATTATGTGGCTGGGAAATATCAATAAATTAACCTTAAAATTGTGATAATTTTTATGATTTTAAGAGAAAGTAACAAAAAATTTAATCCCAACAGATTAATATGAGAAATAAAGATGATATATATAGAAAGTTTCAAATTTCCTGCCACCAGTTTTCTCAAATTTTGTGGAGTATTAGCTGTGAAAGAAATACAAGTTTACAAGCAATAATTTAAGCCAATATGAAAACTTTCACTCTATGAATGAATGATTATTAGCCTCATTTGATCTCAAACCTACTTTAAGCATTCAAATAAAAGGGAGCTCTGCTTTAAACTTAATCAAAAAAGTATGTTGGTTAAATATACTCAACACGAAATGAAATACATATCAAAATGTTTAACTTTTTGGTAATTACAATTTATAATTCCTGTGTTTTATGTATCAATACAAAAAACATGACAAAGAAATTGAATTAAACTTAACAAAAATCTTGATTTCAAAACCAAAAAACATTTTTTTTTCAATTTACATTAGATTTAATAAATCCAAATATTATTCAATACAATATCTGATACAAACATATGGTTTAACTTTTTTAATTATTCTAATAAGGAAACAATTAAAATTACATAGAGAAAATATTAAATATTTTTAACATAATTTAGAATTTAAAATAAAAATTCTTTGATTACAATTCTTTTCTACTTATTTTAATTACTTACAATATCAAAAAAAATTTCATGCATTGAAAAAAGGTAATGCAATAAATAATTCCAATGATTTTTATTTTTAATGAAAAAAGGTACAATCTGTTTTCCAATCACTGGTGGTGATATTGTAACAAGTTCATAATGTGTGTTGCTGCCTGATGGTCTTGTAAAAATTATTACAGTGAAATTAATAAAGGGAAGTTCAGCATTTATTGTTTTTATATAGATTAGGAAAAATACCTATCAGCTAACTCACAAAATTTATCATTGAAATTAACTTTGAATTTTTGATCACATTCTAAAAGATTTCATTTGCAAACTGCCAAAGAAAATAGAGTGTCTTAGGAATTGCAATTTTATATAAGTATCAGTATTTTGTAAGTAAAAGCTTAATTTTATTTTGAAAAATACAAATAATAAGTTTAATTATTTGATTTTTTTCTTCCTCTTGGACAATTTTGTAACTTGTCCATCTTGATATTTTGATATTAATTTTTCTTCCCTAAACCCTTGATTTTACCTTTCCCAGAATATTTTAATCATATTCTCTCCCTTATTGAGTAAAAATTAGATTAATAAAATGATGAGGTTTATATAAGATATCTTTTAAGGAAAATTTCACAATGCTTTGAATTTTAAGCTATTGATTTAAAAACTTATATTTAACTATTAAACAATAAATTAATATCCGTAAAGTTATCTTACTCTTGAAGAACCAGGGAAACCTTCTGATTCAAGAAATAGATGAGCAAATGGTAAGAAAAGGAAAAGAGCTACATTTGAAAACAGAAATACAAGACTCCATAAGCCTAAAAGGTAAACAAAAAATTCAAAATCTAAATAATTCAGTTCTGAATATTTTTATAATAATCACAAGTAAAATTAACTTTTATTATTAAAACACCATGCAATTTTAGTATTATACTTACATACAAATAAAACCGTTAAAGGTAAAAATTTTTGTTCGATTAAAATAGCTGTGTGTTTCAAATACATCAAAAACATTTTTGTAAATTCAAAAGTATTGGAATGTAAAGTTATTAGTTTAAATTTGATCAGCATAGAATTTTAAAAAGATATTTTTTCTGAAACAGTTTGCGTCTGCTAATTTACAAGTTGAATCAAGACAGTTGGTTAGTTTGGACTGACTTCAAAGAAAACAAAATATTTCACCCAATAAGGTGTTTTCGCTTTTTGATCAAATTAAAAACAAAGGTAAATAATCTCCAACTAACCTTAACATAAAATACTTACCTAATAACTGAGTTCCCTAATCAAATTTAGAAACAATAACATTCTAGAAAGTAAAAAAAATTTCTTATCTAAATTTGACTGTTAGATTAAATTTTGCTACATTCTACAAATTAATTTTTTAAAGGAAATATAGGTTTATATATAAAAAAAAAACCCAGTCATACAACACAATTAGCTGAAAAAATTATAATATCCCCTGTATTACTAAAGTGTACTTTTTTATTTTTGAAAGTCAAACTTTAGGAAGCAGATTCATTATCCATAAAATTTTTTTTAAAAACAGAAACAACCATTATCACATCTCACTGTATGAAAAATAGGGAAAACCTACAGTTGGAATTAAAACAACTTTGCATTTCTTTCATATATTGTAAAACAAAAGGCAGGTCTTTTTTTTTTTTTTTTTTTGAAGGTAATTAAATTTTAAAATTCCAAATTATTGATCTTACATTGTTTATTTTTATGAACTTTCTTTAAGCAGCAACAATTATTTAAAACATTTTAATACTTTTATGATTCATTCTCAACATAAAAAAATAATAAACTGAATAAATTGCATGAAATAATACCAATTATTTCATTGGAACCCAACAACAGAAGTAATGAAATAATAACATTTTAATGCAAAATTTATCCACGTGAAGACCTAACTAATGTTTCAAGTTTAAATAAAAATAATACTTTGAAAATGTTATTTTCATAGTGATAGTTTTGAATTTTTTTTCTTTCTACCAAAAATTATGATAAAACAATATTTCACACAAAAACAGTTAACAGAATATTATTTAATGAAAGTATTCAGTTTGAAAGGATTCCTTCAAATGATAAATTTCTTTCATCACAGCAATTTCATTCTTTTATAGAATACTTATATAATCTAACAACAAGTTATTTTATGGCCTTTACTGAAGTTAATTACTTTTTTTATCCTAAGCTCGACTTTGGTTTTTCAACCATTAGTCCATATTGAGCAGCCTAATATGCTGTAGAATAATTAATGTACTTTCATATTTATTTTATCAGACATTTTAAATTACCATTTCTAAATACAAGTTTTATTTTATTTTAAGTATTAGGAAAGTAATATGCTGTATATTATTAGTTACTCAGAGCAATCAACTGATATACAGCATAAGAAAGTTATTTGCCTAGTAGTTTTGATTTGTAAGTTCAAGTGCCTAGTCTGAAAGTGGTGAATTTTTAATTTCAATAAGTTTTGAGAGGTTCATACAACAAAGTTGTTTCTGAGTCATAAATGTATGGATAAATCATATATATATATATATATATATATATATATATATATATATATATAATATATATATACATAACTAACATCGACATAGATTGGCCAAATTCCGAAAATAAGTTGAATTAAGAAAAGGTAACGCCAATTCTATTAGAAAAAAACTCATTCTTCAAAAGAGCTTTTAGCTTATTTCTCCAATTATCGCAAAATATTAAGAATGGTAGATTGGATGTTGAGATTTTATAACAATGCACATAAAATAAAAAAGGAACGTCAAAGGGATGATCCGAAAGCAGATGAAATAAATGAAGCTGAGAAAATAATTATAAAAGTAGTTCACAATGAATATTTTCATGACAGTAGCTTAAAAGAATTTAAGTCTATGTTTATTTTTAGAGACAATCATGGTTTACTTTGAGTCAAGACAAGATTTACAGAGAGAAAGGATTTAGAAAATTTTAAGTATCCAATTTTATTCCCAAGTGAACATAAATTGGTAATCTTAGAACATCATTTGATTTTACCCACGCTGGACTTTATATGCTTTAAACCAATCTTCAAGAGAAATTTTAGATTTTAAATGGTATAAAAACGATAAAATCAGTTATTTCTAAATGTTTTGTAGAAGACACATTGCAAAGTCGATAAGAGCAGTTCCAGTGTCACTCCCAGAAGATAGAATAAGATATGCATCAGTTTTTGAAGTCATAGGAATAGACTTAACAGGCACTCTTATTCTGAAAGGTGGAATAAAAGCATGATTTGCTTTGTTATACATTCACTGTGTTTAAAGCTATACATCTGACACTGTTGACTTCCTTGTTAACAAATTGCCTTCTATTAAGTTTACGAAGATTTATTGCAAGGTATGGACGTCTTCATGTAATTTACAGCAACAATGGTATGAACTTCACTGGAGCTAATAATCTTTTTAAGGCTATAGATTGGAAAATGATTGAAAGTGAAGTATCTAATAAAAGAATTACATGGAAGTTTAATCCTTACTCAGCTTGATGGTGGAGTGGTTACCGGGAACACTTAATATAAATTGTTAAGAATATGCTGAACAAAGTCTTGAAGAATGCATCCTTAACCTATGAAGAATTGTTTGGTTTGCTATGTGAATGTGAGGCTATTATAAATTCAAAGCCATTAACATATGTATCGTAAGATCAGAAGATATTAAAGATATTATGCTTCTACAAGAAATTCCAGAAGTTGGTGTTCTCCTGATCTGGACCATATAGATTATATAAACTTATCAAAAAAATTACGATTTCAGCAAAAACTTTGTGATGAATTGAAAAAGCAATTCAGAGCAGAATATTTTGGTAATCTCATTCTGAAACAAGCAAGTGAAAGATTATTTTTTAAATTAAAAGTTGGTGATGCAGTTTTAATCGAAAGTGAAGATAAGAAAAGAGCGTTTTGGCCTTTGGGACGAATAGTTCAATTATATACTGCAAAAGATGGTAATGTTAGACTGGTTAAAGTTAAAATATCCAATGGAGAATTTCTGCGATCCTTTCAATGTTTGTATCCATTGGAAATACAATCTGAAGAATGTCTTGAAAGGAAGGCAGCTGAAGAAGGAAATAGCTCTGCAAATCTTCAGGAGATGTTGAAGGAGAGTCACCAGAAGTGGTCGAATTATAAAGTTGCCTTTGAGATTCAAGGATTTTAGACTTTAAACTTTAAAAGAGATTCTTCTAAGATTTAATACTTGTTTGATAAATATTTGTTTAGATAAAATCCTTATTACCAAAAGGTGGGAGTATGTCAAGCATGGCTGATAAAATATAGTCAACCTATTCTTTAACACATTCTTTAACAGGATCAGTAGAAGTGAAAAAATCTTTTAAATGAGTAGATTTTTTAGCAGATATAAATTGTTCTAATAAATATATATGCTTTTTCCTTTTCATATGGGATTTAATTGCCTATTTGCCCATATTTGAAATACAGAAGTCTTTCTTGAAAAACAGACAATGATCATGTGTTTTTTCTGAAAAACGCAAAAGCCAATCTTTGTATGGCTTTTCCAGAGTCTACTGGTCATTGAAAAGACACTTTCTACCAGGCATATTAAATAATTTATATCAGTCTTTATTTCATTAATAAAAAAACTTATCCCAATTCAATTAAATTATAAGCAATTTTCCTCAAGGGAGACATAAAAAGTATGTTTTATCTCAAAAATTTTATATTTAAATATTAACATTCAAAGAATTTTATCCAATAAAAGGAAAACAACAGCAAATAGAAAAAGAATCAATTAAAATCGCCCGTCTTAATTGCACAACATTGATTTTGTTTGATGATTACTTCACTTCACTTTACATAAATCTAAATACTACTAAACCGTATTATTATGAAATTATTGTAGCTAACATTAATACAAGTCAACAGTTAAGAATACAAAAATTTAATATCAATCATGCCGCCACCTAGTGGCAATATTAAAAATAATACGGAACTTTTTCGACCAGTTTACTGAAAATTTTAAAATATTAAAATAAAAAAATTGAAAAAATTATAATAGTTTCTAGAAAAAAAATTAATGCTTCAAGGTAAGAAAGAATTCCAGGAGCAATTCACGATTTTAAGGAGTCAAGTCAAAATTTCGGGAGTTTCAATGGCCCTTAAAAAATTTTTTGGAATTTAACCAGTTCCAAAGAGTTTCCAGGAGTTGTGTGAATTTTGTTAAATTCATTTTTTTGCAATATCTAATGATATCCAGCAAATAGAATTTTAGCAATACATTAATTTTAAAAGTAATGTTATCTTTTTAATTTTTAAAGAAATTTACATCTATGGTACAAAAAAAATGTAATCATACACAGTAAAGAAAATTTAACTTGCAAAATTTATAAGTAATTTAAAATAAATTGAAAAATAAATATCATTAAATATTTAAATTTTATGTGAATAATCAAAAAATAATTTTGCTGTATTTTAAATCATTAACCTGATATGAATTTTTTTTTCATATTAAATAATTAAACGTACAACGTATTGTCTTCCTAAATTTAGATATACTTAATGTTTATGTATAGGAATTTTCAAAATTAATAACTAATGAAACATTATCATCCTTTCAATGGAAAAACAACATGTAATAAAAATAAATATAAAAGGGAAGCAAACCTTGAATTAATGAACTATTGAGCCACTGCATATAATAACTATTAGGATAAGCATGAAGAATTTCATTTGTGATTATTGATATTGGGTGAAGTAACGCAGCACCAATAGATATACTTAAAGAGAATGTAGATACCCACAATCTATAAAATATAAAATAAATTATATTGAAACAAGTAAAAAATAAAAAATTTTAAGTTGATTAATAAGTATTTTCTAATTCAGAACATTAAAAAATTAAATTCTAAGCAAATAATGCACAAAATATAATTTTTAATATGTAATATTTAAATAAATACTTATGCTAATTTATAGTGTTATTATTTTTGTTACATCCATTTTTTTGGTTACTTCCAGCCTAAATATGGCATTATAAATATTTTTTCTTTATGACATAAAATTCCAAGCTATAAACTAACTTGAGAAAAATGTAACAAAAGTAACAATTTAGCAATGATAATATAAGTGTTTAACAATAATCTACCATGCAAATCACATAAAAACTTACGATGTCCTATAGGCAATCGCATCTTCGTAAGTACCTGAAAAAGTAAAAACACATAAACTTAAATAATAATATTCTTATGATTTCATATTGTAATAAAATTTATTAACCAATACTAATGATTACACTTAATTTTTCAATTTAGTTTTAAAAGAAATGTGATATTAAGGAAATTTGATAATACATGATTATGCAGAATCCTTAAAAAATAAATGATTATATATAATTGCACTAATGTGAATAGTGCTTAATAACACAAGGTACTAAAATTTTCCTAACTTAAAATAAATTCACTTCAATGTGTAAGTTAATAAAAAATTTAGATAATTTGACTATATATAAATCTAAAGCACAATAATTCCATACAAATGTATTTTACATGACTGTTAAAATAATGACAAAAAGTTAAAAGATTAACAGAATCAATCTAAAATTAAAGTATGGTACATAATGAATTTAATTTAATTAAAACGTATAATATATATGAAGCATCGAATCAAAAGATTGATTTCATTGTCTTCCTAATTAGTTTAACAGAAAGCACACAAAAATGTCTGCAAATTTATTTCCTAAAGGTAAATGAATTAATATACCAATACAAAATTTAAGAGAGACTAACGTTTCCTAAGTTTCATTTATAAATTGCCATGTATGAATGCTGTCAATATAACTATAGAGACTATGAAGAAATATTGAGCTTACTCATAATCATTATGCATCAAAACTAAATATCAATATGTCATTAAAATTTAAAATTATGAGCTATATAATGGAAAACAAGTTTACAAGAATAACACAAAATTTAAAAACAAATAAAATTAAAATTTAGAATATAATTTTTTCAATAATTTCAAGCCACTTCTTTTCATTTAGTGCATTAGAGTTTTATAATTAATAGAAGCTACTTATCACCCTATTTAGCAACATTAAATCTTCCAAAATTAATCTTAAAACATCACTTGTTGAAGAGATATAAAAAACCTGTCAAGTTCCTTGCTAAGTAACTGGGTGCAATCTTCCAATAATGTAAATCTGGCAAGTTTTACAAAATCATTAGAAACTGTGAAAAGAGGAAAATCAATCACAAATGGTGAGTACATCACAGATTGTTTTACAAATGCATTTGAAGAACTGTTTCGTGATTTTAGAAAGAAAGAAATAATCATGAAGAAAAAATCAAAGCTTCACCATTATCTGCTAGGTAATGGATAGAACTGCTAAAATGTCTTCAAATGTAGCACACATACAAGTGGAAGACATTCAAATGGCATTTGCCTTAGCACTTGCTACAGATAATTCTTGCAACATAAAACACAAGTTACCCTTATCATCAGGTATATGCTGTCCAAAGGTCCAAAAGACAAACTTCCAGGATTATTACCACTCTCAAGGCCAACTGATGAACAAAGTATAGCTAATGCTGCGCAAAAATGCCTGAAAGACAGTGGAATCAATATTTAAAAAAATCGTTTCTGTAACAACTGATGGATCCAGAAGTATGACAGGAATACATAGAGGAATAACATATATTCTTTAAGAAATAAATAAACTAAGAAATTCTAATATTTCCCTGCATAATCCATAAAGAAATGCTTTGTTCCCAAATATTTCCAAAGAAACTAATTGAGGTCATGAACTTGGTAATTAAGATTATTAACACCATCTTGGCAAAAGCCCTCTACCATCATCAGTTGAAAGATTTCTTTGATGAAATAGATAGCTACTTTTCTGACCAACTTCTGCAGAATAAAGTATAATGACTTTCAAGAGGTATGCCCAGTAACAAATTTTATATGATGAAGATGAAAAAATACATCACATTCATCATCATATAAATTCATTACTGGACAGATATATGAATATTCATCTTAATATCAAATCCAGCAACGAAATTGAATAAAATAAATCCATTATGATTATATAATAAATTTAGTCTTACCAGATAATAAATCGCTTTTCCTTTTTCTCAACAACAGGATGAAACAATAAGAGCTAGTATACAAAGTGAGGAATAAGAGAAGAAAAACCTAGAAATATATTAATAATTGAATATGATAAAATATAGTTATATAGCAAAAATAAAGTACTATGACCTTCAAATTTAAAAGTAAAACCGAAGATTAAATTACTTTGTGCATTAATAACTGCTAATAATCAAAACACACTGAAAAGGTAAAACATGACCATCTCTAAAGTTTGGTATTAAGCTATCAATGACAATAAATCATAGATGTTGTGGTAGACCCAGTGGAAGTAATATGCAATTTATTTCAAAAAGTGTTATTTTTGTGATCATGAATGTTTCATGAAAAAGGCTGATGATCCAAGCAACTTTGGCACAAGGTAGATTGTGATGGCCAGAAACTCAAAATGACTATCTCCTAACTGTATAGTTATTTGACTATTTATATGCTGTCTTTGTAAATACCTATGCCAAGTGAATTAATAACAAAAAGACAAGCAGCAGATACTATAGTCTTAAATGACTACACAGGATATAATTAGTGTTAAAAGTATGTGAATTTCTTTGTGATATTCAATATTATTGGGGTTTATTATGCATTTCAATCAAGATGAATATAAACCTAAAGGTAAGAAAATTATATTCATTAAATTTCGCCAAGGTTAAAATAGTATTTAAATGTTCAATTATTCTCATTGTTATAATTATTGTCATATTTCCATAAACCAAATTTAATTTTGTAAAGTTAAATTTGAATAATCATCTTTCTTCTGTTATATTTTCTTAGAATTCAGTTATTAAATGTTTCTTATGAATCTGTTTTATTTTTTATTGAGAATTCTTGATTTGGCTAAAGACTGTGTGCCAGTGTGGGTGATAAAATGCATCAAATTGGCTTACCACATCAGAATGCATAGGTATGACATAACTTTAATTTTAGGACTTAACAAGATTATGTATATGTGAGAAATTTGTTTTGTGTGCTTGAAGTAACCCTTGAAGCAGGGCCTGACTTAGTCTAATTGGGAGTAGGGGCAAAAACTTCTTTGGGGCCCCTCTACTTCAGAACAATAAATAAAGTATAAAAAACATAATTAGAAATTCAATGCAACTAAGAAAAATAATAAATAGTACAGTAATACAACTTTAACTGTGCAAAAAATTTCACATCCTTGTTGACATTAAGGTGGAATTCAGCTAAATTTTTTCAATTAGAATGGCTCAATTAAGCCAATCAGAAGCATGTATTTTTATAAACTTATAACACTTTGCAATATGAAATATTTAGGTTTTTGACTGGTCAAACTTGTCCATTGTTGTTGCAAAAATTTATAGGAATTCTGCATAGTAAACAATGGATTTACGAAAGATAGATTTTTTGTGTTCATACGATAGATTAATGAAGAAGCTAAGATAAAACTAACAGATTTTACATTTTACTGACATTTTGTTTAAGAAAAGTTAGCTAAATAAGTAACAGTAAATAAACTTTCTATTCAATTAGAGGGCACCCTCTGATGTAAGGACACAGGGCAATTGCCTCATATGCCCCTGCCTTAGTGAGGTTTTGCTTTGAAGCATTTGATTAGTAATTTGTTTTCATCTGATTACAGTTTAAGCTTTTGAAGTGGAGGGTTTTATATTTATATTTTAAAACTTTTTTGAAAGTTTTTTTGCAGTGAATTTTTAAAGTTTTTTAAGTAAAATTTATTTTGAACGTTTATAAAATAAATTTATATTCATATTGTTTTTATTATTTTGAATTATTATTTTCCTCATCAAGTATGTATGGCCACATAATCATTCTCAGAACATTGAGACAGAATTTTTGAAAGCCATAAAGTTTATCTATTGTCCAACTTAAGACGATGATTATGCAAGCAATGATTAGGTTAGTTATTTTATTTTATATACTTAATTAGTAATGCTATTATATGTAATATTTCAAGTTACATATTGAATATTGTATAAAAATATTTCATATATATGTATTTAGATTTATTCAGTATGGTAATTAGAAAGTCTAGTTTTTGTAAAAGTCTTTACATTACAGATTTATTTTTATCAACCATTTTAAGTCAGGGCTAGATTGCATTACAGTGAATTTTTTAAGGTAGACAGCACTGCCCAGTTAATTTAAAATTTGAATTTTTAAAAAATGCATTAGAATGCATTAGTTTGAAATATTAAAACAAAAATGAATTAATTTTCATAAAAATGTATTCATAAAAATACTTATTTAGGATTATTGCTTAATTCAATGCAGTCCTAGATTGTACTACACTGAAGTTTTTTTAAAGTGGATACCACTGCCTGGGAATATTATTTAAGTTATAGATTTTACTTTAATTCCTGGTTGTCACACATTGTAGATTGTGTGATATTTAGAGTAAAAAAATTGTTATAATGTAATCTTAGTTAAATTAGTTTCTAGTTATTAGCATTTTAATACTACTGCAGTAAGAAATTACAATGAAATATTCAAGAAACTTTGATATTTGAAATTTAAAATAAAGTGTGATTGCAAAGTTAAGTTCAAGCATAATCAGTATTTAATAAGCGGTTATTGTGCATTATGACGCAATTTAAATTGTCGAGAATTGTGCAGCAGTCAGTGCAAAAAATTTAAAATTGTGCCAAACCTACACAGTTACTTGGTCTTTAACCTTCAGTTTTCACTGTAGAATTCTTATTTTAATTTTATTAACTACAACTCCTAAAAATCTTTAAATTTTATTTCAATTTTTTTATTATAAAATATTTCATTATATATATATATATATTTGTATTTTAGTAATTTATAAATTCCATTAAAAATATTCATTCTTAAATACAAGTCCTTAAAAAATTCTAATTAAGATTACTTATTTGTAAGTTTGTTATTTTATAATTACAATATACTTTATAAATTCATACAATTAACAGAATTTTAATCAAGAATTTATTTGAGAAACGTTTATTAGTTATTGTATAAAATTTCAAGCATTTCTACTTTGACCCATAAATGCTCATTTTCACAAAAAGTAGACAATATTGTTGCAGGATTATAAATTCATAGATTAAAGAAATTACATAAACAAAGCAAGAGATATTTATTAAAATAGTATAAGCAGTAGAAGAAAAACAACACAATTAATCAGAATACAGTTCTTATTCAATATAAGCACACTATACATACAATACAAGATGTGGGAACCACACTTCCGACAAGAGTTTGTTTTGGTTTTTTTGTCGCTCAATGGATATTTTTTTAACATGAAGGCTAGACTGTGACATACAATTTAAAATATATTCTGAATTGCTACAAATATCCAAGTTGAATCTGTGATTTAAAACCACAAACTATTGAACTGAAGGAAGGAGCATTAATCATTCAGCTAACAATTTTATCTGACGAAAGAGCTTCTAACACGCATTTATTTGACACGAGTCTTTGAATGCAGGAAACTGTAGAAGTTGAGGGGTTCCTTCTACAGTATTCTATTGATACTAACTCATTAAGCCAAATGCTCACTGCATCTCTCATCGATGCATGGTTTACCTCATTTTTTAAATTGGTTACTTCCTAGAAATTATTTCAACTAGGTAACGGTGGAAAATGCTAGATGCAAAGCCTGTGCTATCAATGATTTTTACTCTAAACATATCCCCATCATTCTTGAAAAGCATAAATATGAGGACAGGCACAGGTTGTGAAAAAGCCTTATTCCTCCAGAAAATTATTCTGCATCTTTTGTTTTGGAAGAATTCTCTCTCCTGTTTTCCTTAGTCTCACAATAATAATTTGTCTGATCTAAATTCAATTTAGAATAAAATGGAATCGGGACTTAACAAATAACCTAGCAAAAAAAGCTTGATATAAGAATTCTGAAGCTTATAACTAGGTAAAACACATATTTAAAAATAGGTGATTATGCAGAGAAATGAAGGAAACTTCAAACATATAAGAGAACTGTTCTCCCTTGCAGAATAAATATGGTTTTTCAAACTAAATATTCTTTACTTCAATACTAACCAGATGATTCTCATATGATTGCTTGCATAGATACAAAGTCCAATAACAAATTAAATAAATATTGAAAATAAGATAATTTGTATAAAAATCAAACTTGCAAAGAAAGCACAATGAAAAAATCAGGACAAATCCAGAAAATTGAAAAGGGTTGGTTGTGATGAAATTGCCAATCAGAAACACTTTTCATAGTTATCAATTTCCTACTTTATGCCCCTGTTCCATAAGAGACTTTAATGCCTGCAATTTAATCGATTCTGAAAATTTATATTTCAGGTCATTCATTCACAATAACAAAAGGAAAACTATAACTTCAAGAGCATTAACACTTAAACCAAAAACAATTAGTAACACTTAAACCAAAAAACCTTCAGAAATATTAATTATTGAAAATATCAGATAGTCACAAATAGATTCATTTAATATCATAATAATCACATTTTAATATTAATTAATAATATTTTAATAAAATGTGTCAGAAAAATTTACGGTTAAAACATTTCTTATTTCTTGGATTTTTAGCATTCTGGAACTAAAGCTCTCTCACATGGCAAAAGATTAAAAAATAAAAAATTAAATAGGCTTGTGGTGACTCATCACGACTTTTCTAAGAAACTCTTGACCTTTTACAAAACACTTGAATTTGCGAAGTAAAACTAAAAATGGTAAAGTGAAACTAAAACCTTGTCTATGAAATTTCGGTGCTAATGGTATCAATTTCATGAAATGTACCCACCAATCAGCACATTATGTAGGCGTCTGTAATAAATGTTATTTATTTTAAAAATTGACTTCTGAAAAAAGTTAAATATCAATTAACTTACACCATAATGGTGACCCAAAGTCAATGCAGCAATAAATAAAATTTAGGGAATGCTGCTTAAAGAGGCGAATTTCAGCAAGTGCTGACTCATATCTATTCCGAAGGAGTATTTACTTAATAAGAAGAGGCAAAAGGGCTGATATTCCCCACAAACCTGCTGCCCTCGCTTGTCGATATACTATCGGAGTAAGAGGACCCACTTTCAACTACTACTCTAAAAGAGAATTTTTGTTTGCGCATAATTCTTCCCACTCATCTTTTACTGATTAAAAAAAATGACAGAAACTGCTCCAGGAGTGACACGATAAAAATCCCTGTCAGACTCTATGGTTCACAATGTGTGAATCAACATTTGAACTGGAAAATACAAAACCCATCACAGAGAGCAGGACAAAATACAATTACTGCATTTCCCAATTCCCACCTGAGACAGCATCGCTGGTGAGAGATGTTCTCATGAATCCAGACATAGAGGATCCATATAAGCAGTTGATAAAGCGCAGTGGAGAATCTTCCCACCAGGAGATTTGGAAACTTCTACAAGGCGAACAAATCAGAGATAGAAGACTAACAGAGCTTCTCCGTGTGCTGAAATGTCGAGCTGAAACACAACAAATTCCAGAGCAGCTGATGCTGTAATTTCTCCTGCAGCACTTGCCAACTTCTGTGCAAACTGTTCTTGCAGCTATAATACCACTCTGGAAAAAGCAGTGGAAATTGTGGACCATATCATCGAATATACATCAATATCAATAAGTCTTTCTTTTAATTTAAGCAAAAGAAATTTGTTGTCAGAAATTGAAAAATTGAATTCTCGAATTTACAATGCTTGTCAAAGTAGAAGTCAATCGAAGAATAGAACGTCCCAAAATCGTCATCACAGTTAATCTAAAAACTATGATTTTTGTTGGTACAATTTTAAATTTGACCAAATCATTTTTAATCAACTACATGGTCTTTCTCATTCGGGAATATCTGCAAGTAAAAAGTTGATTAATTCACAATATGTTTGGCCCAACCTGTATAAATACATATCACAGCAAGTAAGATATTTTGAACCCTGTCAACGTTCTAAAATTCACAAACATACAAAAACTTCATTTGGTACATTTGCCTTACCATATTCTCGATTTTCGTAAATATATCTTGACCTAATAGGACCCTACCTCCAAGTGATGGTAATATATATTGTCTCACAATTATCGATCATTTCACCAGATAACCAGAGGTTGTTCTTATTCCTGATGCCAAAGCTTCAACCGTATGTAAAGCTTTTTTCAATGTGTTGATCTTGAGAGTTAGATGTCCTTCTCAAATTACTACTGACCAATTAAGACAACTAGAATCTACACTCAACCGTGAATTACTAATTCTAACTGGTACCAATCGGATACGCACTAGAGCATATTATCCGATATCAAATGGCATCATCAAAAGGTTTCACTGCCATTTGAAAAGTTCTTTAAAGGCCAATGAAAATCCTAGATGGACAGACACATTACTCATCATTTTACGAGGAATTAGAACTGCCTTTAAGAATGATTTACTGTCAATTAGTGGCGAACTTTTCTACGGAAAACCTCTTGTTTTGCTAGTGGATATGTTCAATGAATTTGACAGCAAACAATCCTTAGACAAAACATTAGCAACAAATTTGAGGGAACAGATGAACAAGCTCAATCCCATCAGTGTTTGTTGGCATGGACAAAATTCTTGATTTGCAACATTGTACTCATATTTTCCTGCACACTGACCATCAACAACCTCCTTTAAGCCAGTGATACACCAGACCACTCAAAATACTTCAACGATCATCAAAAACAATCACCATCCAACTGAGAGATCGTTCAACAACAAGTTTCCATAGATCGAGTAACACCAGCATATATTTTAAAGGGATCCGAACAAGATGTCAGTGATTCAAATGTGAATAATACAGCTAGCAAGAATATCAAGCAACCTATCATGACCAAAATTGGTAGAAGAGTGCTTTTTTTTATAGACTTGCATATTCTTAAATGTATTAATTAATTAATATAATCATATATTATCTTATTGCATACACACATAGTGGGAATTATATTAAATACTGTATTATACATTTAAATTTGAAAACATTATTTATCATGCATAATTATGAAATATTACATTTTACTGAATGATGATCAATGATATATTATAGTATATATTGTATTACATATTTGGGGTGTTGTCAGTCGCCTTTACGTGGTGCCCTCTGTTTTCACTAAACGACTGACTCCTGTCGCTTCTTGCAGCCTACTACGTTCTTTCGGCTTCAGGATCATCTTGCTGCTGTTTTTCTTTAAAGGTCTTCAAGACCCGGACTATGGCTAAAGACAAGCTTAAAATGATTTTTTGGAATGCAAGTGGTTTTACAAATGACAAGTTCACCGAACTAAAACTTATTGCTTTTAATCATGACATTGGCATCCTGGGAATAGTGGAAAGTGGTGCTTCTATTCAAAATTTAAATTCTTTTTTGTATCAAAGGATATCAAACTTTTTGTTTAGAGAGATCTCAACAATTGGCTTTTGGCATTGTCATCTATGTTAAAAATACTTATATTGCTAGTACGACTGTGGGGCACACTATGACTGCTGTGGACAAACTTGAGGCGGTGGAAATGAATGTTTGGAGAAATACCAAGCATTACCGAATTTTTGTCATGCATAATCCTCCCAATAACTGTCCAGATCAGGAATTCATTAATGATCGCTGGAATAGACGCTCAATTTTAATAGGAAACATCAATGCTCATTCCCGGAGATGGGGATACAATGACACAAATCCAGCGAGTCCTATTCTTGAAAATTTTACTGATTCTACTCAGGCAGATTTTATAGAAAATTCTCAGACTTCTAACATTTGTCCTACGGGAGAGTGTCTTATCATCCCGACTTATTAATTGTCCACACAAATGTCTCAAGATATACTACTCACTCTCTGTTACCTGCCCCTGGTGGAGCTGGTCACAGCCTCCTCCTGGCCACTTTTACTATTGAACAAAATGGAGAGAGATTAGGTACCCTCATTGGAATTTAAGGAAAGCAAACTGGACAAAATACAAATATCTGACAGACTCACTTATGAAATCTTTGTAAATCTCTTAACTGGAAACTTTTAATGAAATCTTTTAACTGGAAACTTGGATAGTATTGTTGATACTTTTACTGAAATTATTTTGGCCTGTGCCGAAGGTTGTATACCTAGAGGACAGGTAAGGAGATATTCTCCCTTCTGGAGTGAACACTTACAATCTCTTAAAGTTAGCCATGATGAGCCTAGAGCCAGAGCTTTGGCTACTGGACAAATGACTGACTGTACTGAACTTCGCAAAAGACAAGCCATCATTAAACGAGCTATTAAAGAAGCAAAACGACTCACTTTTCATAACTTCTTGGTGGGCTTAGATTACAGAAGGGATGCCTTAAAGGCCCACCGTTTCCTCTCTAAAATCAACAATCAGAAAGATACTAGGAAAGAGCCAATTAAATTGGACAATAAATTACTCACTTCAGACAAAGAAATTGCCTGGGCTTTTAATAAACATTATGCAAATATTAGCAATTGCCATCCCTCAGATAGGATATATGATAAAGAACTGGTTTGCCCACAGACATGCTTAACTCCAGAGATGGATAGTTTGTTCAATTCTCCTTTCACCTTATTTGAACTCAAGTGTGAGTTAAAAGCTTTGTCCCAGGGTAAGAGACCCGAACCTGATAATATTGTATCAGACTTCCTTGTGAACTTGGGAGAGGGCTCTTTGGATGGACTGCTTAAGATAATAAATATGTCTTGGACCAGGGGCCTTCCAAGTCAGTGGCGTAAGGCAGAAGTTATTCTGGTCCTGAAGAGTGGTAAAGATCCTGGGGATATCTCTAGCTATCGACCTATCTCTCTCACAAGCGCTACCTGTAAATTGACAGAGCGCTTGATTTTGGTAAGGCTCAAATTCTACTTGGAAAATTATTCTTGCCTGTCATATAGACAAGCAGGCTTTCGTAAAAACAGAAATACTGTTGAACAGGTGGCTAGACTTACACAGCTGATTAAGGATGGTTTTCATTAGAAACACAGTTCAGTGGCAGTCTTTATAGACTTCAAAACCGCTTTTGATAGAGTGTGGCGAAGAAAACTGCTTAAGAAAATTATAGACATGGGAATCTGTGGAAACATGTACACTTAGATCAAGTCATTTTTGAACCAGATATTTATCAGAACCAGGTTTGGTGGATCTGTCTCCTCCTACAGACAGACTCGACAGGAACTTCCTCAGGGCTCTGTGTTGAGCCCTATCTTGTTCAACATCATGATAAATGATGTAATCTAGAGAGTTATGGACGTTGATGGGCCCTTCTTTTTGCAGATGATCTGGTCATTTGGTCAACCAGCAAAGATATGCAGCACATTCAGCTTTCATTTAACGGTGCTTTAAGAGAACTGTTTCATTGGTCTAATGAGAATCAAATGATAGTAAACATTGATGAAACCTTTTACCAGCTGTTTACTTTAAGCACAAAACCCTATGATATTAGTTTATCGTCTGTCCCCATCGTCTGTGTAAAACAGCTAAAGCCAAATATCTGGGAATCATTTTGGATACAAGGTTAAGTTGGAATAGTCAAGCTGTGGAAGTTATAGACATCAGAAAATCCAGAAGTAAACTTTTAAAAAGACTTGCAGGAGTGAAATGGGGAGCTTCACAAGACTTACTCTGGACCACCTATAAGTCCTACATCAGACCTGCAATTGAATATAGAGCTGAGCTCCTGATTACTGCATCGGATACCATCCAGAAAAAATTGGAGACTGTTCAGAATAATGTCCTTAGACTTATCTCCGGTGGGGCTTCATTTACACCTATTGAGGCAATGCAAATTCAGACTGGGTTGGAACCTTTGGCAGATCGAAGACAAACCCCTGCCCTGAAACTCTCCGAAAGGCTTCTAAGGGATGATGGTTTCTGGAAAAATTATATTCCTGTTTTCCCAAGATTGAAAACACGGAGAACCTTTTTGACTTTGATCGGGGAATTGTCAGATAGGTATAAGATCTTGGATGCAGATAGAGTGCCATTATTTAGACCCCCTATCTTTCAAAACCATATTTATAGAGCTGATTGCTTTCTAAACCTGATACTACCTGTTAGTAAGAAGGTATCCACTGATTCTGAGCTAAGGATGGCTATAGCTACTATCGATGAGCATTATCCATCATCTGTTTGGTTCCATGTCTATACAGATGGTTCAGCTGTGAATGCCATTAGAAATGCTGGTGCAGGAGTATACTCTAAGAGTTTCAGGCTTTGCCAGGCTGTTGGGAAATACTATAACAGCTACAATGGTGAAGTGGCCGCTGTGCAATTAGCACTTGAAGAGATCAGAAAGGGTAATGAGAACAACATAGTATTTTTTACAGACTCTCAGGTCACCATCAGGTTTCTCTCTTCAATTGCTCCTAGCAGTGTTGGGTCTGTTTATCTCTGTCAAATGGCAATTAGTTCTCTACTAGAAGAGGGACGTCAAATTGTGCTGCAATGGATACCCAGCCACTATGGTATCGCGGGAAATGACGCAGCTGACAAATTGGCAAAGGCTGGCTCAGATCTACAACAGCCTTCTCTAGTCTTGGAATACCATACTGTTAAAAGGCTTATTAAGTCAAATAGCCTGCTATCGTAGAAATGTTTACAAGATGTGCATAAAGAAGAAAGCATGGGCTTCCTTACTAACAAAGCCTATTCCGTGTAACCTCCACAGAGCTGTGGGAGTGGCAAATTTTCGCCTTAAAACTGGGCATGATTATCTGCAAAAACATTTTCACCATTTGGGTTTGAAGGACTCTCTGATCTGCCCTTTTTGTGGACTAGAGGACATGACTGGTGACCACCTTTACACTTGCCTTGGACTTTCAGACGTCGCAGTTAGAAATTCTGCAGAAGATGACTTTTCATTCACCTCAAGATTGTATTGGGCTGCCCAACAGACTGAAAGTTGAAAAACCAAGGTCGGGCGTAGGATAAAAAAAAATTACATATTTAATAATTTTCACAGCATATTATTCATCATGCACAATTTTGATATAAATATATTTTATGTCATAGTGACCAATGGTACATGATATCAAGTATTGTATTTTGTATTTAATATAGTTTTCACTACATTATTCTCATCATATGTAATCTTTAAATTTATTATAATTATGGCATTGTGAAAATTTTACTCATGGTGATGTCTACATTTTATAACAAATTTATATAAATATATATATACACATTTTGCATTTTTCAAATTATATTTTCTCAATTTAATTTCATTGCTCTTCTTAATACATACTCTGTGCCGTTCGGTTCTCTCACTGGGGGGGATAATCGTGGTGACTCATCATGACTTCTCTAAGAAATTGTGGTGACCCATCATATCTTTTCTGAGAAACTCTTGACCTTTTAAAAAACTCTTGAATTTGCAAGGTAAAACTAAAAATTGTGAAGTGAAACTAAAAACTTGTCTACTAAATTTCTGTGCCAATGGTATTAACTTCATAAAATGTACCCAACCAATCAGCACACTTTGTAGGCGCGATATATACATTCTCTCAGTGAGATCTGAACCGAACGCAGAACACTTGCTCTCTAAATCTCATGCTAAGAGGAAGTGCTGTTTCAGTCCTCCTAAATTTCTTTGTTTCTATGTAACTTGTGTTGTCTGTAATAAATGTTATTTATTTTTAAAATTTGCCTTCTGAAAAAAGTTAAACATCAACTTACACCATAGACTCATTTTATGGAGTCCTTTAAATAAAACCATATCACTTACTAATAAAAAGACTATATTTACTTTTGTAACCAGTTCTAATCAAATAAAATATAGTAGTTTATGATGCAAACCAATTATCAATATCTTTAATACGGTGTAGTGAATAGATTTATAAGTCTGGATCAATCATGTAAAACTTTTTAAAAATTCCCACACAAGATTTCCAGGAATAATTTATAAATATCTATATTCAAGTGTCATGAAAGGAAAAAATCACAAAACTTCATATTTTAGCCAATGTGTCAATACAAAACAAATGAAACGCTTAATTCTTATTGGGGGGGGGAAGAAAAGTTAAAATCAAACCTACAACTTTTCATGTTAAGAAAGTATTGCTGATAGCAGTAAAATTATATTTTGTGTGCATGTATGACCTTATTTCTTAATATTGGAATAAAATACATAGAAATTAAAAGAAAAAGAAATTTATAAAATAGCTTTTATTAAATCACAAGTAAATATGAAGCAAAGAAATATATAGTATTTTATTGCAAACATCTAGAGGAATCAAATTATTTAAAATTAACTAAACCAAAACTGTACCAATCCCTTGAACTGAAAGTTTGGTTAGTAGTTTAGAAGATTTAGTTTAGACTGATTGCTTTGCAGCAAACATTTTTTGTTAATCAGACAGAGATCTACAATTTTATGTCTTCAAAACAGGTGGTGCAAATATGCATTTGCTTAAAATGTTTCCAAAGGATAGAAAGCTCACATATGCATAACAGAAAAATGAATATATAGGTAGGGCATTGCACTTTTGGAATTTTCAAATGGACTATCTTTTTAATATTCACTCTATGCATATTATATTTGAACAGAATTTTGTTTCTTCACATGTTACATTTGTGGGATTTTATTCATCATATGAGCAATTGTTGGAAATTGTAATCCATATAAACTGAATTTGGTTCATGTTACATTTGATACATGTATTCTTGTTAGAGATAACTATCTAAATATGTTTTGGTAAAATCTTCTAAGATAATATGATTTTGATGAGAATACCATTTTTAGCATCAAACACAGCACAGTTACCTCATCAACCTAAATTTTGTTGTTTCACAAATATCTGTTTTAAAACCCAATCATGCTCAACCTCAAACTTTGAATATCACAATTTTGCAGTATTTTCAACTTCAAATATTTTATTTTATTTACTTATTACAGAAATACTACAAAACTAAAGGCCAGAAACATAATGTCACATATTTTACAAAAATTACATATTACAAAACAAATATAAAATAAGCCCAAGATTCAATTCTAATATTTATACTTGATCAATGGAACAGAAATAATTTTTTACTTGAAAGGAAATTATTTTTTAATTACTTCCTTTCAATTAATTGGATAAGACACTTTAAAAATACACTGCATATACCAATATCAACTAGGTATTAACAACCATGCTATAAATCTAAAACAATAATGTAGATAATATCCATTTTTATGAAAGCTTGGGGTTTCCAATTAACCAGACAGTTGTACACACCTTAAAAAGCATCAAATGCAATGCAATATAGAACAAGAGAAAAATCGGACAATAAAGCAAAACCAATAACAAATAAAATCCATATTTATGAAAGCAGGGGTTTCCAATTAGCCAAGCAGTGATGTCCACCTTATAAAACATTCAAATCATGCAATAAAGAAAGTGAAAAGAGCCCGGCAGTAAAATCCTAGTATACATAATATGTTTGGCATGATTTTTAAAAATGTTGCCATAAGTGAATAGCGAAATTACATTTCTATGATTGCCCTTGAGAATTGATATAAGAAAAAATAAAGAAAATGGTAATAGAAAAATAATAATGGTACTAGTAAATACATAAACATACTATGAAAAAACATAAATCATAAATGAAGGACACTTGATTTTGTAACAATAACCGAAAAATATTTTATTTTTACTAGAATTTTTTATTAGAAACATTATGCAAATATTTTAGAAATACAATTTTAGCATTAGAATTATGATATTCAAACATAAAATATTAATGGCAACAAAAATAGTTTCTCTTTTTTGAAACTGTAAAAAAAGTAGGACAGCATTATAATAAATGAAAAAACGTTGATTTTAATAAGGAATGTTCTTCCCATTGGCCTTTATAACTTCAAATATTCAGTTTGGAAGTGAATTGGGAACTAGTAGGGTATCCCCCTCTATTGGTGATCATTGCAACGAAAAAAGTAGCAACTCAGAATGTGTACCAATCGGCATAAGAAACTAGGGTTTTCACCAATTTCAAACTACTAGGCCTAACACTTACTAAGAAAACAATAATAACAACAATGTGAATAAAGCAGGGGTGTCTTCCCCCCCCGGATTTCAAATTCCTCAACCTAATAGTATATAAAAAATAGTAATTGTAATAAGAATTGATTAAAGATTCTATTTAAAATTATTTCAGAATTAAAATTAAAGGAAATAAAGTAACAAAAATAATTATATTTAATAACATCTAGTTAAAAATAAATAAAACACTGAATTTCAGTGATTTAAGATAGAATGTTACAAATCATTACTACATAAAAGTAGACAAATCTAGAATAATTCCAAAAAATTGAATGATTCTATAATTTCATTTATTACTGGAATTTAAATACTTTACATACATTTATTGGGAATGCTATGCCTGCAGATAATAATTAAAATAAAATTCTTACTTTCATTCTCCATCCAGCACTCTATATGCACAGCAAAATCCAAAATGAATATAAAGTCAGACTTTAAAATTTGGCATGATATCCATAGTGAAATATAAAACTAACATAAAAGACAGGAGTGAAATTCCGACGCTATATCCACAGCAAAATGCAAAACGAATATAAAAGACAGTATTGAAATTCTGGCACTATATCCATAGCGAAATTAAATATGTGAATATAAAAGACAATATTCATATTCCTCGCTACATCCAAAGTAAAATAAAAAATAGATATGAAAATGTTTATTTAAATTCCCGCACTTGAAAATCATTTGAAATCGATTGAAAATCGTTCAAAGGTATTCTTTTAGGCATTTCTAAGAACGGAGAAACAGTTTAACTTTTAAACAAATTAGATTTTTTTGACAGAAAAGGATAAAACAAATAACAAAACCACTATTTAACTAAACAACAACTCACTAAATTAAATATATATAATAAGAAAGTGTCCTTCTACTTTTTTTTATGCATCAGAAATTATTTATACTAATTTTATTATTAATATTAGAGGTAGATGTTTAATTTTTGCCTAAAATGAAAAAAGGGTAATTAAACTAAATCTGCATAATTATCTGATAGTTAGGATTAAATAAGAAATATTATTTGGCAAAAAATGTCCTTCTACTTTTTTCATGCAGTGTATAAATTTTAATAAACGTAAAGTCATACGAATTATTATTCCAAATACAAATTTAACAAAGGAAATTACAACCAAATAAAATTTCAAAATTCTACATCTTTGTCATTTTTTTCACCAATTACTATACCAAAATAAACACATATCATTTCAGCAATAAAATATTTCACCTCTTCACTACATATACTCAATTAAGTACAAGTCAAACTTTTCCTTTATTTTTTTGTATCTTTCATTCAACACTTTAAGGCTGACAACATTCGCTCAGGGATCACAGCTTAGATTCATCATTAATGTGAAGATAATTCGTCATCAAGATAATCATGGGTTTTCCAACAGTGAGATACTACAATGCTGCTCAGTAAAATGTACATTTTAGTACACCTAACACACACACACACACATCCCATTTAAAAACACCGAATTCCAAACCTCAAGCTCAACAGCAAAACAATATGAAGTTAGTGGTGTTCCATTTTAAAACAAAACTTTTGAAGAACATGCGTAACTGAATAACAAAAACATCTGGTTTACACAAAGCATGTCATAATTTTTACTGTCAAACCAGCAGATGAAATGTTAAACTCCTATCCTAATTTAAGTTGAATGATATTGTTAACATTCAATAAAATTCAATTCCAATACTGTTCAATGATTTCCAAAATTTGACATAATCAAAAACAAAAAATTGTGACCCTCAAAATGACAATACATAAGCATACCCACCGAATCTCACCAAATCTACAACTACAAATCCAAACTTCATTTCCTTCTCAAATGTGGCCAGTATAATCACTAATATCACCAAATTCCTTGAGTTATATACACTAGTATTAAGCTAAATCAATAATGATAACATAATATATATAATTAATGAAGCTAAATCAATAATGTAAAAACATAACTTTCATTTTTATAATAACTCTCTTTCTAATTAACCAAGCATCACCACATACATAATTCTAGTTTTAATGAATCGAGCAGTACAATTCAACAAAAAATTTATATTTATCTTAAATATTCTTTCTCTACAACTTAATAAATTACATAATTTAGTATGCAAAATAGCATATTTAATTAAATAACACTTAAAGTAAATGTACTCACCTAATCATAACCTTCCTCATATTCCAAATTTAAAAAAACTAATTTTGAAAATAACTTTTGAAATTATAAGTTCAATTTTACAGATAACTTTCAAAATTATAAAGTACAAATTATATAACTTTACATAATTATAATATCTAAATTTTTAAATTGTAAGAAAATAATAAACTTAAAATTCCACATGCAACTTTTCAAACAAATTTAGATAAAATAAAAGTATAAACTTCAAGAGTTACAAAAACTCCAAATAAGTCATGCACATTTGGATATGTAATAGTATCAATAAACGAATTCATACGTGTGTGGAGAAATAATCTACATGTTGAAACATTTTGTACACAAGTTGACTTCTAAAATTTAGCTGCTTCTCATTTCATTTTCATTACTACATCTAGCCATTATTTTGGCTGCTAGGAAATTTTTTTAGTTTAGCGGTAATTTAAGCTCCTTTTAGATATATATAGCTTGCTTGCTTTTTTGTTAATAAAAGTCTTGACTCTCCAAATTATTATGAAAAAATGCATTATTTATCAAAAAATGAATGTACTCACTTTGTTAATGAACCAATCATTCACATAGATGAAAGTGACAAATCGTTTTTTAAGGAACTAAAAAGTGACTTTTTTAGTAAATCTTACACAAAAACAAAACACAATGTATACTTGCATTTTTTTTGTGTTAAAAATTTTTTTCATATTGATCTTTATAATTTTTAATTTTTATTATATTTATTCCAATATTTATATATTTAATTAAAATAGTCACATTTAAAACTGAAATAACTTAAATTACAATTTCAAACAATTGTTATTCAAAAATTATTAATATTCTTATACACATATTCTGAATCAAAACAAAAGAAAAATATCACTGAAAGATATTTATAACACATATGATTTCAAATAATAGAGCAATAGGACTGAAAACCTTTTTATAATTTCTTTATTCAGTATGTCTTAATGATGTAACGACCACATCCTAAGGATTGTTCTATTCGCTTTTACTGTCCTGTGGGAGAATCTTAGATAATGGCATGCTGTCCTTAAAGGGTAAAAGTGCATTCCAAATCCCTACAAATACCCATACCTAAAGTGGGATTATAAATCAAAAAACTGCTTCACCAGAGTTATAAACTATTAGTCTGTCTCGCTCATTGATACTTGTAATGTAATTTTACAATTATTATAATAAAATATTAATAATAAATTTTAAAATAATTTTTACTAAATCCTACTATCCAAGCAACTGACAAATAAACTAAATTTGTCTATTAAAATTGTAAAATAGATTTTTCATATAATGAATTTCTACATTTACATAAGACATCTACGATTAGGGGAATTTGATTAGAATTTTGATAACCCTTGTATTTTATGGAATGATCATTTTAAAGTTTGATAAGTTATTTTATAATTCAGTTTGAATATTTCTTATAGAATTTGATTGAAGAATTTCATTTAAAATTCTAAAAAATTTCTACTTGAAAATTAATTTTAGAATTCTATTCAAAAGATTTTTAGACATCTTTATCAAAATTTCCTTTAGAATTTGGTTTAAAAATTCTAATTCTTATAGAATTCTACTAGAAATTTTATGCAATAATTATATTCCAAAATTTGTTTCTAAAATTATACTTGGTAGATCAGTTTTAAATTCTATTTCCAATATTAAAATTCTGAAATCATAATAAACAACAAATTTTAAATTGAAATTGACAAAAGTTGTACAATGAATGGGAATAAAATTAAATATCACAACAAACTTGCACTTGATACTAAGATTTTACCACAATTTTTACTGCATAACACAATAAATTAGCCATCAAAGACAAATATTATTTTAAAATTTCTTCTCAGATATTTTTTAATTTTAAATTATTCACTTCTTTAAACCATTTTTCCACAGACAGAATTTCATTAAATAATTTACAAGCTTCCATGGCAAAAATCATTATTAGTATTTTTAAAGAATATTTTTTAAGCAAACAGAATAAAAATGAATAATGAATATTTATACATTACATATAATGAGATAACATTTAATATGTATAAATAATCCAAATTATTACACATTATTTAAAACATAATGAAGAAAACTTATCATTTGATTCTTATAAGCATGTTTAAAAAAATGGCTTCGTCTAAAAATGGGATACGTTCGATAAGAAGAATATTAAGGAATTCGAACTAACAATTCAAACGTTCAAAACATAAATTGAAAACATAAATTATAAAACATTACCACAAATTCCCTTGTTTTTTCATGAAAAGCTTTTAATTCTTCTAAACCTTCTTCTTCCATTGCACTTTCTTTGCGTCAAATTCTTCTTCAGACAGAAATGAGAATCATTTATGAATAATGGAAGGAATAGTGAGCCGAAATAACTACTGAAAATCATAAAATGAAAACGATTTTGTAAAATCATCAAATATGAACGATGTTTAAAAATCATGAAATGGAAATAAGTTCTCAGATCGTTTTCCAAAAACGTTAAAGCAAACGACTTTTTAAAAACCATACAATGCAAACGATTCTAAATATGACTTAATTCAAACAACTTCTTAAAATCAAGTTCACAAATCGTATTCCCAAAACGTTAAAAGCAAACGATTTCTTAAAAGTATACAATGCAAACGATTTTTAAAATAACTTAATTCAAACGATTTTTTAAAATCATATAATACAAATATTTAAAAATCATGAAATGCAAAAATTTGTTTATTACGTACAATTTTGTGCTTAAAATGCTTAACAGTGTTCATGTCATTTTGAAATACAAATCAAATTTAGGAATTGCCAAATAAAAATAATCGCTGTAAATCTAGATTACTGTTTACCAAGATCAAGAGTTCATCATAAACAACAATATATTTATTTCCTTAATGCTGAACTGAAAAAAAGTAAAAGTGCCGAAAGAAGCTATCAATTTAACATCAATCGAATTGCACATGCGTAGTACGCTATTTGGCACTTCCGACTTATACTGGCAACCCTATTGTAAGTATTCATCATGGAGGAAGGAATATAAGAGGAGCCGTTCTAACCGCAAAATAGCGTGAGCGCCGGTGAAGTAGCTAGCAGACGATACCACGCCCACCTTGACTTTCAAGAGAAACGGTACTTTCTTATTGAGGGCACTGTAAAAGCAAGCATTATTTTCGTTTAAATTACACACATCGAAATAAAACTGATCTAAATTACTTACTATTTGTAAAAAAATTATTTTTATTGATAGTTAAGTGCTTATTTTGTATTTTTTCTGCTTATTAATATTATGTATTTCAATAAAGAAATTTTAGGCGTGTTACTCACCTTATTGACTGAGATACACTTGAAAAATTATGAAGTAAATTAAATATCATATAATATTTATAATCATGGGAAAAAGTGTCAATTTTTCTTTTCTTTGTTGTTACTCAGTGGCAAAGTTTCCTACCCATGTTATTTCCTGTGATTTTATCTATGCATGCAATATTCTGCTACTTGGTTATAATTTTTCTTTTTATAAGAAAGAATTATACTTCTGTATATAAATTTATTTATATTTATATAGTAAAAGTATTTTTATTTTGAGTCCAATATTAGAACAAAAAGTTTTATCAATTATTTGTAAATAAATTTCGTTAAATAAGTATTAAAAAAAATTAAAGTCAACTGTAAAAACCCTAGAAATTAAATATTTTAATCTAAAATTGATTTTCAATAAATCTTGATTTATTATATTAAATAAGATTTATACAAAATTAAAATATCTTCTCAAAAAGTATATTTTAATATTAATGTAATGTTAAAAACTAAGTACTTTAGTTTAAAAAAATTGGAATGTATTCACTAGCAAAACAATTAAATGTATTCCTAAACTTATAAAATTAATCTCCTTCAAATTAATTTTTTTACAGAGAGATAAGTTTTTAATATAATGCAATATAAAATTTTAATTTTAATTAAAATATAATTTTAAAACATTAGTTTAATATTTAAATTTGCCTTTTTTTTTTAAGTATGCACACGCATGAAAGCATTTGTAAAGTTAAGAACATGGTAATGTTTAATATTACACATAATGTGAAGAAACTTGTAGAATTAAATATGTAAGTTGTCATTAAGGTTTTTTTTAAAAAAATTCCATTTGAATTAATAAACAACCTATATATGGAAAAAAATTTTTTTAATTTAAAAAAAATCAGTTTTTAATATTTTCACGCTTGTTTTTGGCATATAAAATTGAACAATATGATGCACATGCAACAGGATTAGAAACATTAACTTTAGTGAGCAAAAAGTTTTAAAGATTAATGAAATTACGTATGAAAAGTTACTCCAGGAATTTTTTTGAAGGTCGACTTGTACATCCATAAGCACAGCAAGCAGCCATTATTATTTAAAATTAGAAAATTCCGAATTACAACAAATTCAACAAGAAGCTTTATAGTAAACAACAGGTTTTAGTGTAATGTTTTGGAAGACAAGAGGGGATATGACACATGCGTCAAGCGCTGACCAATAGGGCGGCTCCTCTTATATACCTTCCTCCATGGTATTCATAGAGGTGGCTAGGCAAATGTCTAGGCAACCGTAGATGGACCAAAATTGGTGTCAGGAATGGAAGTTATCGATAGACCCACAAAAATGTTCTATGATCAACTTTTCTTCAAAACGACAACAACCTAATTTCAACTTGTTCATCAACAATCATCCTATTTCCTGGAGTAAAAATGTTCGAATTTTGGGATTACAATTTTCACACAATTTATCTTTCCGTCATCATTTTCAGGAAAAGAGAAAAGCTATATCAAAAAAGTTGAATGCTTTAAAAGGTATCGCAGGCAATAGATGGGGTGCTCGTACTGCTCATCTTCTACAAATCGTAAAATCATTTATTGTCTCCAGTCTGGATTATGGCTGTCATATATTTAGTTCAGCATGCACAACAGATCGCAAAATCCTTGAAACTATATATCACACTGCCCTAAGAATTGCCACAGGTCTTCCCAAGTGGACCCCCATACCTATAGTTCTACAAGAAGCAGGAGAAACTTCTCTTTACTCTAGACATGAAATGCTCTCCTTAAACTTTTACATTCGGAATTTAAGCAAGTCATCATTATCCCCCTGTGCTTTAGCTTGGGAAAAGCTAACTTATAATCGAGTTAATCGTAATCATCCTCTAGCCATTAAAGCCAAATTGTGGCTCGAGCAACAAGGAATAAATACCTCGTGCATATTAAAAGTCCCAATAGACTGGCCAGAAATGTCAAAAAAATCTCAATTTATTCCTCGAGTCTCCCTTTTCAGACTAAATCATTGCCAAAAGATATAATTAGTAAGCTATTTCACCAAGTTTGTGAGTCATCATGGCAGACAAATACGTTGATATTTACAGATGCTTCCAAGCAGGGATCAAATGTGGGTATTGCAATAGTCAATTTTACAACTAGTCTATCAATAACAGGGAAAATTAATTCCATAAACTCCATCTTCTCGGCAGAGGCTATGGCACTACTTATTGCAGTCTCTAAAATTTGCACTGAACCCAAAAAATATGTCATTTTCACAGATTCACTTTCTTGCATCTCTGCTCTTTCAGATTGTTCCAGGACATCACCAACTATCATTCAACTTCTTCGATCCCAAATGATTCAATCTACTCAAAAGTGCTTGTCAATACAGTTAGTTTGGGTTCCAGGACATTCAGGGATTGCAGGTAATGAAATTGCCGACTCATTGGCGAAAGCAGCAACAGGGAGTCAATATGCTATTCGATCTATTTCTCCTGAAGATCTGAAGCGACACATCAAGAAATATTGCTTTAATGAAAGTTACAATCAATGGAAAAATAGCAAATATGCTGAAGCATTCACTCATCTCACATCTATTCGCAAAAAACATAGACTGTTAACGAAATCGCGACTAGAAGACGTATGGCTGGCCAGAATAAGAACAAGATCCTTTCCTACCAATTCTATTCTATTTAGGTTTAATCTCTGGCATATAGACCGCTGTCAGTGCGGTGAACCTGAAACTATAGATCATATTCTACTAGATTGTCCTTTGTACGAACATCAGAGGAATCAACTACGGAAAAAATTAGGAATAGGAGCGTTATCATTCTCTTGGATATTTGAACTATCTACAAATCCGGAAATTAAAATTCTTGCATGCTGTGAATTTCTACGCCAGTCTAACAGATTCTAATTTTAACGAAAAAAGAAAGTTACAACTCAAAATCCTTGAACTATTTTCTAATATGAATTTATAAATCCGAATTTTTCTTCTCATATCGAGACTTTTTCTGTTAGTGATCACCGACTTCAATTAACTTTACTTAAATAAGGTTAGTCGATTGACTACATAAATCCTCTCCAAATACCTTCTTCAATGAGAGCTACAAGCATCCTAGCATAAAGCTCCAAAAGTGTCCGCCATAACCTACCTACCTACCTAGATGGACCAACAAAATTAAGAACAAATTGTTTTGCTTAAATCATATAAATAATTTAATTTTCATAATAATTTAAATTGTTATAAAAATTTATTTAAACAATTACTATATGATTTAGCTAAATGTATTATGTTTGTTCAACTAATTTTGCTAAATTATTCAGTAAATTCATTGTAATTTATGAATCCAAAATCCTTTGAGAATTAAAAAATAGATTTTTTAAAACAGTATATCATGAAACTATAAAACATCAGCAGGAAATATTTTTGCTTAAAATATATCACACCAGTCACATTTAAAATTTAAGCTCCATCCTAACATGAAAGCCGAATTAACAGCTAAATATGTAAAATTCCAGGGAATATAGGGGAGAAATCGTAATTTTGAAGAAATAAACTCAACCAATCATTTTTGTTTAACTGATTGTTTTACCCATTGAGCAGTAAAAAAATAAGAGTGAGTTCTCAACAAGGCATTTCCACGTACCAAATCACACCCTTAAATAGTAAAACAGGCATAAAGGTTGCCTGCAGTGGATGAAAGACAAAAGTAAATAATATTTTAGATTTCATTTAGCTTTGGAAATAATATATATTTGAATTTAAGTTCATTTAAGTATTAAAATTTAATTTTATCTTTTTACAAAAAATTTTGTTATAATTTACAATATAAAATTAAAATCAGTTAAAAAATAAATTATTACCTAGTGTGTATAAAAATTATTTTTATTACAAATACTGACGCAAGCAATGGTATCCTAGAAGCAATACAGGTGCATTTAAAATTCGTTACATTAGTGATTGCATTTGTTGGGAAAAATAACGCGCGTGATATTTGATTATATTTTTAAATCATGGGTTCCCAAACTTTTTTTCCTCGTGGACCACTTTCAAAGTTTTACTATTTTCGGTAGACCCCCTGTTGCTACATTTATACTATTTTCCCAAAACTCTTAAAATATATCACCACAAATTGTGTGTGTTAAGAAGAAAAAAAGTAGCACATTTTCTTGTGTCCTATTTTTTAAAATAATACTTGTGGTTATACAAAATTATAAGCATTTATTATTATAAACAATCAACAATTAGCTCTGATATGCAAATCAACAATAAAATAGTCATACTTTTAATGAGACGGATGTACTTGATGAATTGGCATCAAATTATCGATATTGGGCTTCAGTTTTCTAAGAAGTAATCTCAAATCTTCCTGTTCTGTGATGTTCAATCTGCTCCTTTTTTGTTAACAGAGTGGTAACGACACTAAAACTTCTTTCGACAAGATATGACGAGAGAAACACTATCAAAAAATTTTTCGCAATTTCCCACCACCCAGGATATTTTTGGGGGGATTTCTGTTTGCAGCCAAAATGTATGATAGCCTTTTTTAAATTTCACCTTCAGTTCCTCGTTGGTGCTGAGCTCAAGTAGTTGCTCTTGTAATAATAGCATAGAATTTTTAAAACAACACTGTTAAATACTCAATGTCCGCTTTATATTTGATCAGATTTTCTTTTAAATCTGGTACTTCAGTTTCCAGAAACTCTATCACTGATTCGAAAAGTGGATGAAATCTCGATAAGAATGCACCTTTCAACAACCAGCGTACTTCAGTGTGTAAGAGCAGACGTTGGAAATCTTCATCATTTTCATCGCACAATAGTGCAAATAAACGGGTATTCAAAGCATTGCTTCTTATTTTATTAACTGAATTCATCACAAATTGAAGCGATTTGTGCAATCTATCACTCAAATCTTTCGCTGCAAGGTGTTGTTGGTGGATGACACAATAAATTGCAATTGATCCTGGTATTATTCTTTTAAGATGACTTATAAACCCACGATATCGCCCGAACATGGCAGGAGCTACATCTGCTGCCACCGAAATAATGTTTGTAAATGGAAGAAATTTTTCTGTAAAAAAATCTTTCAGGACATTAAATATCGATTCGCCTTTAGTGTCCGACTTCAAAGTTTTTGAGAATAGCAGCTCTACATGGATTTTTTCTTCCGTAACAAATCGAATATATGCCAATAATAATGCTTCATTACCAGGCAAAGTAGACTTGTTCAATTGAATAGAAAAATGAGTAGTTTGCAGATAATTACACAAGAAGATTTTTATATCAGAATTCATTTCATCAATACGTTTTTGTACAGTATTGTTACTCAAAGGAACTCTTTTGAGTACGTCAAATGGAGGTTAGTGCAGAACAGTTTTTAAAAACTCTTCCACAGCGGTTAAAATTAATTCTCCTCTGATGATGTACTGTTTTCCAGATTTCGATATAAGCAACGAAATATTGTAAGATGCCCGCTAGCCATTATAGTTACTTTGAGACATTGAAGCAAACATACTATTCATAGTAGGTCTCTTTTCATATTTTTCCTTCAATGTTTAAAAGTAATTCAGAACTTTGCCTATTTTTTCAGGATGACACCTTCTTAGATGCTCTTAGAGCTTCGAGGATTTCAAAGAGTCATTAATTTAGCAATATGATTGATAAATAACAATAAACAATAAAAATACGTGTAACAAATAGGTAGGTACTCACTCTTACCGGCACTGCAAACACTGACATCGATTCACTCACAGTCACACTTTTATGTTCAAAATCTCGGAAACAAATGAGTAACGTTTTATTCTTGGCATTTGTGTATTTATACTAATTTAGATTGCAAGCCCAGCGCAAATTGCATTTCATCGCTTTGCAGGTCTAAACAAGCCTTCCGGACGAGCGTGCACACGGGCGGCACTTTGCAAGTCTCAACATGTGGTATACACTTGTACTAGTACAAGTGTAAGTAAGATGGAACTGTAAGTTAACTTACAGTTCCATCTGATAACTTTTGTGTATAATAGCTATTTAAGTATTTTTATTTAAAGTGCAAAGAACACACTACATCTGAAGAAGTCAATTGCTTATTAGCCCGAGGAATTGCCCGTCTCCATTTTTCAAGCAAGTTTGGATCCTAAATCAATAATACATTATAATATGCAGAATAAATTAACAACAAAGTTATAATTATATGTTTACTTATGAGTATATCAGCTTTTTTGATACCAAGTTATAATTATATTTTCCTGTTTTATTTAAATCAGTGAATCAGTCACTTAAGTGATTACTTGATTTTAGCTTTTGTATTGATACTAAATTATATTTACATACAATTATATTCAATAAATACAATTTAATTCAATAAATAAAGAAGGCAATTTAAAGTAAACAAGGCAATGGAGAAATATGGGGGGTAAAGTTAGATTGATATATAAATATTTGATGAACTACTTACAAGGATTTTTAAATTTTTTCACAATACACAATATCCAGAAATAAAAAAGAAAAACACAATCAACAACCTGAAATGGTTGCATTTTAATTAACCAGCAATTATTTGATTACAAAAAAGAACAAAACTAGATAATTTATTATATTTTGATAACAAAATTCAATCGCCGATTGCATCCCAGATCGCAAAAAATAATACAAATGCATACACTTTATTCATTTTACAACATAAACTAACTTATCAAGATAAAAATTATTCATGGAAAATAAAAGTAGATGAAATATATTTTGCACGTTGTATACCTTTGGTGCACTAAAAAGGCTTGGTAGTTTTTCCCCATTCCTCTTTCTTTGATTAATATCCGATTTGTAGCCGCTTTTATAGCCAGGACAAAAGCATGATTTTGGCATTTTATTATAATAAAAGTATTTAGAAACTATAAAAACAATAAGTATCAACTGTAAAATGCTACACAACACAATGTTAGTAAATTCAATCACTTGCACTTGAGAACTTGAGATGCTTTCTACGCCGCCTGGTGTCAAAAATGTTCAGGAAAGTCTTCCAAGATGGCGTGTCATTTTTTTGGAAGCAGCCAATAGGGGAGTTTTTGGTCTATTATATTGGTCGTTGTTTAAAAATTATTTACTGACACCAAATTTTACTTCACTTCGCTTCATATATATGCGAAAAATATCTCTAAAACGGAATATGATTGGCTGAGTTTATTCCCTCAAAATTCCCAATATTCCCCGAAATTCCCGGTTTTTTCCCAAAATTCCCGAGTAAATTCCCAAGCTTTAAAATTCCCGGGAATTTTACATCTCTAGGTTTAGAGAAGTGACAAATGAATATTTTTGAATAACCAGTTACTATTGTTCAAATTAAAATGAATAACGGTTATAAATAACCGTTTTAAGATAACGAAAGAAACTGTAGACACTGATTGGCTTAAAAGTACCAAAAAACTCTTATCATTATATCCATCTCAGCTAGTGTTTAAAAATAATAGTTATGATTTCGTTTTGTGTCAGGCTTTTTGATTAATTTAAAAGTAATGTTTTATTAAGTAATAATGAGCCATTTTTGGCAGTATTTGAGCCAAAAAATATGATATAAGATGGATATTTTAATAGCGTTTATAAGTTGATAGCTGTTATCGAATTGCAGTTACTTTGAATAACAGCCATCTCTATTCCATTGAATACGGTTTCGGCGTCATTCAAATGGTGATTGTTTTGTTGTAAAATATTTATGGAGAATTGACTTAATGATTTGACTTAATGACTTTTCAAATATGATTTGTAATTTACTTTAACTCAAGAAAAGAGCTCCAAAACTGTTACCATTTTGTAAATTTCACGGTTATTTATTAAGATGTTTAGTTTACAACCAAGTGATAGTGTTCTTTCTTTTCTTAACCGCGCAAACCTTTTAAGTTACACACTCTCTCAACCTATTAATACAAGGCTACTATTATTAGCTCGTAGTCAGGATATAAGTATCGAGAAGATAAATGAGTTATTGAATGAAGGAGCTGATATAAATGCTCTAGATTTTTTAAACAATTCACTTCTTCATCATGTTGTAATAAATCCTAATGCATCTGTAAAAGTAGTTAAATTTTTATTGGAAACTGGAGCTTATCCGGATGCTCGAACTCGTAAAAACCGTCCACCAATATTTTTTTGCCATGATCTATCGATTGCTCAACTCTTAATAAAGTACACTGTTATGTACAGAATGATTTCTAACACTTTGAAAAAGTGTGCATTAAACGATCCGTTAAGTGAAATTGAATTAGAAGGTACTTTCTTCTCCCACAAAGTAAGAAAAGAATCAAATCTGTCAATTTATGACGATGTCCGCGAACGTAATTATATTGCTGCTTTTCGAGATTTTTGTATTGCTGAAGTGGAAATGATGAAGAAAGATAAAATTACACCGACTATCACATTCCTTAACTTTATTACTGAACATTGTTTAAATTCTTCTCAAACATTCGAAAACTTTGATGAGTCTTGCATCACAAAAATTTTGTTACGGATTTATAATAATAAATATCCATATTACCAGGATCTTATTTATACTGCCATCAGACATAGCAATTTTAAGGTGACAGCAAGAATGTTTGATTTGCAAATGTATATGGTTGATTCAGTTACAGATTCTACTAAAAGAACAATTTTTTTAAATGCTGAATGCATTAGTAAAATAGAGGGCTACTTATCCAATGAAGATATTGTAAACTTAATTCTAACTTTTGCACAGAATAGTAAGTTAAGAAAAAATTTAACTTTTAAAAGGCATGAGAAAGAAAGTGAAGAAAATTCACCAAAGAAAATGAAAAGCATTAAAAATTGAAATTTTTTATTATAAAAAGTGGCTAAAAATTATTATACAGGAAAAAGTTACATATTGTCAATAAATATGTTTTGTATAAAAATTGATTGATATTAAAAATTTGCAGATTCATATAATTTTAAATATATTAAAATTATTATATTAACTATATTGTATATTTATGTCCTCTCTTTCTGCAATACTGTAATTTGTTACCATTCTTTTTGGAGTAACAGATAATTGTTGAAGTAATTTCATCAAGTCTTTAATCAAAAAAAGTCAATATTTTAAAAATAAAGAATCACCTTGTTTGGAATAAATCTACTGCAGACCTCTTGGTTGCAATTCCTAGATAGTGAAATTAATGTAAAAATGAAATGCCATGTAGTGAAAACCAACTCTAATTATAAAAAAAACAATGCTTGTAAAATTCTACTTTAATGGCAAAAAGAGAAATTCTTTGTATGATTTATGAGGATTGTAACTTCTTTATATGTTTGCGATTGTCCATCATAAATATGGTATTCGCAGCCTTCTGAAACTGAAAAAGTACATGTAATTTAAATATATAGTACTAATTTCTCATAAATTTTAGCTAAGAGGTGATTCTGCAAATAAATAGTTTATTGATTTAGTAAGACTAAATGCTCAAAACCTGGTGCTTTTAGGATGATGAATTAATGTTAAAGTAAATTTTAATAATGACATATGCTGGAATTTTCCTAATATTATTGGAAAATAATATGGAAGACAATATTTGTAAGTAAAATTAAAAATAACTTTTAATTTTGTAAAAATTGTAACATTATTTAAAGGCAAATCCTATGAAATGAATTTAAGAGTTTTTTGCTTTGGTGTTAGTTATTTGTACCGTTTATTTAACTTAATGAATCAATATATGTAAGAACTATTGATAGTTATTTCTCTGAGAATGCAAAACTTTTAATGAAAATTTTGCTTTTAATGAAAATTACTTCAATTATTGATATCTTAATATTATATAAATATTTGTGTGCAGTTATTAAATTTGTATTTGTTTTATGATCCAGTATTTGATATAAATTTTTGTAAATACATTTCATTTTTTATTTATTTTACATTTGAGCCTTTCAAGATCTTCAGTACAGACCTGTTATTATTCACAATGGAGGAATTGCATCTCTCAAAATGTATAAAAAACTAAACATTACATTGATTGTGTAATGTTAAATATTTTTAATCCAAAAATCTACTTCATTAGAATAATATTGAATGTTCCTATTCCTGAAATATTTGAGCTGCATAATGGTGTTACATTTATTATATGTAAAATATGGCCATGTATTATGCATTTAAATAATAAATATATTAAAAAGAATGCCAGCTGTGTATGATAAGTTCTATGGTTTTTAGTTTATTAACTTATTGATTCAACTCTAGTTTAAGGCAAGGCTATTTAAAAAAATTTAAAATCTTTTTTAATTTGTTTATCCTATTTCATCTCTAAAAAAAGTAGCCACATAAAGAGAAAGCATAACTTAATGTTAGGAAACTTTTTACAATAATTTTAATAATCAATTCTTTTTTCAAAATCTTTTAAATTTGCAAATCAAAAGCTTTATTAATTATTAAACACTCTTAACTCACTTTGTATTTGATGGAACTTAAATCACTTATTGCAATAATTGTGACATTCTACTTTTAATTATAGGACTAAGGAAAAATCAGGAATTGGCTTTATTATTCTTTGGTTGAGTTCTTTATAAGTTTTTTCATTTTTAAATTAGAGAATAATTAATGCCTTAATGAGGATTAATTATATGAAGATTGATTTTTTGAATGTTAGAACAGGGTTCAAAACTATGAATGGTTATGTGATATGTAATGTGAAAATTCATTGATATAAAATATTTTGTTAAATGAGGAAATAATAACTATATATATTCTTTCGAGATAAATGGTACTGTTCTCCAGCTTGTTTCCTTGCACCTAGCCCTGAGTTGGGTTCTACCAGTTAGATAGAAACAGCCAGGTGCAGTCTTTGCGATTTTATAATAGTGTCCAAGCAGAAGACCCCCAGTGCTGGGCCTGCAAACTCTAGAGCTATTTTTTCACTTGGAGGACATTGTGACTACACACAACTTTAACATACCCAAGCCACCTTTAGCAAACAGGACACATTTTTTGTTAAGCAGGAATTCAAACTGACTACCTTCCGATAATGATAACGACTTACCAACCAAGCCACAGTGGTTCTGAGATTAATGGTGTTTAATCCATTGTCTTATTAAAAGGGATTAAACACTATTTAAAAGGTAATTATAGTAATTTAAGTAATGAATAATTTTTCATTAAAAAATTATATTTATATTACTAAACAAATATCGCAAAATAAATTTCTAATTATTCATGAAATATAATAATCATTCATTTCATTTTCTAAATTTTTGACTTTAGATAGAATGTTTCATTTCTGATTTTGTTTCTCTAAGTTTCCTTTTCCTATTCCAACTATGAGGGAAAACAGGATAATTTTTAAAAACTATTATCAATTTAATGGTTGTAGAAGATTTTCCTGATTAATGTATCAAAATTCTCCTCTTTGATTAACTATAGTAATACTAAATAGCATGAACATGTATTTTTATAAATGTTTAAATTTTATGCTATTAGTTGATTTCAACCTGTGGGAATGATAATTGTTTATTTAATTGAGGAAATTACTCTAATACCAATAGCAGTAATCATTATTTTGTATGATTTTCACGTAAAAAGTACTCAATAAAATTTTGTTAGCAATTTAATTTAGTTGACAAATCAGTCATATTTATTGGAAATTATAAATAAGAGATATTTTTTTGCCTTAGGGGGAAAAGAGGAAAAAACTGGGTTTCATTGATAAAAATTAGTTTGTCAAAAAAGTATGGATTGATCATTGGCAAAATATATGATTTCCTGCAGTATCTGTTGATAAGATAAAAAGGGAAGTCGAATTAATTTTGCTGAGCCTATATGACTAATAAAATAGCATTTGATAGATTTTATCATTTGAAAATTTATTGATAAAATTTTATCATCTAAAAAAATTGGTTCTTATAATTAAATGATAAAAAAATGTTTATATCCAGTAAATGAGAAAAAAGAACATTAATTTAGTTAAAAGTCACTTTATTGTATATGTCACTTTAGGATGTATTTTTTTATAGTAATGCTGTTGTTGCGATTTTATGAAGTGTCTTTTTTTATATTTGTAATTTACGAAAGTAAATATACTGACCATGGAAAGTTCATTTTCATTCTGAATCCATAAGCAGTCCTAATGTCACAAGCATTATCATTTGTAATTAAAGTCACATGCTTCATAGAAATTCAAATATAAAATTTCATCCTTATGTTAAGCTGTAGTAAACACACTTTTTGGAAAAATGTCATAATCATTATGTGATTACAATTGAATAATATTTCTAACAATCTAGTTGTAATTTAAGAAATAAAAAAGACAAAATGTTTCTGTAATCCATATTGTAATAACTCTGCTATTAGCTTCTTTGTGTGTAATTAAAATAATTTTCAAGAGTTTCATTTTTAATCATTTTTACCTGTATTATTAATTATAGTTTCTAGAAATATTGTATTCTTAAATTAGAATTTTTCTTTCTAGCGCTAAAAATGTTTCAAATAAGAAACAAAGGATTGTTTCTAAATATGTAATTGTATATGTAAAAATAAAACTTGTCAACAAGTGATTTAAATCTTGATTAAATTATTAAATTTAACTCACATAAAGTATAATAAAATTAAAAAAAGTAGACATCTAATAAATTCAAATCAGTTTCTATCTAAAATGAATGTTTGTATAATTATTTTAATATAAATTGTATGAATTCCATTTCAGATTTTTATGGTTATTTATATTCCAGCTTTTATTTTTTATATAATTGCATGCTAAAAATTTATTAGCATTTATGGCAAGCTTTATGTGGCTGCAACCTCATTTGAGCATTACAATTTCAAATGTATTTTGATAATTTAAATGCTCTAATTCTTATTTTCGAATTTATTTTCATAAAATTAAACATGTAAAAAATAAAACTTCATTTGAATGAAATATAGTGACATAAAATATTTTTACACATAAAACTACTTATTTTACATTTAAAATTTTTTAATTAAGCAAGCTAGCCATCCATTTATGACTTTGTATTTTACATTTTGCTGGTTTAGATATATTTAAAATCTCTTACCAAAAAATTTATAATTTTTAATTTAATTCATTTTAAATTGAGGAATTATTACTAAAATACCTTCCTGAGTCATAATTTAGTTTTCTATTCAAATTAAATTCTTAATTTGTTTTAATGCAATCAATGAAATCCAGTTTCTAGCACTTATTAAATTCCACATTGGTAGACCACCAAAAAAAAAAAAAAAACCATGTTTTCTGCAATTTATTTAATAATGCTATCTATCACAAAAAGACCTGGGGCCTGAGCAGCTACCAGGCGCGTCAGTAGGTGGTGGATCACTGAACGTCCTGTAGGA
Source organism: Latrodectus hesperus (assembly GCA_037975125.1). Lineage (NCBI taxonomy): Eukaryota > Metazoa > Arthropoda > Arachnida > Araneae > Theridiidae > Latrodectus > Latrodectus hesperus. The sequence continues at coordinate 26,909,300 of CM075859.1, forward strand.
ATGACAGGATAGCCTTGAATATAGAATCAGAGGCCGCGAACCAGCTCCCGTAAACCCTGGTGTTATGCGATCCGTGCCAAGGGCTAATTGGCACCGCGGTTAATTACTTCTAAGAAGTTTCCAGTGAATGCATAAATTAATGAATTACTATTATAACTAGAGAGTAATAATATAGTCAAGGATATTTTTATTTGTGGAGTGTAATTTTTTTTATTTTAATGTCAGCAAAATTATTGTTCATACTTTATTTTTTTAATTAATTTTGTAGTAAGAGAAACTTATAAGAATTATTTCTCAGCCATATATTTTAACTAATTAGATATTATTTCAACAATGTCTTTTTTTGTAAAAGATAAAAGAGAAACTTTTATTTAATTAAAGTTTTCCACTCAATTGAATATTCCAAATTATTATGACAAAAATTCTGAAAATTACTTATTTCATTGTTTAAAAGCTGAATTATTTTCCTTTGTAAATGTTAAAATTTGTTTAAGAAAACATTCCAGAAAGAGAGTGTAAATCTTAATTAATTCAAGAAAAATATAACAAACTAATACCCTAATAGCAGAGGCTGAGTGGTACTACAGTGGCCATTTACCGGTTTCATTGGTAACTCACTTGACACCGGATTTTTTCACCGGTGTGTGCCCATTAACTTACAAATGACACGGTCACTGTATTTTCTACCGCCTATTCTGAACGACACCGTCGTCGGCCACTGATAGAGTGGTCGCTGGTCGTCGGCTGCAGCATTTACCATTGAGATTGAAGGAAAGTAAAATCATGCGCAGACTTATTAATAGGTCTACGCATGCGTGGCGGCCATATTTAAAATCTATTGTTTACTTTAATTTTATCTGTATATTTATTTCCACTGGGTAGTTAGCTATTCTTAATTGTCTTACGAGGAATTATATTTTACAGAATTTTTTGGTAAGTACTATCAGTTTTTTAAATAAATAACGAGTATATATTCTTAAAATTAAATATATTTCCTGTAATTAATTATGTCACATTATTATCAAGCTAATCATTGTATTTGTGCAATTAAGTTAGAATAAACATTGCAAACAGTCTATTTTAAATGATACAAAATAACTTTATTGTGAAATTATGCTTTAATTTGTTCATTGTTTTTGAAATTTATAAATACCCATAATATCCATTAATAATCTACAATTATTATAACAATTAAAAAAAATGTAATGCATACTTGTATCATACCGCATGGTAAAACATCCATAAAGCGTTATGTTGACAATTTTTTTTTGTGTATTTTTGGTATGTGTTATTTTTAATGACTTTTTTTGTTTTTGTTTCTAAGATTAATATTTGAAGCTTGGAAATGAACAGGTTAGAATTTTCATATAAATTAAACGATCAAAATAATTATTCCAGACGGAATAAATTTCGTAAAATCCAATCTAATGTAAAAAGACTAATGTGAAAATCTAATGTAAAAGCTTTTATTAAACAGAGTAAAAAAGTATTGTTTTGAGTGTTACTATTTTATAACTGGAGAACTAAATTGTTGATTGGGTTACTTTATCATTCTCAGCAAAATTAGTAATAGATAAAATGTCTTTGAGACCTTAAAGATGATCAAATTCTACTTTTGATAAGAAAGTATTAAGTTATGTTTACAGAGTAAGTATAATTATCTTCATATACTTTATTTAATTCATATCTATTTTTTATAACCTTCTATAATCAAGGTGAGATTCATTGCAAGTTTACATTTAATGATAAAATTTATATCAGCAAATGAAGATAGTGGTATATAAAATTTGGGAAATAATATGCAGTAATGATTTCTTGACTTGCATTCAAAATTATAGAACTTTTTGTAATCATTAGGGATCAACACTTCCAGTTTACTAAAACTTGAAACATGTAAAAATATTTTATTAAATATTTTAAAAATAGGTTCATTTAAAAAGTATTAAATGGTTAATTAATTAATAAGATTTTTGAAACTTAATCATACTCTTCTATATATATATATATATATATATATATATATATATATATATATATATATATATATATATATATATATATATATATATGCCTTGACAGGATTTTGCAAAAAGTTCGCATGTTACATATAAATATTTTGTTTTTCATAATTTTACCAAATATGTGAGCTTCAAAGTGAATCATTGTTTTTATAGAATAAACTTTGATTAAAAGAATATAAAACAAAATATTTTTAAGAAAATGGTCAATAACAATCTATTTACAATTAAAAAACTACTTATCCTAAAAACAGGAACAGAATTTATTCATTAAATATTTTTCACATAGCTTTCAAGTTGTAGAATTCGTAGAGGAAACAGGTGATAAAAATGTGGCAGTTGTTGTATCTAATTGGATGGATGGAAATATGTGTTACTGGCCTCCTTATAAGACGCCTAACAGAATTAGGCGTGCTATTGAAGACTTTGAAGTTCCTAATGAAAATTGGATGAAGGTCTCATGTCGTTGCCTGTCATCTTGTGGTTTGTTATTATCTTGGTTTTATTAGCAATGATTTGTTCATACTTAAATTAGTTATATTTTGTAATTACTATGTTCATCATAAATATTATTACAATTTTGAAAAATTCTGTGTATTTAATTTCATTTAATAAGGAGATTAATAGTTTTTTTTCTTTGTAAGATGTGGATTTTTTTAAGTTTAATTTTAATATTTATAATTTTTCTTTTTAGTAATAAAGTAATAATAAATTAGTAATAGAGTAATAAAGTTCTTATCCAAAGATGAAAAAAGAAATGCCAGTTTCTTTGTTTTACTAGTTGATCAATGATAAATTTTAAGGAGTAAGCCAAAGCAGTATATTAATATAAGTTATGATGCAAATTTTGTAATATATATAACAAAATAGTATACAAATATTATATTGAAGAAATATGTGTTGATCTACTTTTTGCAAAGAAAATTGTATTTAAATTTTTACTGTGATATGTTTTTTAGAAATAATTCTAGAAAGCTGATTTAGCTTTAAAATTTTCTGGAATTTTTTTCAACATAATTTAAATTTCCTAGCAATTTAAACCAATTGAAATATAAAAAAATAAAGTTTAAAAACATTAAGTTTCTATATAAAAATATTTGACAGGTAAATTAGCTTTAACATGGATTTGGAAACTGGAACTTCATTTGAATTTATTTTTCTGATATTTTGTTATTATTTTCAGATGACTATTTTGACTAATAAAGTTGGAACAAGTTCCAGTGATGTTATAAAAAGAATTCTGATGGAACTGATGACAAACAAGTTGTCAAAACAATACAACTGGAAGGACAGTAGAGGTGTGAAGCATCCCTTTTCCACCCTTCAGAATGTTATGAATTTGATAACAGGTTAGCATTTTGTTTTTAAACTTTCTAAAGCTAACTGCTTGTAGAAATAAATTTTAAAAGTAATATAGTGCAATATGAAATTATTAAATTCAAGCGTAAAAGTTTATGAATTGAATTTAATCAAAATTTTCTAAATCATAATCACTGTAACAAATCATAAGAACATAATATTTCATGTTTCTGAAATAATTTTAATTGCATATTTTTATTATTCTAGGTTTAACGTATGTAATTTAAATTTATATTGTGTTTGTAACTTAAAATTGGGAAAAATTGTTATTTTCTATTTTCATTTATGGATTACTTTTGTATTTTTCAAATGCCAAGTTTACCATTGGATCAAAATGTTGATTGTAGTACATAAATTAAATTTAATAAATTTATTTTTTCCCCAAATTTAAATCTTAATTTTAATATTTTAACAACTTAACATTTAATTTTTGTGATATTTCCATGTAATGTTATATCAATTATAAAAATGTTAACCTTACTTTGTTTCTGTTGTTACTTTATTTAACATTTATATGAGTAAAATTTGTTTATTTGTAGCTTCTACTTGCCACCATGTCAGCCGTATAACAGATATGGATGTACAGCAGGACATCAAGAAATGGCTGATGCGTGCTCCAGATAGAGATGGGGGAGGGGCACTTGAAATGGGCTTTGGAAAAAGCCCAGTCTAATGTTAATATGTTATAATAATAATAAAGATTTATCTTTTGTGAACATTTTGTTTTTGTGAATAAATTCATAAATATTGAAGTAGATTGTTTAACAAATATTAAAATAAAAAATGCTGTAAAATAGGGACACTTTATCTGAATATATAACTGAATTTTTAATCTTATTACAATAATATATTTAATACACTTGTTACCAAAAATTTGTAACTCATTTCTTTTATCACTTTTAGCTCTGCAAATATTGCTTTTAGAAATGTTCTAGAATATTCATATTTAAGTCAATTTTTCAACTATTAATAGAAAATATCAATATATATATATATAAAACGTTAAGCTAAGACCATAGAATCAAAGTTGTCTGTTCTATATTAAAATATAGAATCAATGTTTTATTTTAAATTTATCAAATGTATCTAGTTGAGAATAATTTATACCTATTTTTACAAATATATTAAAATTAATTGAATTTCTATGATTTTAATTTCTAAAACTGAATCTATGCACACATGTTAAAATATATATCTTATAAAAACAATAAAAAATTTAGATATTTGCAATTAAATTTCCAGTGTTAAACTTGTTAAGAAAACATTAGGAAAATCAACCTGCTAATTTATTTTTTCTAAAACTGGGAATTATTTAAAAAAAATCTTAATATTGTCATTTATTTGATTTTTCATAACAGTGAAAAAAATTAAAGCAAATCTATAAAACTGAAATTATTGAAAGTTAATTTTGTGTCCTGCAATGAAAACTTGAAATACTGAAATGTCCTATAGTGAAAAAATATTAGATATTGGGTAAAATACATTTCATATTAATTTCACTTACATAACTGTACTATATAAATTATTACATTTTGAATTTATTTATAAGTATTAAAAAATCCTTTAACACAAATATTTTTTATCACTTAAAACACTTATAAATATATAAATATTTAAAATAAGTTTTCCTAAATATTGTCAGGCTTATCAAAAATACACTATTGTTAAATTATTTTTAACGATAGTGTATTTTTAATATTTAAGCCGGAAAACAGCACAGGTACACGAGTAGAATACAAAATTGAATGGCAAATATCATCGATGCACTCACTCCCTTTTCATCGAATTTTAAAAAAGTCATCGGGCCATAAACTCATCACACCATGCACTTCAACTGAACGGGCGGCGACACCGCAGCCGCTCTCTGGCCGAGGTGACAAAAGGTCCACTGTTCCATGCACTTTTGCCGCACAGGGGCCGCTGAGATTCCATCGGTTCAAGTCGTTAACCCAATCACCACCCCAGTGTTGAATTGCTACTAGGGTAGATTTTATTTTTAATGCACATAATTTTTATTCTGATTATTTACATTATACATAAATATTAATAAATATAATTTCACCACCTTTTGTCTTTGAATACTGTGGAGTTCACCACGCAGCATCTGAAAATAAAGTACATTTAAAATAATTAGCAATAACAATTAACATTTTCAGATGAATAACCTCAGACAAAATAGTAAAAATCCTGAAGACAATTTTCATCAATATTTAATTTATTTCTTATCAATCTGATTAATACATTAAACTGATTGGATGTAAATCTCGTTATTAAAAAACAGCGTAAATTAATCAGAAAAATATCAAAAATTTCCTTCACTAATTTCAGACATTAAGTAACTTTATAAAAACATAGTTAGAAATATTTTTATTTTAATTCAGTAAATGTTTTAAATATATATTTAGTAATTCAATTTCTAAGAAATATCACCTTTGTAAATATGGTAACCTTTGTGTTTGATTAAATAATTAAAATTACAAAATGTTTGAAATATGTTACAAACATCTTCAAATTATCAAATAGAATTGAACATTACTTTTATAATGAAAACAGTGCTTAAGTAATCAAACAGAGAATTGAATTTATATATTAGCGCTTACATAAATATATTTCATTAAAAAAATTTTTTATGAGAAAAGTGTATTTTTTCATCATTTCTACAAAAGAAAACTTTCAATGACATGCTTATTCAAACATTGCACTTACCTAAAACTAACTGCTTCATATTCAGTTCATTAAAGGATTTCTTCGTAGCACCAAAATAACTGAACTCAGGTGCAAGTTTATTGGCCATCAATTTTTTTAGTGATGCTTATGGTGCAATTCCCAGAAGAAGTTCCCCCAGACAAGCTAAAAAAGTGGCACTGAAACAAAACAAATAAAAATATAAATATTTTATAATTTAAATTTGAAATTACTGTATTAATTTTGGCAACATCCATACATTATGTAGTCATAATAATAATTATTATTTACAGCATAAAATTCACATAAGTTTTAGAAAAATAAATCTAATATATATTCCTATACATTTAATAAAGCATATACAGGGTGATTCAAAACAACGTGGACAAACTTACATGATAGATCAGTCATACAACAAGGATCAAAAATCACATATGAACAGCGGGTCGCAACTGCGATCCGGAGCCGCTACAGGGCATCTAAAAAAATACATAACACAAAGAGAAGAAACGAAATCTTTATTGTTAATGACTCACTCACATGCAACTAATGTCGAGCTTACAGGAAATGCTCAAAGTTTCTTCCAGATGCATCGAGACACGCCTGGCATCTACGTTGCATGGAACAGCGCACCTTCTCAAAAATACCAGGTGTATCTCGAACACATCCTGCTGCCTCAACAATCCTTCCTACCAAGTCCTCCGGCGTTGCAACAGGTGTTTCATAGACAAGGCCTTTTAAAAATCCCCATAAGAAAAAATCCAAGGGAGACAGATCTGGTGATCGTGGTGGCCATGCGATCGGTCCACCGCGACCAATCCAGCCGCCAGGAAAAGTAGCCTGCAGATGTGCTCTGACGGCTGTGCTGAAATGTGCAGGAGCTCCGTCGTGTTGAAATCGAATGCGTCGACGAATAGGCATCGGAACATCATTCAGCATTTCTGGTAGAACCTCTTGCAAGAATGTTAGATAAATGGAGCCGGTAAGTCTTTCTGGGAGAATGTACGGACCGAGTAAACAGTCTCCTACAATGCCACCCCACACGTTAATGGAACATTTTCGTTGTGCGCCATGCGGACGTATGGCATGGGGGTTTTCATCCGCCCACGTATGGAGGTTGTGAAAGTTCATCACACCCTCTAATGAGAAGGCAGCCTCATCAGTGAAGAGAACACTTGCTGCGAAGTTTCGGTCTGCATCATTTTCGTGCAAAAACCACCGCGCAAAATCCATACGTTTGCTGTAGTCTCCCAGATCCAGTACCTGGACGCGTTGTAAATGATAAGGATGTAGTCCTTCGTCATGTGCAATGCGCCAGACGGTAGATTGGGGGATATGGGTCACTCGGGATACAACTCGTGTACTTGTTGAAGGATTACGCTCCAGTTCTTGGACAACCCTTTCTTCAGCATCAACCGTCCGAGTTGTTCGTTGGCGACCAGTATCCAGCTTGTGCACGTCGAACGAGCCGGTTTCACACAATCGTCGATGCAGAGTGGCAAAGAATGAGCGGCTAGGCAACTGTCTACCAGGATATTTCGCACCATACATTCGCAAGGCTTCTCGTCCATTACATTTGGCCATGCCGTAAATTAAGTGCATGTCAGCCATTTCGCGGTGTGTGTAAGTAGCCATAATACACCCAACGCATCCACGGCTCGAATGAAGACAATCTCCGTTTGCTCAAGTCGTGTTTGTTTAGTACGTCCTCTCGTGACTCTAGCGCGCTCTACAGGCGTTTGCGACCCACGGTTCATATGCGATTTTTGATCCTTGTTGTATGACTGATCTACCATGTAAGTTTGTCCACGTTGTTTTGAATCACCCTGTATATAAACAATAATTATTTAAACAATACAAAATCAAATCAACTATAATATAGTAACAGCGCAATACAACACAATTTCTTCTAATAGACGTCGATATGACATCAGGTGGATGTCCTCTAATCCAGTAGATGCCTCATTTTGGTCCAGTTTAGATACATGGCACGTCAAATATCATAATACCAATTTTAGAATTGTTTATCTTTTTCATTACATATATGCTAAACCTAAGGGACTAATTTCTGGAAAAAATATACTATTTAATCTTTTACCATTTGGAATTGATTAAATAACTGAAATTACAAAATGCTTAAAATTTGTAAAGAATCTTCAAATTAGCAAAACAAGAATTAATAGGTAAAATTAACATTACCATTAAAAGAACAGAACTTAAATAATAAAATATAGAATTGAATTTACATATTAGTGTTAGATATAAACAGAAATGTTATTTACTAAGGAATATATTAAATGTTTTGATTAAACATTTTTACAACAGTAAACTCTAAATAAAATTTAATACATGATATATTTATTTACAATTTGCACTCAGTAGAAACAAATTGCCATGTTTTTAATCCTTTAAAGGATTTATTTTCTTTTGCTCTACATTAGTTCCAAATAAGCATAAATAATATAGAAAAATTAAAATTTCTTTTTAATTTGCTTATTTTAAATTTAATCTCATCCTCGGTTATATAAATTTGTTATTCTCATTTAACTGAAAAGGAAAACAAAATTTAGAATTTATAAATGAAGTACATTTTATCTCTTAAAAATAAAATTCAACTTTATCAACCAAAATAATTAAAGTATAACACAATAAAAAAGTTTAAAATCTTAAATATAAAAAGCTAACTATTTATAATACAAATTATTAATTCAATTTATTTGAAACTAGGTTCAGCCCATCATAAGCAATTTTTCATGCAAAGCAGAGCAGAATATGAAACACTATAGAAAAAATGAATTTCCAATCAATATTCAATAAATAAATGATGTTTACTGTGATCAAATGTGTACACTTTTTTTAATATTCAAATTAGATTAATAAAGAAGACATATTTAATAGAACTAAAAATCAGGTTATTGTGTGAAACATAGATGCCATTCAGCTTATTTTTGCCAGTAAAGTCTTGGAAGTCTGTAGAAAAGTGAACTACTACAAAATAACTTTAAAGGAATACAATTAAAAATAGAAGAATATTGATATTTCTGTTTAAATCTAAATCAGAGAATCATTTATTAAATCAAATTAATAAACAGAATTTGAATGGAAGTCCACATATAATATTTATTCATGAAACTGTTCGTTGTTCTGTTTACGTAATCATTTTGCTTTTTAATTTCACTGAGAGCGTGCTTCTTAACTTCCTTTCAGGGCATACACATGCAAGCAAATGGTTTGAATTTCAGAAATTTCTGTTAGTTACTAATTTCATTTTTTTTACAGTAAACTAAATTTTTCTCATACAAAAAGGTTTTAACTATATTGACTTAAAAATAACTTTAGTGAAAATGAAATCAATGTATTAAGAGTTTCATATGCTATTATAATTTATGATTTTTTTCCTGAAAATATGTGAGCGTTCTTATATTAATTTACTTAGATATTTAAAGTGTGATTAAAAAAATAATTTATTTTAAGATATTATGATCAGATAGTTTTTGTAAGAGTATTAAACAAAATAATACAAAACAAGAATATAAAAAATATCCAGCATCACAAGCATTATGGAAGTAGGAAATTTTGCCACCAAATTAAGAGTACAGAAAATATTATAGAAAATCAATTTTCACAGATCACACTGTCACATTCTAAATGCTTAATCACTGAAGATGTACACATTTCATACTAAATGATTTAACATAATCTTAAACATCATTTTTCCTTAAAATAAAAAAAAATGCTTACTTCAAATTCTAGAACCTTTAGTAGACAACAAGAGAAGTTCTCCAGAAAAGTAAGAATTCCAAACCTGGTATGGGAAATAAACATATCTTCCATTTAACTACAAAATACAAAAATTAATTTTCAAGTATACATTTTAATAGCTCTTCATTTGAAATATTAGTCCAGCATGCATTAAAATAATTGGGTAATATAATTTTTTCTAGCTAAGTAGCAAAATCTTGAACTATTGATTTAAAATTTGATATTCAATAAAAAAAACACTCAAATTTTTAATTCAACAGTAAAAAGTATTTTAATTAAACATTAAATCTTTGAATCAAATCCTAATATTGATTAATTTTTATCTTCTGGAAATCAAGATATACATACATAAGTCTTTGTATGACAAAATAATAAATTTAAGTAAATTTAGAGAGAAAAAATGGTTTTTAATAAAGAAAATTACTTTGTAGTATTTTCATCCTAATCGCAATGTTTGCATTTTTAGCAAAAAAATAATTTTAAAATTTAATGACAAAAAAATTATTACATTCTGCTATCAAGCACAATTTATAAATAAAAGCAATATTTACCTTTTAACGTTAATTTAAAATAGTTACAAATGTAATTTTTTAAAGTAAAAATACACTTCCAACATGGTTTTCTACACATTAGATAACACTACTAAGTTTTTAAACCTTATTTCTATTATGACTTCTTTGGAATAAAAATAAGTTATTTAAAAAGAAAAGCAATTATTTTTTTACTTACTTCGTTAAACACTTCTTAACGTAGCAATAAACGACTGTAGACTGTGAGGCAAACGATAATTTAAAATTATGAAAGCAATAAACATAAATAATTACAATTGCAGTTAATTACTTACTTTTAATACTTGTCACGATAACATCCATTATGGATGTCTTAAGTAAGTCCACCATGCACGTCCAAATTACATCTATCATGGACATATAAATTACGTCTATTACAGATCCAAATGCTAATAATCCAAAACTCATCCATATTGGATGTCAATCCGACGTTCATATACAGTCGATAGAAGACCATCCAGTTCACATCTAACCATGGACGTCTTTATGACATCCAAAAGGTATCCAGGACGTCTTTTGCACTCTATGGATGTTTAAAAGACGTCTAATAGACGTATGTGGTTGCATGGGACGATTAGTCAATATAGGGCCAAGCTATTTTGCTACTTGGGATGGCAAAATAATATCCCACACAACACAAGTACGTCCAGTGGACGTCCACTGGATGTTATTTGGATGATCCACCGTGATCCAGTAGACATCCACTGGACGTCCATAAATGATCCAGTGCACCATCCACTGACCGTCCAGAAGACATCCAGTAGACGTCTAATGGATGTCCACAGATAACCACTGGTGGACGTGTTTTGGATATGACGTCACATAGCATTGGTAGTGACGTCATTAATCTGACACGGCAGAATGCGCATGATCCTCCAATCATATACTATTATTTTTTATGAATGGCCGTTTCTTATGTTGTGAAATATTTTGTTGTCACTTTTAAATTTTTATATTCAACTGAATTGCGTAAATATTAAATAAATAATTTTTAATTTGCTTACTTTTACTTTATAAAATATTAAAATTAACTTAATTTCAGAAAAATAAATTTTACTAAGTATTCATATAAAAGATATTTTATTTCTTACAACACAGGAAATTTTTCAGATTAATTTTAAATTTCGACTTACCTTAAAAAAGTTGTAATTCCAACATAAAATGCTTTAAGTATTACATGCAAATCACAAATATTAATTATTTGCTTTTAATTAAAGGTATTTGAGCATGAAAATATTGATTTACAATAAAAAAAATCTATATTGTAGAAAACATCAAATGCAATAAATTTGGTTCAATTACACAGCTATAGAATAAATATATATCTAATGTAAAATATCGATTTTAATTCTTAGTATCACTTTATTTAAAACATTTTGCTTTAGAAATTTGACATCGATTCAATTGAGCGTTATCAAACCAGAAAGATAAAAAATGAACTTAAAGCAAGAAAATGCACATGTATATTAAATAAATTTGGATTTTTCTTTGAGTATTAAGTTTCAAAACAGAGTTTTAAGGGATTAAAGGTAGCCTTATATTTACCAAATCTATTCAGTCACTTTTAATTTATTATTTATAAAAATATTACATTCTAATTACACATTATGATTAAAAAAGTTTGGCAGATGGGATATCCCATTTGATTTTTTAAAAATAAATGATATATTTCTGTTTTGTGATGTTTAACATCACAAAAAATGCTCAACAGAATATTTTGATATAATATGAAGAGAAAATGCGAAAACGCAGTAAGGACTTTTGCGAAACAAGCAAAATAAAAAATAGACCATTTACAGTGAGAAATTAATGTTTGAAAAACTTTTACAGTAATAAGTAAATGCAGCATTATACTAATAGAACATGTATTTTAAAATGAATTCAAAACATCATATAAATAAAACATTTTATTATTCTACAATTTTTTTCAATTCATTCAAATATCTAGTTTTTGCATGCCGTAACCAATTTTTCACACAGGATATAAGTATTGCATCAGTAACATTGCACAAAGCTCCATTTTTTCTTACAGCATCTAGAAGAAAAAAACATTTAGAGATTTGAAAATAATTATTATGACATTGTAAAAGTTGTGCTGATAAGCGAATGTATTCTTTATTAATAGAGTTCAAAATCACATAATGAAAAAATAAAAATTCAGGAGTTTAAAGTGTTGTATCATTTTGTGTAGAACATGTATTTCAATTAAACTTAATTATAATGAACTTATTTAATATTCATATTTTTTCAGTTCTATATTTAAGTATTTTGTTAAAAAATTTCACAATTATTTTTTTATAATTTTGAAGAATCTATTTTTATTTTTAAAAGTTCTTTTACAATTTCTAATTTGTACAAATTAAAATTATAATTATGAGCTATTTTCTTCTTGTATGGAATTATTATTATTTTTTTTCAATAAATTGTGGACGCAAAGTAAATGAAAATCACTATGTTACTTTTAAAAGGTGGCTCAATCACAGGAGTTACTACTACCGGTACCAAATGCCCCAAACATGTAGATTATCGTACCAGAATGGATTTGTTAGCAATCTATGACTATTCCAAAATCTGTTTGTTTTTTTTCCATATCATAAATACAATAAGGGATTAATTGAAAATTTCTTGTGGGTCCACTTGTTGATTGTAGTCTTCAAATACCGAATCCTGATTTAATTAAACTAAACACTTTCTCATGAATTTATATCAGTTCCTGAATCCATTAATTTGTGCATTTGTCTACTAATATAAATTAGTAAAGCAGAAAATTTAGTTTACACTAAAACAAACATGAAATCTTACCAAAAGCTAGTTGACAAATTTTTAGACTATCAAATGATTTAATAGCTAGTAACTTACCCAAAATGTAAAGAAGCAGAATTTTAAAAAAATAGAAACATTTTCCGATACTTGCATAAACACGAATTATAATATGAAATGAACATGTACCTTATAATTACTATAATTGAAAATTAGTATAGTAAATTACTTCACCTCAAATGATTACATAAAAATTAATTTACATCAGATAAATATTTGTTGCAAATTAAATCCAATTTTAAACAATTTTTACAAATAATATTTTTAGAATATTTTTCCTTGCTTAATTTTACAAGTTACGATAACATTCATAGAGCTAGGAGTAGTGGCATATCCTATCAAATGCATTAGGTCTAATTGAAGCCATCTTGGTTGGAGCATGAAATGCTAGTAGGGATGAACGCCTTGAGTGATTCATAAACTACGCATGCTCAGTAATAGTACAATTTGCACATGCACCAATATTTTGATAAGTATAGCAAAGAATAACTTCAAATCAATTAAAATACATATTTTTTCATAAAGAAAACAATTTGTCTAGAATATATTTTTTGTGTGAAATAAAATGCAATATTTTATAAGCTGAGAAGAAAGTTATAAAAATTATTTAATTACATAAATTTCTTTCAAGATTAGAAATTTTATTTTTGTCATACATGTCACTCACCTATATAATTTAGTGCATTTAACGAAAAAAATGACTATTAGTAGAGGAAGGTTTTAAATGTAATAAATCACTAAATGTAATTCTTTTACACACCTTTTCACAAAATGGTAATAATTTAAATAAATTTCTTTTATAGAGTGAAATTAAAAATAAACACAATATGCTTCAATATTATTTTATTGAATACAAAACATTTCTAGATTATTTATAAAAGGAGGGTAACATATTATTGACCTTTAAAAAGAATTGCTTTTGTATACAATTATAGAGTTCACATTATTTAAAGTATTTTTAAAATAATGCTTAACACTGACAACAAAATAATACTTAATTACAGCTTTAATTAGTTAGATGTCATGATTATCCAGAGGATCATGATGAAATTTATGAAGTTTCAATTGAGGAAAAAAATATTTTTTTAATATTTAAAGCAGATAAAACATCCAATTCACATTGAATGTTTATTTTTCTGACATTTTTCACAAGCTAGGAAATAAGTTATAAAAATAATTTAATAACATAAAAATAATTTAAGTTTTAATAATTTTTGTTATTTTTCAAGGTTAGAAATTTTATTGTTGTCATATACATGTCACTCATCTATATAATTTAGTACCTTTAAAAAATGTGATTGTTAGTAGAGGAAGGTTTTGAATGTAATAAACCTCCAAATGTTATTTTATTGCACACTCTTTTCACTAAATGTTAATAATTTTTAATTAAATTTCTTTTATGGAGTGAAATTAAAAATAATCATAGTATGTTTAAATATTACTTTATTAAATACAAAAAAATCTCTTGATTATTTATACAAGGAAGCTAATATATTACTGACCTTTAAAAATAATTGCTTTTGTATATAATTGTCCTATAGAGTTCAAATTGTTTAAAGTGTTTTTACAATAATGCTTAATACAGATAACAAAATAATGCTTAATTACAGCTGTAATTAGTTGGAAGACATGATTATCCAGAGGATCATTATCAAATTTATGTAGTTTCAATTGAGAAAATATATCTTCAATATTTAACACAGATAAAGCATCCAATTCACATTGAATGTTTATTTTTCTGACATTTTTAAATTTTGAAAATGAGTGTAACATTACATTTCTTCTAAATACAGATTCACACACTTTACAAATCTTGTAAACATCATCTGATGGGTATATCAATTTACCATGTGATTTGAAGGAAATCAAGGACAAATTATAGGGAGTAACTGCTTGTAATACATTTAAACATATTTCACATTTAATAAGTTGGTTTAATTTTTTTACTACAAATCCAGCAATATAATAAATTATATCACAAGAAAATTCATTAAGCAAGTCCAGTTTAAAATTTATATCTTGCTCTTCTATCATCAAATCAGGACTTCTATTTAAGGTTGTTAATGAAGAATGTACAATATTATTTTGAGAGGTTGCCATATTAATAACATTAATAGGTGAATTGTGACTAGGTACACTTAAAATACTGATTTCAGTTAAAGGAATACAATTACCAGAAGATGCAGGTTACAATTCTGCATTCACAAGCAATTTTTTTATAAGCTGCTTTGAATTGGCGAGCTGTTGGATTGTTGTTGGTGCCACCATGAAATCTTATTGATGAAAAGAAAAGTTCTAAATGATCTTGGCTGACCTTATAAAATGGAAAGTAAAATAATGGAGGATTTGCAGGACAAATTAATGATTCTGCTAAATGCATACTTTAAATCCTAAAAATCCAATTTTCCTGTTGGAATCTAAAATATTTGGACCTCCAACACTTACCCTCAAATTGGAAATATAATCATCTGCTTGCTTTATAAATAATTTAATATTTTGCATATCAGATTGACTTAGAGCTTTTTTAAAACCATGTTGTTTATTAGACCTAGAATTTAAAATATCAAACAAAGTGTTAAAAATTCTTAAAATATAATAAAAATTATTGAATGTTATGCATTGTTTAAAACAAAAAGTTTCAAAAAAAATTTTTTTTTAAATATCAACAAATTATGAAAATTTTGATTTTACAAGAAAATTCTTTAGAATTAAATGTAAAGATATATTCTACCTTTTAAAATGATTAAAAGATATTTTTTATTTCTCATTAGTAAAAGTTATGAATTTTGAAAATATTTTTATAACAATCTTACCTTCTGCAAATAGGATAAGCATCATCTCTTAATCCGACACAAGAAAGAGATATCCGCTCTATCATTTCTTCGGGAAATGTGCTAAACACAGTTTACTATGTTTGGAGCGAAGCCAATTTTGCCGAAGTACAACTTTGATCCAAATTTCTCTCCGCTGCTCATCTTTCGGAAAACTATTAACAGAAATAAAAATAATAGAAAATGACATCTTTCATTCAAAGTTACAGAATATAGTAAGAATGGAACTAAGTTCCTTGTGTATAATTATTTCAGCTAAATTATCAATGACAGAAAGACAAAACTGATTTAACTTGATATCTGCCCAAGTTAAGCTTTGTATCCTATATACCAAAACCATATTCATATAAGCATGCAAATGATAAATTGCCATTTTGTATGAAATATTTCTAATGCTTAATTCCAGAATAAAGAAATATTATTAAATTTAACCAACACATTTATTACTAAATATTTTAATGACAAACATAATTGTGTTTTGGGACAAAATATTATTTTAATATAAACTAACTTTAACAGATAATAAGAAAACATACATGAAATAAATATAACATATAGAATATAAAATCATAACAACTTGCTTATTCTTCACTAGAATTAACATTACCCACACAACCACAAATATCTATGTGATAACCAGGTCAATTTCAATTCATATCCAGATATCTATTAGATCTGCATCACATCCTTGAGATATTCAAATGTCCATTGATTTTCAAAACTTGGATGTCCACTAGATGTCATAAAATATCATCTAGACATTAACTTTTGGATATTGGAAAGAGATCTCATAGATATTTAAAACTATTGCAAATTGAATATCCATATTTTGTAAGGGCTAGACATCTGACAGAAATCTAGATATCTACATTTTGGATATTTGTAATATCAAGCACTACATGTCTACTCAACATTGATAAAAAAAACTACACTTACAAAAAATTCTGAAATAAATTTTTTTAATCTTTTATACCTATAATTCTGATATATATTTATATATATTGATATTAAAAATATATAGGTTATAATAAACTGAAAACTGTTTTCATCACCAAGAATGATTAAACTTGTTTGCTAAAGAAAGTATAATTATAAATTTATTATATTTTCTTGTCTTGTCTATATATATTTTCTTGATAAAGACTTGTTATCAAAATTATTATTATTAATATTCTCAAATTTTCTTTTATTATAGTTAAAGTATTTAAAATAATTGTAAAATTTTAAGTATAACTATAATTTTTTTAAGTACAACATACAATACTAAATAAAACTCTTATTTCTTTTGCAAAATCCTGGTACCTTAATTTATTCAATTACAATGTATCCATTGATGTACTATTCAATGAGCTTTTGAAGACAACTTTTCAAAACGTTAAAAATTATTTAATATATTTCATAACAGTGAGGTAGAATCAAAATATGAACAATTTACTAAGCTTTTCATACAATATATACATCAATCAAAATCTCACATTTAACTAGTTTTCATCAGTTCTAAATTATAAAACAGCAAATTAGGTGACACATCATTACTTTTGATGGCAAGAGAGAAATGAATATTTTATATACTAAACATAAAAAATCTGATTTGACAAATAGATATTTAAACATTTGATTTATCTCAGAAAATTAAAGAACAATTTGACACAACCGTTAAATATTACTTAATGTTCTAAACTTCTTTAACAATGTATACAGATGGACATAAAGGCTTTTACTTTTATCTAAATTTATCAAAACTAATACTAGAATATTAAATTTGATCAACACATTTATTACTAAATATTTTAGTGATAAACATAATTATGG
The DNA here is from genome assembly GCA_037975125.1 of Latrodectus hesperus. Classification (NCBI taxonomy): domain Eukaryota; kingdom Metazoa; phylum Arthropoda; class Arachnida; order Araneae; family Theridiidae; genus Latrodectus; species Latrodectus hesperus. Next base: position 26,927,156 of record CM075859.1, read on the forward strand.
TTTTTGAACAAAAATGTTACTTTAATATGAACTAACTTTAACATATAATGAAATTACATACATGGAATAACTATAACATATAGAATGTAAAAACAAAACATTTTGCTTATTCTTCACTTGGATTAAAATCACTTATGGAAGACACATTATACAATATAAAAGATGCTTATATATACAAATATATGCTTAATTGTCATAAAAAACAAATTATTCTTAACTTTTTCTAAAAAAGAAACATTCTATAAAAACTATAACAATTAAAATATATATTTTAAGCTATTTTTATAACCCTTTGCAAACTCAGGTTTGAGGAAGAGTAGATGAACATGCAAAAGTACTGTATATTAGTTCATGATAAAAAAAATATTCCGCATTGTAAATGAATTTTAAAATTTTTTGAATATTTTTAAGGTAACCAAGAACAATTAACTGGGTTATAAAAGGATTAGTAGAATTACTGTCCTTAATCAAAACACATTATATTCGTTAACATTAACTGATATAAGAAGCTTAATAATAATTAGAAAGAAAATTTATACATAAATTATATATTTTTTATTTCCATGTACTAAAATATCGATGTACCATACATAAGCCTTAGAAAGCATGCATAGAGTTAATCATTGCTTTATGGTTCCATACATAGAACATGAATTTCAATATTGTTTTAAACTAGAAATTACTTTAAAAATAATATAATTTAACAACTATTAAACTATCTTTAACGTAATGTAATTTTTTGCAATTATAAATACATTATAAAACGATAGCTAAGCAAATTGCGAATAAGCAATACTTAAGCAGAGCACAAAATTTTTCTTACCTGTGAAATGTTATTCCTTCCAATTTCTTGCTCTTTCTATTAGTGCATCCGAATGCTACACAAAATCCCATTTCTTCTTTTAAATTCAGATTAAGAAAATAATATAGCTTAATTATCAAAAATTAAGAAATAAATTTGTCACAGTTATGGTAAAGGAATACGAAATAAGCGCTTTTCTTGTCTAACCAAGATGGCCGCTTGGTTACAGTTGATACTTCATCGAAGTCCAGATTACATCCACAACGAATGTCCAATAGACGTCTATTTTTAATCCACACATATCCATGATTAATGTCCATAAATTGACGTCTAATAGACGTCTATTAGACATCCATAGTGGTCGATCAGCAAACATCCACTGAATAGCCTTTCATGGACGTCCAGTAGATGTCTATTTATCATCCATAACGTCCACTGGATATGGTGGACCTCTCGTGGACGTCCATTAGACGTTCTTGGTTGTGTGGGATATTTGCCCTCATGAAAAGCTAACTCGTTCTTCCTATTACCCACAAAGAAATTTGTAAGAAATAAAGCCATATTTTACAGTATGCATTTTAATAAATTTGTTATAAAATTGATTAAAAACCAGGATGAAAATTATATTAGCTAAAATAAAATAAGTACTTATACTGGTAATTTTCCTTTCCAATAGTAACAAAGGTTTGCTTCTATGGAAAATTTTCTAAGACAGTTACTCAGTAAATAATGAAGAAAGAATGTGTGAGTGATAAATAATAAGTAACTTTTTAAATACTTGGAAAATGACCAATACGGTTCTATCTCTTGCAGGCCCCACTTCAGCCGTGTCCACCAATCATGAGTGTTGCTCAGAATGCAACTAGAACAGCTTAATCTTAAAATTTTCAATCAACTTATATTTAGATCTATAACTGTAACTGCATAAAGTTTAAGCCGGTTAGAAAACAAAAAGCGTCTCTAGAGTAATATTTTGGAATTTTTTTTAAGAATTTAATTAAAATCTGGTTCAAAATGTCTTTAGGAGTTCCTGTTAAAATGTTGCATGAAGCTGAAGGCCATATAGTCACATTGGAGACAATTACTGGCGAAGTATATCGCGGAAAATTGGTTGAAGCTGAAGATAATATGAACTGTTCTATGTCTTCTATAACGGTAACTTACAGAGATGGACAAGTTGGAAAGCTTGAAAATATTTATATACGAGGTAGTAAAATTAATTTTCTAATTTTACCTGACATGCTTAAAAATGCACCGATGTTCAAAAAGACCGGACAGAAGTATGGTGCACCGCCTTCAAGTGGTCGTGGAAAATCTGCTATTTTGCGAGCTCAAGGTAATTCTTCTAAATATATATCCTTTTATTTACCGTTCATAAAATATATGGAGGTATTATTTTATTTATTAATATTACAGGTGCTTTATTAAATGATATACATAATTTGTAAAATATTAAGAAAATTACTGTGCAATAGTCGGGATAACTGGATATCGTTCGTAATATATTTCTAACAAATTTTAAATGGTTAAACAAATCAATGCTGTTTAAGAATGAAATGTAATTTAAGTAAAATAAAAATTTTAAATGTTAAAATAAAACTCGAAAACACGCAAGTTTAAATACATATTTCAGTTAGTAAATTAAAATGTCAATTGATTGCAATAAGGCAAAAATATTTACTATGGTGGTAGTATGAAGTTCAATTAAAATTTTGTATTAAGAATTGCTTACAGAAAAAAATTGTTATATATTCTTTAATACAAAATATTTGCACATATTTAAAACTATTAATTCGAAGAAGATATAAAAGAATTGTGATTAACAGTAAAGGCTATGCAGTTTTCTCAAACAGTAATCTTTCAAGTTAGTAAATTTTATAAATTATTAATAATTAAGTAATGTTTAAAACTACTCTGATAAGTTGAAGACATTAGGATTGTCGAAATTCTTAGGTTTTGGACTATTCTGTTGCTGTTTGAAAATATAATTGTCAAGTCAACAAAATGATTGGTCATCATATTACATTATTGATGGCACCATGTCAGACAAGAGATCTGTACTTGTATTGAAAAATGATGTGCAGATTTTTGGGTACTTTTCCGTTTCACCGGCACAAGCGATAAAGTCGCCAAAAATAATATAACCGGTGCTATAGGGAATATCTCTGCTGGTAAACTTTTACTGCTACTTTTCCAAAACATGTGACGGCATTTTACTGTCAACGACTTTATTTCGACTTTTTTCCCATTTTATTATTTTATGCTATGTTGCTATACATACAAATTTAATACTTTCATAAAATCTCTCTAGAAAAAATCAGATTTCAAAAATATATCTTAAAAAATAATAATCGTAACAAGTTTACATAAAAAATATTTAAAAAAAATAATAAGGTTTTGGAATATGTATAACCTGATAAATTGTAATCTAATATAATAAGTAAATAAATTGAGGCTCTGGCACCCATCATTACACGCATAGTGTGAATACAAGAACAACAATTAAATATACTAAATTAAAAATTAGTAGATGTCTTTGCACAAAAGTAATTTTACAGTCGAAACTGTCCATATGACGGTAATGTTACCTTAGTACCTTCATATAAAAAATAGACTTAAACACTCAATATCTTCATTGGGAGATCCACAATTATTTTTAGAGCTTTCGTAGAAATTTCTGTTTTAAAGTTTGGGGAAAAATTATATAAATCGCCTTAGGAAAACTCTAACGTTTTCGTTAATGAGACAGTAATATTATAAGATAAAAATATTTGTCCTGCAAGATGTCTTCATTGGGGAAAATTCAAATTACCTTAGAACGTGCTGTTGAATATTTTATTTTTAAAATATTTTCTTAGATAAATGAGCTCATTACTTCATTCTAAATTCTAAGATGACCTCAATTTGTTATTTTGTTTTTGGAATTTGCAATGCAAATAGAAAATAATAGTAAATTCAGATAAATTTCAAATAACTTTTGATCAAAACATTGAGAATGTATAAGGAGTTGTGTAATTGAGTAATGACATACGCGCAAAATAATTCGACATATTTAACATGTATTTTATTCCACTTTCTTTAATTCACAATTTGCTTCAAATTATTTATTGTATATTTAATTGAACACATACAAAGTTTATTTTACAATCAATACTATCTAAAATAATCCAGGCATCATTTCTTGCATGTTTTGCAGCCACTGGTTGAAGACTAAGAAACTAAAATGCAAATAATCAAATTTTTAAGGTATTGGTACTATAAATACTACCTTCAGCTATATTTCCCTCTTCTTTTTTTTCTTTCTTTGAAAATAAAATAAAATTGACCATTGGGAAAATGGTTTTGTTAAATTCTTTTCTGTTAGCATTTCAAGTATAATTTATAATTAATGTATAATTTATAATAAAAAAATTCCCAAATATAATTTTGAATTTTGACAATAATTTGTATGTGCTTTTCTTCAATTAACTATATTTTCTGCTGACACTTACGCACTTAATACCATGGCATAATGTGTTCTCTTTTGTCTGAAACTAAAAGCAGAAATTTTGAAAAAACTCCGATGCTTGAAATGTATGACATTCATTCAATATAATAAGTAAATAAATTGATGCTCTGGCACCCATCATTACACGCATAGCATGAATACAAGAACAACAATTAAATATATAAATTTAAAAATTTTTATGTAAAACATTATTTAAAAATTTTTATGTCTTTACTATGTGTTGTCGCCAATTGGTGACTTAATTTTCGCTTGGCGAGATTTGCGTCGGAGAAACGGAAAAGTACCGACTTTTCCTATTAAATCTGAATGGTTGCTGATAATTTTTGATGAAAATGATCTTTCTGGCAGTACACAAATACGAAGTTAAGTACTGAATTTGGAATTTCTGTTATTAAATTACTCGATAACTCTGTGTGTTCCACTATTTCCAATTTTCACATCAAGCATTTCACAGTGATCTCGCCAACCTATATTTTCTAAATTTGTGCAATATCCTGTTACTAAATACTGATCACTCTCAAATTTCAACTTTGTAATCACTCTTTTTAGTATATTTCAAATATTTCCTTATAATTGCTTATTACAGAAGTATTAAAATATTAACTACAAGAAATTAATTTCATAAAGGCTACATAATTAAAATAAAGGCACAGATGCCATATAATCCAGGATGCCAAATTCTGAAATTGGCAATTTTTTGGCGAATTTTCTTATGTATCTGGTAACTTCATTTTACTATGTCATACATATGGAGACCTATAAGAATTATGCAAAAAATTATATTTTGCTAACCCTAGTATTTACATCATCGCTCACATCACGATATGTCGGCTTGACAGCAATACTTCATCACAAAAAAATTCAGAATTTGGAATCGTGGAATTATATGGCACCTTTGCCAAAATAAATATGAACTAAATATCATATAGTCAAGAATGGTTGATAACAAAGTAATAAAGCTAAATATATATATTTAAATGCATTTTGTTACGAAATCTTGAATTTTAACTAAATTTGCATTGAACCATATTATAAAGCTAAATCAATAGTGTAAATAAAATGCATTGTTATTATAACTAAAATTTTAATTAACTGTATTGTGGTACCCTCCTTAGAAATTTCTGTGTAGCACAATATTGAATTGCATTGAACCAGGAAATAAAATTAAATCGATGATGTAAGCATACATTCTTACAAAAACTAGAGTTTCTAATGAATCAGTATTAGCATTCTTAACAAATCAAAATACAACTATATGAAATATAAATGATACTTAATATATAACATAACAGTCTAGATACAACATGAATATTAAACACATAAAATACCTAATCATATTGGTATTTTATTGACTCATGAACACCAGTGGGACAATAGATTTAAAATACCTAAAAATTCTACCATGATATTAGCTGAATATCATGGTAGAATTTTTGAATGGCAATATGTATTCACCACGAGGAAAATAGCTATTCAAAATAATGGAAACAATATGAAAATTTATTTTATGAACTTTCAAAATGAATTTTTACTTAAGAAACATAAAGAAAGTTTCCTGCAAACTAATATTCAAAAGTTTAAATTATATTCAAATAAAAACAAATTACTAATCAAGTTCCTTAAGATTTATTAGCACACAAAACAAATTTCGCTTATTTACGCAATCTGATTACGTCTTAAAACAAGAGAGTTATGCCATAAAACTCTAGAAAACATTTGGATATAGTAAGCCAGTTCAGCCTATTTTATTACCTGCACTTGCACCTTCTCTTTAGTTTCTCTATCTTGGGGTTTGTTGAATGTTTTTGTCCAATCACCAATCGAAAGATAAATTATGGAACGTTGATTTTTAGCTTAAAAAAATTCTCTAAAATTAAAATTAATTCACAGCAAGCTTCCTAATGCGGTGAGTGATCAATTAAACAAATCAGACAATAAACACTCTCATGAAAGATTTTTGTGTTCAGACACAATGAACACATATTCTGATAACAAATTATAGCAAACATTTCCTTGCTCGTGAAGCATGGTTGCCAAACCCATCAGACCAATGATGATTTTTCATCTCTCTTGAATTATGTTACTTGCTGTTAAACATTTAAGTTCTGTACTAGAAAGTTTTTTTCCAATAGAATATTTACAGCCAAAGTAGAACATCAGTTTCAATTCTGATTTCATTCAAAACCAAAACTCATTTCATTTTGAGCACCCTTCTTATTTATTTGTTGAAGAAGTTGCAAAATGTCAAAGAATTATATTTAAAATGGTACACAAACCAAGCTGATATCAGTAGGGTTAGGGATCTTTATTACAATAACAATGCTATTTTATCACTTTTGGAAAGTCTTGAAGAAAGGAAAGCAATTGACGTTGGACATAATCTTTAATACCTCATGAACAAAAATATAAAAAAGGACTGTTGAATACATATGTATTATGAAGTTTAATACATATGTATTATTTTTTCAATAAACTTATAAAGAAATTATGCATATATTTTTTAAATGTAATTTTTAGTGTCTCCAGAACAAATAATTTCACAAAAAAAAAATGCTATTGTAAATCACTGATAAGTTAATGAAATATTCATATAGTGAATGTTGTCATGTAACATATTATGTTTGTTAACTGATCACCTTCTTACATAATAAATAACATAATCTTCTCATAATGAAATCTAGATGAAATAAATAAGTCTAGAAGAATTTAAAAAAATGACCAAAATGCCAAAATTCAACTATGAGAAACAAAAGCACTCAGTTGTAAGAAAAGCAATGTTCATGTATTACTGATCACCAAGGAGTGTTATTTTACATTGTTATTGAGGGCTTATTTCAGTTGCCTGTTGTGAAGATTGTTTTATCTCTCCCTAGGGGAAAGAAATACCCCAGATTTAAAATTTTCCCATTATTTTAATCACAATTTTATGTGAATTGATTAGTTTTGGTCTCCCATATTAATTGTTGAATTGTTTTTAATTTTGAGCTGAGCTGCCATTTGTTTATTTAGTCTCTATCTTTCACTAAATGATTCTGTTGATTCATAACTCTGGCATGTATATTTATAATGGTTTGGAATTCCATTAAAATTTTAATTTATGTTAAATTAGCCCTCTTTCATAAAATGCTCTTTTTGGGTGATAATCAAGACCTAAAAATATAAACAGATTTTAAATTAATTATAATTTTTTTGAGTCTAGAAAATTAAAATGAATATTTTCTTTAAGATAATTATTTACATACTGGAAGTAAATAATTTTCTGTTCTGTCTGTAGGATTATTCCTGTTCTAATTAGAGCCAAAATCCACTTTAAACTGTAAGTCCAAGTGCAACTCTTGAGTGTAAAAAATGTCCATTGAGCAATGGTTATACCAAACTGCTCTAAATAGGACTTATATGCAAAAGGTGATCATTCCAAGAAATTTCATCCAGGTTATTTTTTAAAATCTTATTTTGAAAAATGACAGCGCATTTATAATATTTATTTTTAATTTTTAGTTAAATTATACCTAAATTAAAGGTGTTTATACTTGTATTGATCTATTGTGTCTTCCATAATGATGAGTGAATCTAGGGAATGCCAGGAAAACTGACCATAATGTTCCAGCCTCGTCTGTTCCAACAATCATTGCAAGGTGATTGCTTTCAGCAGTTTCACTTTCTTGTTGTTGCATGTCTTTGGCCAGCAGTGCTAAACCAGGTCCATAACTTCATGGATACGGAAAAGTTACAGTCTCTGTTAGTCACAAGACCACAGCACTTTGAGGTAGAGGACTGTCTTAGCTCTTTTTGGTATCCCATTTAGTTTTGACTTGGATAACTCTACCAGTAGTTAAATTACCGCTGACATAACTCCCATGGTTAGCTTCACGTGTTAGTGGATACCATTGGAAGTGGGAGGTTTCACAGTGTAAACTTGATATCCCCCAAGTGATTTCTCGTGTTTTTTGTTTTGATTATAGTTTTGACAATTTCAGTTTTTATTTTGATCTGAGTCTGTGGTGATATGACGCGGGTAATGCTACTGGCCTTGGGCATGGATGTTCGTAGTGGTTCGGAATCCACTTTAAGCCGTAAGTCCCGGTCTAATTAGCCCTTGTGTGCAAAAAAAAAAAAAAAATGACCGTTGAGCGACAAACAAACCAAACCAACCAACTAGGACACTTTTGGTAGCCTCTTGGTTTACCTTATTGATCAGTTTAATATAGTATGTCTAAATTTGCCTGAATGCAACTTTGCAGCCTTTCAGCTCTGTCATCAATGGCCTGTATTGCATCACATTTCACACATTGCTGATGCCATGCACTGTATACTTTTACCACAGTGGCATGTAAACAGTTGACTAACTTTGCTCTTCCAAAATGGTTCCACCATTGATCCAAAAGCAAATGATCAGGCTCTTATGGACATTAGACAAATTGCTCCATTTCTGCATTATGCCGTCAGTTGCAATGTTTTCTAAATCACTCATACACTCTTTAAATATGTTCAACTGCACTGTGCTGCCACTTGCCCTCTGTGATTGGTTGTTGTCAAAAGTATGTAATCACATTGTGATTGAATTGTGCATATGCTATATACATATTATATATATTTAAATACATAATTTGTATATATGAAAGTGTATGCCAATTTCTTCCATTTTATTTTTTAAAACCCTCCCAGTTGCTTTAATTTTATTTCATTTTATCTAATAATAATTTCTCATTGCTTAAGTTTATTAACATTTATAAGGAATATTTGAAATAAATCTAAAGTCTTAAAATAATTTTTAATAAATGTATCTGGAAGTATGGAAATATGATATGAGTATTGGTAATGCTATCTATCTTCACCTGTGATTTTTCAGTTTCATGTGAAATATTCAGAAATTGTTTCGTATAAAATTTTTGATATCATGGTATTTCTTAAGATTTTAAAATTGTTTTAATCACCATGTTCTCCAGTCTATAATTCCCAACAAATTTTTCACTGAATAGTAGAAAATATGTTATTGGAAATATGGTGTCACATAAATAAAAAATGTACATTATGATTAAAAATGTAGGTATATTGTACCAAAATGATGAAAAATATGTAATTAGGTTCATCTCATCACAAAGTACAATTGAAATGAAAGCACCAGTTTGATCAAGAGAGTTAATTTAAAAATGATTTTAGCAAATCTTATCTGTGTTTTAATTTTTAAAACTTTTAAATTAGATCAGACAAATTTTAATAAAATATATTTGTGTTGTTGATAATTAAATGAAACAAATGTATCATTCACTTTCAAATTGCATTTTGGATATTTTTTATTTTATATTTTGCATGTTTTCTTTTAACCTAAATTAACATGTTTGTCGTCATTTTTTATTAGCTTTTTTCTCTGGCATTTAGTTTCAAATCTTGCCGTGTAACTTAAACGTTTTTGCTTCCACGTGATGAAATAGACTTCATTTTCGGAACAAACAGTTCAAATCGAGAAAATGCAAAATGACAATATTTAATAATAAGTGTAATATCTTTTCAAGGAATTGAATCCGTTTTGAACATAAGTGGGCAAAAATTGATTATAGCTTAAGTGAGTTAGCTGAGTCAAGCTGTTATTTTATTAAACATAAACAGTGTTTCTTTAAAAATTTTGATGTAAATTTCCATAATCCGTGGATTGTATACAGGAAAATATGGTAGTTGATAATTTTTAAGTAGTCTATTTATTATTACTGAAGCACTAAATGATGATTGAGAAATAATATTATTTTAACTTAAAGCTATAATTATGAAACTTGAGTGTTAAATGTAGAGCACCATACAAATTTCATAGTTCTATATTGCTGGGATCGCTACTGAATGGCTAGAACTCTGATCCTCATTTCAACTGTTTATGAGTTTGATTTGAGAAATTGGGTTTCACAAAAACTACACAAGTTTTATAATGCTTGTTTAGCATCTTCTAGACTGCTGAAGTTTTCATTGCATTGGTTTTTCAATATCCTTAAGTGTCGTATCTAGAAAAAAGAGAAAGCACAAGGAGAGTTCACTAAGGGGCTGCTATATTTCCCACTTGTGACAATTTGGTGCAGTTTTTCTGTGTATATAATTGAGAATCCTTGTTCTGATGAGTCGTAAAGAATGAAATCTGTTCAAATAATCTTGGCGATTACCCTGTAAAAACATACATCATGCCAGACCATTTGGACCCAATTTATTGCAGGCTGTCCTGCTCTCCATCCAATGGGACATATTTATGTATAATAGAACCCAAAAAAATATTTTCACTTATTCTATTATATATTATTATCTATTATATATTATTATATATTCACAATTATTTAACAGTTTAACTTCTTGAACTTATAAGCCAGTTTTTCTTATTTTATTGCTTGCTTTGTCACCTAATCTTTAATTGATGGTTGTTGACTTTGTTGAAGATCTCATGGAGAGAATAGTGACAAAAATCGGAATATTAATGCATTGTTTACTGCATGAATTTTTCTAAATCTGGTTATTTTTTTTAAAGTCCAAGATTTATGTTGATCACCAAATTTTGTATTGGTTGTGTTCCAAGTTAGACTTATATTAGTGTGATAGTAAATATAGTTTGTAATTTTTAAATTAAATTTTAAAATTGTATATATATAATATTGACTTTTTATAAGCATATATTAGAAATATATGTGGTATTGTTGATAATAATTTTTAATAAATATCAGTGAATATATTTATGTGCAAATTGTGTTTTGCATTTCAGTCTTAAATTGTTTTGAATTTTTTTTTCTTTCTGTAGCTGCAAGAGGAAGAGGTCGCGCTCGATCATTATTCCAGCGGCGCAAATGATGTATTGAGTTTTCTTCTGTAAACTTATGATTATGGTGAATGCTTCAAAGATTTACTTCTGTTTAATCACTTACCATTAAAATTTTGTATCATTGCCTCATCATGTGTTAAATAAAAATGGCATTTTAGTAATGGTCCGTGTAATTTTAACTTTCTCAAATATTTAGATTGGAAGTACATAAAATTTTTTTAAACATGAATATTGAAATATTTTAAGATTTTAAAGCCTCTTTTATTTAAATAAATCATTGAACTCATAGTATATTATTTTACACTCAGCTAAATTATGTAAATTTTAAAGCCTTTACACAGTTAATTTCTTAATTATTGCTGCCGTGTACTGCAAATTAATCACTAATTATCTTAAAAATCTTGTTGTTTGATCCCACAAGGAAATAGTAAACATTTGTATTTACAACGGTTTCTGATCATTAAGTTTTGTTGAGAAATTCATTGTTTAAAAGTTTTTTCAGAATTATAGCTGCTTGAAATTTAATTGTGTTATTATTTTTCGGATTGTAATATCATTTAATAAAATTATTATGCCAGTAATATTTATTAATTATTTTGTTATTTTTAGTTCCTTTTTAGGTACATACTTTGTGAAAAATTTCGCATACTAAACAAATTTTTTTCTTCGTTAATTATAGCTATAGGACTTGGAGTTATGTATAAATTTTGCAAATGTATATATGAATTGGCTAATTGATATATTTTTAATAAAATGTGCTAATATAAATTTGTGCTTATGACTTTTAAAATACTAATTTTACCTACAAATTAAACATTCTAAAATTCCATAATTAACAAAAAAAATTTTTTTCTAGTTAACTGATTTTTAACAACTTATCAAATCTATCCAAAGTATTTTCATATAAAAGTTAGTAATTATTAATCAAAATTATTGATATTATGTGTTGATCATATTTTGTGTAGTATTTATAACAGACTTACAGCTCTTTAAAACTTCTGAATATTTAAAAATTATTTCAGGTTTCTTGAAAGTTCTAAATTTAAACTGATTTCAGAATGTAATAACTTCTGTTGATTTTTAACTTCATTTGACTGCCTTTTGATAGAATATTGTATTAACTTCGTTAGCTATCCTATGAGACATGGTTTCATCAAAAACATTAAGAAGAGAAGAAAAATATTGTCTCATATGACAGAAAATATTTACCATGTTTGAGGATTATTTTGTATCTTTACAGAAGTGATTCATAAAATCATTTAGTCCAATAATTTAAAATTTTTATATATAGAATCATCAGTACACTTCCAAAATTGTATTCAAGATTATTATACTAGATCATTTGCTTTAGGTATAAAACATTCTTTTTCTTTTAAATAACTATCAAATTAATTAATTTATTGTTGGCAGATTTAATATCTTTCCGCTATTCTATCATGGTGTAGCATTTTAAGAACAAATTTTCACAGAATAGATGTTTTGCAAATAAAAATTTGATAAAATAGGATATTTAAAACTTAGGAAATATATATATGTCACATCATGCAAAATATAAGAAGTGTCCATAATATTATAATTAGCAAAGATATATTTAAATTTTTTGCCCAAGTAAAATCACTATTTCATAAAATGAGTGCTTGTAAATTAGAGGTTCATAAAAAAGGATTGCTTTTTTCTGTAGTAGTTTTCGTAAATATCAGTCGCTGTTATCAATTGAAAATATGAATGCAATATATTATGAGCACATAACTTAACTTGAGATGAAATAATTGTTTGAATATGAACCATAGGAATGTTGATATCTTCTAGAAAAATTGAAACTCCTAAAATTAGTTTTTTTTTTTTTTTTTATTTTTTTTTTATTTTTTATTGTTAATTTATGAATCTTGTAGTAAGAAACTTTCATTTTAGAAAATAAAAAGTATAAATGAAAAATTTAAAAAGAGCTTAAAATGTTTTACTTTATTTTTAAATGTTAATAAATTTTCAACTATATTAGAATATTTATGCAACTATTTGAGTTATTATATTCATTCACTTTGAAATGGTGAATAATCAAAAGGATAGGAATAATCCTAAATCTTTGATTATAATTGCGTATTTTGGTTGAAGGTGATTCATATCATGTTTAACAAAATGGAAATAACATTGAAAATTAACATGCAACTTGCTATTAATTCGATAATATTTCAATATACTTGTATCAGAAATTGTGAACGTAGAATAAAATTTTACTTCTGAAATTTACTTTTGATCTTAGAAATCAGAAATATCAGCTTTTCACAAATTTAAAGTTTATTTTTTTATTTTTAATTTAAGCAACTTTAATAAGCTGTTTTCATAGAAAATACAAGTCCATTGTAATGATAATCTTTATATTACATGACATTTTTCCCTCTAAATGCAGTATATTAGAAAACTGTAAAGAATTTATTGGTTTTTAAAAAATATCCCTCATTATATTCTGATTATGTATGCATATGATAAATTAATTTCGATTATGGAATTTAAGCATTGAATCTTAAACAATTAAAACACAATTTATATTTTACCATTTTATGTTTAAAGAATTATGTTTTATATAGGGTTTATTTAAGTTTTATATAGGGTTTATATTAGTTATTTAAAAAAAATTATTAATTTACAATAATTGTTATCATAAAATTTATTTTAGATTCTAGTTATCGAATTTGTGTTATTAGTGTTCTCAAAACTGATTGAAAGACAAGCTTCGTAAAGAAGAAAATTATCTTGGAAAGTATAGAGCGGAAATAGTGTCAATTTTTTTTTGTAAATTCAATTTTCTGTAATACTTTGCTTCATTTTGAGCAATATATATCTAAACCTTATGAAGTGTATTGTAATTACATTTATTTATATCAAACTAAATTTTAGATTGATGAAAATACAATTTCTTTTATATTTTATTTACTACTTTTTTTTCATTTCTTGTTTTTATGGATGCAAATATGCAGTAGAATAGTTACAAAATTAAAAATTTTATATTAACTTTAAAAACTTGACACACACATTAATGTCAACATAAATTTGAAATTTAAATTGGTTCTCACTAGTAGGAAAAAAAGTTAATGTTAAACATTTTAAAAAGTTATAAAATATATTTTTTTTTGGAGAAAAATTTAAATATTCTGTTAATTTCTCTCTTTTGCAAAGTAAAATTTGGATGGTTAGCATTTTGAATATATATATATATGTGTGTGTTTGTGTGTGTGTGTGTGTATATATAACCTATTCCCAAATATACTTGAAACATTTTTTATTCAACATTCGACGATTTTGAAATTGAGTATTTTATCTGTTGAAAAATAGTTAATTATTAAAAATATCTTACTTTTTATTCATAGAAGGATAATTTCTCTTTTAAAACTTACTGTGCTAAAAACTAAAAATTGTTTCAGATTTTTTTGATAAGATTAAGATTTAAATATTTATAGAAGCCATTCAAAGGGTCTTTATCCTTTCTTCCTAAATTTAGGATAAAATATATAGAAAAGCAGGAAAGCTGGAATTACAGCCTTATTTGTAATATTTATTTGTATGTGTATGTGTGAATGTCTTCAAACACATTTAACTCTCATCTTAAATTCTATTCATCAGTTAAAAGAACTTTCCCAGTTGTAAAGTGAATATTCAGTAAACATGTTTTTTATTAAAAAAAAATCATGATTTAATTTCTATTAACCTTGTTTAAACTGATTAAAGTTATAATGGTATGATTTATGAAATGCTTTGTGTGTGTGCCCATACTGATTTTCTTTTAGCTTTTTAAATCATTCTGCTTAATCTGTTACAATTGTGGATTTTACAAAAGATTTGCTATAAATTGATACTGTGCTATGTTTTTTTAATTCATTTTATTTTTAATTAATTTTGCATACAATATCCATTTTAATTTAAATGTAGAGAAAAACAATTTCTATTTTTTCTATAAATTTAATGCTTTCTGATTTTTAAATTGAATTTATTCATTAAATAACATTTATGCCTGTGATTGTTATATTTAATTAATTGTAATCTATATGATTATATTTTTTAATTGAATGGCATATTTTTCATAAGACATGCTTTTCCTTAAAATTAGCATAGATTATTGATTTCTATTATAATTTTTTGATGTCTAATTTAAAGTTTATTTCAAAAGATGAAATTTTGAGTACAAAATAACAAAATGAAATGCAAGAAAATATAAATTTTTTTGTGTATGATACTTAAGTTTGCATATCTTAAGTGATCCAACTTGTGTGTTAAGAAAAAAGAAATATTGCTGTTGCAGATTTTTTTAAAAAGATATGAATACATTTCCATTATAATTCCCTATTGTTATTCTTAGCTGTTTGTAAACATAAATCCTTCATCATTTGGGTTTATGTGTGGAGTAAATATTCAAATGTCCTGTCTAGAAAAACATGTGTTTAAAAATAAAGTATACAAAGCTGTTTTTTTTTTTTTTTTTTTTTTTTTTGAAAAAAGCAAGAGAGAAATGCATATGCACATAAAAATTGCTTTTGTTTTAATTCATTGAATACGAATATATTGTTAGTTATTGGAAGTAATTTTCTTTGTGTACTTAATTGTAACAAATTTCTAATTCTAATTAAGGTAAATAGTAACAAATTTCTTAGAATTCTATATTTGAAACTGTATTTTTTCTTTTTTAAATACTTTATATGCACATCAAGGTAACAGAAGAATATTGTTCGAAACTCTACATGTAAGTCAGGAACACAAAAATAAGTAAGTGTCAGGAACTTGTTGCATGCATAATTAAATTGTCCAAAATGTTGCATGAAAAGCTGTCCTTAATAGAGATATGGAAGGCTAATTTTGATAGTGAAGAAGACAATGAAAAATAATTTACTATATGATTAGAGAAATTAAATTCAGGCGACTCGTGCGCTAATGAAGCAGTTAATTGGTATAACAGTCACTTAGGAACCGTATTATATTACAAGTTATATCTGCTCTTTTTTTTTTTTACTACATGTTTTGTTGATTGCATTAGTTGTGATTGCTTGTATTTTCTCACTCTGTGACTATGGGCATATATTTTTATGATTCTTATTTGTTATCGGGATCCTGCTTAACATGCAAATTTTTCTACAGTAATTTGGATTCCCACTGAATAAGTAATGACAAAATATTTGTATACTGTTTATCCAGACTTAGATGCATATATATTTAGATTCATTTCAAGTAGTTATGAGATTAATTTATGGAGTATTTCATCTTAACATCCATAAGAAATTACTAATTTTTGCTTTTGTTATTAGAAATATATCTGCCTTGTTCAAAAAATTCTTTTTCTTGTTAAACTAATTCAAAAGTGAGCATAATGATTTCAGTTTTAATATGTCTATTTCAATTTGTCGAATTAAAACATGAGTGAAATTAAAATGAGAAACTATTATTACATACATTCTTAAAAACAAAATAATTATACTTAAAAAGTGCTTTATATTTCTTTTATGTGTTCATTTTTTTATCATATTTTTTAAAATCTTTATCTGAAAAAGGAGCCTATTGTGAAGAATAACGTGGAAAATAAATTATTTATAGTGTGAGCAAAACTTGTTTCTTAATTTTTAATACTATATGTTATATGTAAATGTATACATTATATGTAATATAATAATAAGCACCGTTGGTACTTCCAAAGACATCCTGGAGCCGCCTCAACATTTAAGGGCTCCAGAGTACATCAGGCGACACTGTCTCGACTTTCTGCTGGCCAGTTGAAGTGTATGATCTTTGAGGACGGTGAAAGAAAATACCCATCATGCCACAAGTGCGACAATGCTCCATTTTGTCCGCAACACATCTTGAAGTGCTTGGGATTTTCTCGTGAAGAAGCTGTGAAAGGTCCATCTGGTCTAGTTCCACTAGACCAGATGGGGATTAGTCCCACCACCACCATTAAATGCATACTTTAAAACTGAAAGAACAAGCTGGAAAATTAATAGTAATGTTCTCGTAATTATTGATGTAGTGTGAAATTTAATATATGCTGTCATTTTCTATTAAATTTCTAAATAATCCCAATTAATTTATTAAAAAGTACTATTTTTTTATATAATTTCCTAATTATATTTTAAGAAAAACCTTTGAAAAACTTTAATTTAGATACATTAGAAGAAAGAATGGTTTTAATTTTCAAAAAATGTGCCGTTTTTTATTTGCTGTTCAAGAGTTCTTATTGCTAGATATTGTAATCGATGTAAAGCTCTTTTTTTAAAAAAAAATATTCCTGCATACATTGTATTAAGTTTTACTTTAATGATTAAATTAAAATTTCTATTCATCTAAAGGAAATACTTACTTGCATTTTCGTTAAGTTATGTGTTTTTACTGAATCCAATCTAAAACAATTTAGTAAAGTGATTTTAGATGCTAAAATTTATATATTTAAACGTGTTGCTAGTGTTCATATCAATTCATATTCATTCATATCTAACTTACTTGATATATTCCATTTTGAAATGTATCAAGTTAGATATGAATGGTAAATATTACTTATCGAGTGTTTTTTTACAGAATGAAAATCAGATTATTTGGTTTCTTTCACATTTTTATTTTAAGTTTTTGCTAGTTACTTTTTGCTTTAAGATTGATTTTTTTAAAATTCCAATTTCTATCTTTTAAATCTAATATTTTAATGGAAGAAAAAAACTCGCCTTGTACTATTTTGTTAACTCAGTTATCTTGACAAAGTACTGATACCGAACTGGTAGCCGAGTGGTTAGCATTTTCGCCTTCGGTTTCACAGTTTGTAGGTTCAAATACCACCTTAGCATAAATGTTTGTAGTGGCTCGGAATTCTTTTTAAACTGTAGGTCTCGCGGACTGCCTTCATTTGCAAAATATGACCGTTGAGTGACAAAAGAGCGAAACAAAAACTTATGTCGTTTTATTTCATATAATACTAATGCTCTAATCAGATTAATATTTCAGATTATTTGAAAGGAATTCCTGTTTTCTATGGTGATATGGATTTTATTTTTATGGAGTATTAATAATTTTAAATATATTTTTATACTTAATTATTTTTATTTAATAAGTGATTAATTGTATACGAAATGTGCAACTTACATTGTTGCTCTTGTTTCATTTGTCTGCATAATTTATTTTTTAAATTTAGCACACCTGAATCACCATTGATATAC
The DNA here is from genome assembly GCA_037975125.1 of Latrodectus hesperus. Classification (NCBI taxonomy): domain Eukaryota; kingdom Metazoa; phylum Arthropoda; class Arachnida; order Araneae; family Theridiidae; genus Latrodectus; species Latrodectus hesperus. Next base: position 26,945,437 of record CM075859.1, read on the forward strand.
ATTTATGATAATTTTTATTTTGGTAATTCATTAATTCATAACAATAACAATTTTAAAATTATATTTTCGGTTGAATAATCTTTTTGGATATGATTAATAACGAGAGTGTGATCGATTTACAATCATCTCAGAATATATATTCTTTGCCTTTGATAAAAAGGTCAGTCAGCTTTAGACTTAATAATCTTTAACGATCAGTCGTTTATCTTTTTAGAGATCCATTATCAAAATTATTCGATGTTTAAAATAACTAAATAAAGTTAAAGTGCTACATTCTTTGTGGAAATAGTTAAAATATGCATTAAGAAATAACAGGTTATAAAATTCCTGTGCGATAGAGAAATATGTAATTAATCTTTCTACTGCCTTTCAAAATCAAAAATATTTCTTTTTTACTAAAATGCATATGAATTATGAACTTTCTGTATGGTGAAAGTGTTAATCTTATAATGTAAGAAGAGTAAAACAAAAAGAGTGGAAACATTAAAAAAGCTGAAATTCAAATAAGATTAAGTCATTGTTATCACTAAGTAACATTATTCTGAAAATTCAGGAAGTATGCTAATAGTTTTTACTGCATGAATTGAATAAGCTCTTTATTGTTATTAATTATTTATCTATTCCTATTTACTTATAAAATATTAATGGCTAAAGAAGTAAATGCATGTTAATGAATTTCTTATTGCAAACTCAACATAATTTTATTGTTTATTATTTGGGTAATAACAATAAATCTCGTTTAAAAATTTATTTTTCTGGTGAATGATAGCATCTCATGACAATTCAAAGGGAATTTTTGTAAATTTTTGTTTGTTGCATTACCATGATTTTAAGCCGAGCTGGCTGCCGAATGGTTAGCGCTCTTGCCTTCGGTTCAACAGTCCGTGGGTTCGAATCCCACCTTGGGTATGGATGTTTGTAGTGGTTCGGAATCCACTTTAAACCGTAAGTCCCGGTCTAATTAGCCCTCTTGTGCAAAAAATGACCGTTGAGCGACAAAACAAACCAAACAAACTACCATGATTTTAAATTCTTTTTTTTATAAAAAAGCTGTCCCTCAAAAAATTTTAAATAACAGAAAAGAATGAACGATATGAAACAACTATATAAATTTATGTGATGTATTATAATATCATAAAATAAAAAAATTACTTAAATTACTACTAACAAATAGTAATACAGTAGAGATCCAATTACCCGAATTCCATTTATCCTAATCTTTAGTTATCTGGATCATTTTCAGAATTTCCGAAAAAAATAAAGTGAAGAAGAGTAAGAAAATGGAATTAGCTCAAGAAAAGGAAAAGTAAGAGAAGATGGGAAGTATGTCACTTGAAGAATTCCCAAATATTCTTTGGAAAAGTCTTGAATTTTCGGAAAGTAGTACTGAAAATATCGAAGAATTCATTATGAGTCAGATTCTGATTTCAAATTGCAAATGGTGGTGTTCCGACCTTCAACTGTGAGTGACCCTCTTGTGGCAAAATAAAGTGTTAATTGGGGGTTATCTGTGAATTGAGGGACAGAAGTCGCATGTAAAAAAGCGGCAATCTTCAACTTCTATATCTTGTGTATTAATAAATAAATTATGAAAAATTGATTAGTATAATTTGTGATTTCCGGTGTCACAGATGGTAAACTAATTGAAAATATCGAGGAAGATGACCTTAATGTCTAAGTTGAAGTAGATACTGGACCATCAGCTAGTAATGCAATTTCTAGCTTTGAAATAGATTGAGTTTCAGCCAGTGAATGGGACCACATTAATTTTCTCTGTTAAGAGATGTGCGATTTGGTTGGATGAAGGTGGTGGAAAAGCTCTTGCCAAGATGCACAACAATGACCTTCATTTACAGCATTGTACATGCATTACGTTTTTAATGAACAGCGCTTGCAACTACTTTAACATGTAAAAATGTTATTTTTCATTTAATTAATTAAAAGTTATTTTTCTTTGAAAATATGTAGTTCTTCTGTCATTTTTCAACATACATAGTTAATTAAAATAGACGCTTTTTTCGAAAAACTCCAATAAACTGAATTTTTGATTATATGAATGAGATCCATCTCAATTGATTCTAATAATTGGAATTCTACTGTATAAATAAACACGATAAAGTTCTTCCAACAAAAAAAATTAATATGTAGGTTCTCTTCCTGTTAAACATTTATTGCTCTAGAGATGAGCTGGAAATACGTGCTGTTATAAGTCAGTATCTTATAAAATGAAGTATTTGTGGGAATTATGGTGACTTAGCATCTAATGAATTCTGTTATCGTTTTTTGTGAGGTTTCAACTTTCTGTTGACCTATGATTTTTTGTCACGACTAACATAGACTCAGTTTTTAGTGAATTCTGTTGATGTTTTTTTGTGATAATTAAAATACTTTTCAGAAAGTGTTGAGACTTTTTTATTTTTTTTTTGTCTTAAGTGACTACATAAAACGGTTATTTAATTTAAAATTTGTTCTGATTTTGACACTTATTTCACTACCGTTACTGTTTGACTTTTTATTTCCTATGCTAAGGTATTTTTGAATTATAAATGTTTGATTAAAGAACACTGGTCATGTTTACACCAGTGTTCTTTTAAGTCTACATATCGATGCAATAATTTGAATATTTGATATTTGCAATACCGTATATAATTAGGTAAGTAATTATATAAAAAAAATTAGGTGAATAGAAATTAAATTGACTGAGTTACAAAGAACTATCTAGTGATAGTTTAAATTATTTCTCTTTTGCTTAAACAACACTACGTTTTACAAGCTTATGTCTCTAGCTGATAGATTTACATCTTTAAAAAATATTTAGCAAACTTTAACTAAATTTTCACCAATCACCGATGATTACATTGATCACTCAAATCTGCAAATTAAAAAACAAATAAATAAAAAATAAAAAAGTTATCCGCTTTAAGGATGGCAATAAGCACAAAACAGTTATTATGTTAGGTTCTTATATCTTATGTATGTTCAATCTTAAGGAACTAAATGATATTTTGCTTTCTAAGCTTATGTGAAAATATGTTTTTTTTTGTTTAAACCAAAATTGTTTTTAATGTAAAAAATTTAAATCACAAAACGTAATACTGATAATTTATAATATTTTATTTTTATACCATAAAACTAATTTTTCTGATTCTAAAATTCGAAGATCTTTGTTAATAAGTTTTCATCTTATTTCAATTTAGATAACTAAATCTTGCCATAGCATTATCAATGCAAATTTCAGATAAGCAACGAAACGCTAATGTAGACAATTATTTTTTAAATTAAAAACATTTTGCAAAAAAAAAATTTAAATCAAAAATCAAAACACACAAATTCAAGTAAAATTATGTATATTTAATATAATCAGAAATTTTCAACCAAGCAAAATATATTATGTTATTAAAAATTATATTTTTCTCCAAACTGATGCATTCAATACTGTTCTTTCAAGTTTTTCATTGATTCGAATTGTTATCAAGAATTACAAGTGCTGAGATAAAAATATATTTTAACTGTTAAACGCCTAATTTTATTTAAAGAAATTTTCTCAATCAGTTATCATAGTAGTAAAAAATTTCTTCGTATTTGTAAGGCATTTAACATAACTGTTTTTTTAAGTTATTAAAATATATTTTATTATTAAAATAAGTGCTAATTTTTATTCAAATAAAAATGTATTTCTATTAAGAATCATTTTGGGAGTGATGTTCATGCAATGTCATAGTTTTTTTCAATAAATTTACATCATTTAAAGACGATCTTATTTTTAAAATTTTACAATGTAGAATGAGAAATATGTACGATTTCTTTGTAAATTTCTTGAACGAATTTTTCCACTTAAAAACATTTGTTTTTATATAAATTGAACTAATTAATTAAAAAACATATTCTGTATATTTAAGCATACAAAAAAGAAAAAAAAACATTTGAAAGGAAAAATACATTTATAAAAAGAAAAATACTTTATAGATTTTTAACTTCTATCATTTGAAAAAAGAATTTTTCAATATAAGGTGCTAATGTAAAGCCAACAAAATTACGAGTCAAGTAAAAATTATTTCCCCTTACAAAAACATTTAAACATTAAATAAATTACTTTTAAATGAATAGTTTGAAATAATAAGTAATTTAATATTTAATTTTCAAAACTCTGCAAAAATATGTTAGTACCAGTTTTATACTAGCAAAAATATGAAATAAATATTCAAATTGAAAGAATACATAGTAGACAGAATACTTACGGCAATAATATTTTAAATGTCAAAACTTATTTTAAATTATTATTAAAATTATTATTATTTTAAATTTATTTTAAATTTAATCTTATCCTCGGTTATATAAATTTGTTATTCTCATTTAACTGAAAAGGAAAACAAAATTTAGAATTTATAAATGAAGTACATTTTATCTCTTAAAAATAAAATTCAACTTTATCAACCAAAATAATTAAAGTATAACACAATAAAAAAGTTTAAAATCTTAAATATAAAAAGCTAACTATTTATAATACAAATTATTAATTCAATTTATTTGAAACTAGGTTCTGCCCATCATAAGCAATTTTTCATGCAAAGCAGAGCAGAATATGAAACACTATAGAAAAAATGAATTTCCAATCAATATTCAATAAATAAATTATGTTTACTGTGATCAAATGTGTACATTTTTTTTAATATTAAAATTAGATTAATAAAGAAGACATATTTAATAGAACTAAAAATCAGGTTATTGTGTGAAACATAGATGCCATTCAGCTTATTTTTGCCAGTAAAGTCTTGGAAGTCTGTAGAAAAGTGAACTACTACAAAATAACTTTAAAGGAATACAATTAAAAATAGAAGAATATTGATATTTCTGTTGAAATCTAAATCAGAGAATCATTTATTAAATCAAATTAATAAACAGAATTTGAATGGAAGTCCACATATAATATTTATTCATGAAACTGTTCGTTGTTCTGTTTACGTAATCATTTTGCTTTTTAATTTCACTGAGAGCGTGCTTCTTAACTTCCTTTCAGGGCATACACATGCAAGCAAATGGTTTGAATTTCAGAAATTTCTGTTAGTTACTAATTTCATTTTTTTTACAGTAAACTAAATTCTTCTCATACAAAAAGGTTTTAACTATATTGACTTAAAAATAACTTTAGTGAAAATGAAATCAATGTATTAAGAGTTTCATATGCTATTATAATTTATGATTTTTTTCCTGAAAATATGTGAGCGTTCTTATATTAATTTACTTAGATATTTAAAGTGTGATTAAAAAAATAATTTATTTTAAGATATTATGATCAGATAGTTTTTGTAAGAGTATTAAACAAAATAATACAAAACAAGAATATAAAAAATATCCAGCATCACAAGCATTATGGAAGTAGGAAATTTTGCCACCAAATTAAGAGTACAGAAAATATTATAGAAAATCACATTTCACAGATCACACTGTCACATTCTAAATGCTTAATCACTGAAGATGTACACATTTCATACTAAATGATTTAACATAATCTTAAACATCATTTTTCCTTAAAATAAAAAAAATGCTTACTTCAAATTCTAGAACCTTTAGTAGACAACAAGAGAAGTTCTCCAGAAAAGTAAGAATTCCAAATCTGGTATGGGAAATAAACATATCTTCCATTTAAATACTAAATACAAAAATTAATTTTCAGGTATACATTTTAATAGCTCTTCATTTGAAATATTAGTCCATCATACATTAAAATAATTGGGTGATACAATTTTTTCTAGCTAAGTAGCAAAATCTTGAACTATTGATTTAAAATTTGATATTCAATAAAAAAAACACTCAGATTTTTAATTCAACAGTAAAAAGTATTTTAATCAAACATTAAATCTTTGAATTAAATCCTAATATTGATTAATTTTTATCTTGTTGAAATCAAGATATACATACATAAGTCTTTGTATGACAAAATAATAAATTTAAGTAATTTTAGAGAGAAAAAATGGTTTTTAATAAAGAAAATTACTTTGTAGTATTTTCATCCTAATCGCAATGTTTGCATTTTTAGCATAAAAATAATTTTAAAATTTAATGACAAAAAATTTATTACATTCTGCTATCAAGCACAATTTATAAATAAAAGCAATATTTACCTTTTAACGTTAATTTAAAATAGTTACAAATGTAATTTTTTAAAGTAAAAATACACTTCCAACATGGTTTTCTACACATTAGATAACACTACTAAGTTTTTAAACCTTATTTCTATTATGACTTTTTTGGAATAAAAATAAGTTATTTAAAAAGAAAAGCAATTATTTTTTTACTTACTTCGTTAAACACTTCTTAACGTAGCAATAAACGACTGTAGACTGTGAGGCAAACGATAATTTAAAATTATGAAAGCAATAAACATAAATAATTACAATTGCAGTTAATTACTTACTTTTAATACTTGTCACGATAACATCCATTATGGATGTCTTAAGTAAGTCCACCATGCACGTCCAAATTACATCTATCATGGACATATAAATTACGTCTATTACAGATCCAAATGCTAATAATCCAAAACTCATCCATATTGGATGTCAATCCGACGTTCATATACAGTCGATAGAAGACCATCCAGTTCACATCTAACCATGGACGTCTTTATGACATCCAAAAGGTATCCAGGACGTCTTTTGCACTCTATGGATGTTTAAAAGACGTCTAATAGACGTATGTGGTTGCATGGGACGATTAGTCAATATAGGGCCAAGCTATTTTGCTACTTGGGATGGCAAAATAATATATTTGCCCTCATGAAAAGCTAACTCGTTCTTCCTATTACCCACAAAGAAATTTGTAAGAAATAAAGCCATATTTTACAGTATGCATTTTAATAAATTTGTTATAAAATTGATTAAAAACCAGGATGAAAATTATATTAGATAAAATAAAATAAGTACTTATACTGGTAATTTTCCTTTCCAATAGTAACAAAGGTTTGCTTCTATGGAAAATTTTCTAAGACAGTTACTCAGTAAATAATGAAGAAAGAATGTGTGAGTGATAAATAATAAGTAACTTTTTAAATACTTGGAAAATGACCAATACGGTTCTATCTCTTGCAGGCCCCACTTCAGCCGTGTCCACCAATCATGAGTGTTGCTCAGAATGCAACTAGAACAGCTTAATCTTAAAATTTTCAATCAACTTATATTTAGATCTATAACTGTAACTGCATAAAGTTTAAGCCGGTTAGAAAACAAAAAGCGTCTCTAGAGTAATATTTTGGAATTTTTTTTTAAGAATTTAATTAAAATCTGGTTCAAAATGTCTTTAGGAGTTCCTGTTAAAATGTTGCATGAAGCTGAAGGCCAAATAGTCACAGTGGAGACAATTACTGGCGAAGTATATCGCGGAAAATTGGTTGAAGCTGAAAATAATATGAACTGTTCTATGTCTTCTGTAACGGTAACTTACAGAGATGGACAAGTTGGAAAGCTTGAAAATATTTATATACGAGGTTGTAAAATAAGCATTCTAATTTTACCTGACATGCTTAAAAATGCAGAGATGTTCATAAAGACCGGTTTGATGCATGGTGCACCGCCTTCAAGTGGTCGTGGAAAATCTGCTATTTTGCGAGCTCAAGGTAATTCTTCTAAATATATATCCTTTTATTTACCGTTCATAAAATATATGGAGGTATTATTTTATTTATTAATATTACAGGTGCTTTATTAAATGATATACATAATTTGTAAAATATTAAGACAATTACTGTGCAATAGTCGGGAAAACTGGATATCGTTCGTAATATATTTCTAACAAATTTTAAATGGTTAAACAAATCAATGCTGTTTAAGAATGAAATGTAATTTAAGTAAAATAAAAATTTTAAATGTTAAAATAAAACTCGAAAACACGCAAGTTTAAATACATATTTCAGTTAGTAAATTAAAATGTCAATTGATTGCAATAAGGCAAAAATATTTACTATGGTGGTAGTATGAAGTTCAATTAAAATTTTGTATTAAGAATTGCTTACAGAAAAAAATTGTTATATATTCTTTAATACAAAATATTTGCACATATTTAAAACTATTAATTCGAAGAAGATATAAAAGAATTGTGATTAACAGTAAAGGCTATGCAGTTTTCTCAAACAGTAATCTTTCAAGTTAGTAAATTTTATAAATTATTAATAATTAAGTAATGTTTAAAACTACTCTGATAAGTTGAAGACATTAGGATTGTCGAAATTCTTAGGTTTTGGACTATTCTGTTGCTGTTTGAAAATATAATTGTCAAGTCAACAAAATGATTGGTCATCATATTACATTATTGATGGCACCATGTCAGACAAGAGATCTGTACTTGTATTGAAAAATGATGTGCAGATTTTTGGGTACTTTTCTGTTTCACCGACACAAGCGATAAAGTCGCCAAAAATAATATAACCGGCGCTATAGGGAATATCTCTTTTAAATTCATTATCTTCTTTTAAATTCAGATTAAGAAAATAATATAGCTTAATTATCAAAAATTAAGAAATAAATTTGTCACAGTTATGGTAAAGGAATACGAAATAAGCGCTTTTCTTGTCTAACCAAGATGGCCGCTTGGTTACAGTTGATACTTCATCGAAGTCCAGATTACATCCACAACGAATGTCCAATAGACGTCTATTTTTAATCCACACATATCCATGATTAATGTCCATAAATTGACGTCTAATAGACGTCTATTAGACATCCATAGTGGTCGATCAGCAAACATCCACTGAATAGCCTTTCATGGACGTCCAGTAGATGTCTATTTATCATCCATAACGTCCACTGGATATGGTGGACCTCTCGTGGACGTCCATTAGACGTTCTTGGTTGTGTGGGATATTTGCCCTCATGAAAAGCTAACTCGTTCTTCCTATTACCCACAAAGAAATTTGTAAGAAATAAAGCCATATTTTACAGTATGCATTTGAATAAATTTGTTATAAAATTGATTAAAAACAAGGATGAAAATTATATTAGATAAAATAAAATAAGTACTTATACTGGTAATTTTCCTTTCCAATAGTAACAAAGGTTTGCTTCTATGGAAAATTTTCTAAGACAGTTACTCAATAAATAACGAAGAAAGAATGTGTGAGTGATAAATAATAAGTGACTTTTTAAATACTTGGAAAATGACCAATACGGTTCTATCTCTTGCAGGCCCCACTTCAGCCGTGTCCACCAATCATGAGTGTTGCTCAGAATGCAACTAGAACAGCTTAATCTTAAAATTTTCAATCAACTTATATTTAGATCTATAACTGTAACTGCATAAAGTTTAAGCCGGTTAGAAAACAAAAAGCGTCTCTAGAGTAATATTTTGGAATTTTTTTTAAGAATTTAATTAAAATCTGGTTCAAAATGTCTTTAGGAGTTCCTGTTAAAGTGTTGCATGAAGCTGAAGGCCATATAGTCACATTGGAGACAATTACTGGCGAAGTATATCGCGGAAAATTGGTTGAAGCTGAAGATAATATGAACTGTTCTATGTCTTCTATAACGGTAACTTACAGAGATGGACAAGTTGGAAAGCTTGAAAATATTTATATACGAGGTAGTAAAATTCGTTTTCTAATTTTACCTGACATGCTTAAAAATGCACCGATGTTCAAAAAGACTGGACAGAAGTATGGTGCATCGCCTTCAAGTGGTCGTGGAAAATCTGCTATTTTGCGAGCTCAAGGTAATTCTTCTAAATATATATCCTTTTATTTACCGTTCATAAAATATATGGAGGTATTATTTTATTTATTAATATTACAGGTGCTTTATTAAATGATATACATAATTTGTAAAATATTAAGAAAATTACTGTGCAATAGTCGGGATAACTGGATATCGTTCGTAATATATTTCTAACAAATTTTAAATGGTTAAACAAATCAATGCTGTTTAAGAATGAAATGTAATTTAAGTAAAATAAAAATTTTAAATGTTAAAATAAAACTCGAAAACACGCAAGTTTAAATACATATTTCAGTTAGTAAATTAAAATGTCAATTGATTGCAATAAGGCAAAAATATTTACTATGGTGGTAGTATGAAGTTCAATTAAAATTTTGTATTAAGAATTGCTTACAGAAAAAAATTGTTATATATTCTTTAATACAAAATATTTGCACATATTTAAAACTATTAATTCGAAGAAGATATAAAAGAATTGTGATTAACAGTAAAGGCTATGCAGTTTTCTCAAACAGTAATCTTTCAAGTTAGTAAATTTTATAAATTATTAATAATTAAGTAATGTTTAAAACTACTCTGATAAGTTGAAGACATTAGGATTGTCGAAATTCTTAGGTTTTGGACTATTCTGTTGCTGTTTGAAAATATAGTTGTCAAGTCAACAAAATGATTGGTCATCATATTACATTATTGATGGCACCATGTCAGACAAGAGATCTGTACTTGTATTGAAAAATGATGTGCAGATTTTTGGGTACTTTTCCGTTTCACCGGCACAAGCGATAAAGTCGCCAAAAATAATATAACCGGTGCTATAGGGAATATCTCTGCTGGTAAACTTTTACTGCTACTTTTCCAAAACATGTGACGGCATTTTACTGTCAACGACTTTATTTCGACTTTTTTCCCATTTTATTATTTTATGCTATGTTGCTATACATACAAATTTAATACTTTCATAAAATCTCTCTAGAAAAAATCAGATTTCAAAAATATATCTTAAAAAATAATAATCGTAACAAGTTTACATAAAAAATATTTAAAAAAAATAATAAGGTTTTGGAATATGTATAACCTGATAAATTGTAATCTAATATAATAAGTAAATAAATTGAGGCTCTGGCACCCATCATTACACGCATAGTGTGAATACAAGAACAACAATTAAATATACTAAATTAAAAATTAGTAGATGTCTTTGCACAAAAGTAATTTTACAGTCGAAACTGTCCATATGACGGTAATGTTACCTTAGTACCTTCATATAAAAAATAGACTTAAACACTCAATATCTTCATTGGGAGATCCACAATTAACTTTAGAGCTTTCATAGAAATTTCTGTTTTAAAGTTTGTTTGGGGAAAAATTATATAAATCGCCTTAGGAAAACTCTAACGTTTTCGTTAATGAGACAGTAATATTATAAGATAAAAATATTTGTCCTGCAAGATGTCTTCATTTGGGAAAATTCAAATTACCTTAGAACGTGCTGTTAAATATTTTATTTTTAAAATATTTTCTTAGATAAATGAGCTCATTACTTCATTCTAAATTCTAAGATGACCTCAATTTGTTATTTTGTTTTTGGAATTTGCAATGCAAATAGAAAATAATAGTAAATTCAGATAAATTTCAAATAACTTTTGATCAAAACATTGAGAATGTATAAGGAGTTGTGTAATTGAGTAATGACATACGCGCAAAATAATTCGACATATTTAACATGTATTTTATTCCACTTTCTTTAATTCACAATTTGCTTCAAATTATTTATTGTATATTTAATTGAACACATACAAAGTTTATTTTACAATCAATAATATCTAAAATAATCCAGGCATCATTTCTTGCATGTTTTGCAGCCACTGGTTGAAGACTAAGAAACTAAAATGCAAATAATCAAATTTTTAAGGTATTGGTACTATAAATACTACCTTCAGCTATATTTCCCTCTTCTTTTTTTTTTCTTTCTTTGAAAATAAAATAAAATTGACCATTTGGAAAATGTTTTTTTTAAATTCTTTTCTGTTAGCTTTTCAAGTATAATTTATCGCTAAAGTGAAGAGATGGGTACTGAGAGTAAAATGCGCCAAGCAGGCGATAAAGTGGTGCGATAAGTTCGTCAAACTGGTTTAACGGTTCGGATTACGTATGTATGACCTACTTTTTGTTTATTGGGTAACGTGATCGCGTGACATGCGCGTTTTGTATGTAACCCTTGAAACTATTTTAGAATAATATTTAATAATTGAGTTTCAATATTCGAATTTTGGAGTTTGTGTGTTGCTAACGATGATTAACTATGGATGAGAATGTTTTGAACTTACGTTTTTTTATTTAGAGCGTGATGGTAGTAAGAAAGTAAGTATATGAATTTTTAAGTTGTGTGTATTGCATGTTAGTGTTAGAATGTGCCGCGTACTGATATTTTTTTTATGTAGGTGCCATTGCTCGGTATATTAAAATTCCAGTTTAAACAAAATGTGAAATTTGTTAACGTTCGAAATTTAGTTTTACTGCCCGGTTGGCACTGCAGTAGGTAGCGCTACACTGATGTTTTTTTTAAGGTGGGCGCCATTGCTCGGTATATTTAAAATTTGAGTTTAAACAAAAAGTGAAATTTTTTAATGTTTGAAATTTAGCTTTACTGCCCGATTGGCACTGCAGTAGGTAGCGCTACACTGATGTTTTTTTTTAAGGTGGGCGCCATTGCTCGGTATATTTAAAATTCGAGTTTAAACAAAAAGTGGAATTTTTTAACGTTCGAAATTTAGTTTTACTGCCCGGTTGGCACTGCAGTAGGTAGCGCTACACTGATGTTTTTTTTAAGGTGGGCGCCATTGCTCGGTATATTTAAAATCAAGTGATAAAAATTTCCTTTCTATTTATTTGAATTTTAAAACTTCTATAGTATTTAATTGTAATGAAATATTCAACTTTTTAATATTTGGAATTCGAAAAACGCGTGATTTCAAAGCTGAAGTTCGAACGCGATCGTTATTGGTTGAAATTTATCGCGCGTAGTGACGCAATTTAGGTTGGCGACAGAGCTGTAGAGCGCTTGGTGCCAAAATTTGAAATCGCGCCAATCCCGTACCCATCTGGTAACTTTTACCTGCTTTTCTTCAATTAACTATATTTTCTGCTGACACTTACGCACTTAATACCATGGCATAATGTGTTCTCTTTTGTCTGAAACTAAAAGCAGAAATTTTGAAAAAACTCCGATGCTTGAAATGTATGACATTCATTCAATATAATAAGTAAATAAATTGATGCTCTGGCACCCATCATTACACGCATAGCATGAATACAAGAACAACAATTAAATATATAAATTTAAAAATTTTTATGTAAAACATTATTTAAAAATTTTTATGTCTTTACTATGTGTTGTCGCCAATTGGTGACTTAATTTTCGCTTGGCGAGATTTGCGTCGGAGAAACGGAAAAGTACCGACTTTTCCTATTAAATCTGAATGGTTGCTGATAATTTTTGATGAAAATGATCTTTCTGGCAGTACACAAATACGAAGTTAAGTACTGAATTTGGAATTTCTGTTATTAAATTACTCGATAACTCTGTGTGTTCCACTATTTCCAATTTTCACATCAAGCATTTCACAGTGATCTCGCCAACCTATATTTTCTAAATTTGTGCAATATCCTGTTACTAAATACTGATCACTCTCAAATTTCAACTTTGTAATCACTCTTTTTAGTATATTTCAAATATTTCCTTATAATTGCTTATTACAGAAATATTAAAATATTAACTACAAGAAATTAATTTCATAAAGGCTACATAATTAAAATAAAGGCACAGATGCCATATAATCCAGGATGCCAAATTCTGAAATTGGCAATTTTTTGGTGAATTTTCTTATGTATCTGGTAACTTCATTTTACTATGTCATACATATGGAGACCTATAAGAATTATGCAAAAAATTATATTTTGCTAACCCTAGTATTTACATCATCGCTCACATCACGATATGTCAGCTTGACAGCAATACTTCATCACAAAAAAATTCAGAATTTGGAATCATGGAATTATATAGCACCTTTGCCAAAATAAATATGAACTAAATATCATATAGTCAAGAATGGTTGATAACCAGGTAATAAAGCTAAATATATATATTTAAATGCATTTTTTTACGAAATCTTGAATTTTAACTAAACTTGCATTGAACCATATTATAAAGCTAAATCAATAGTGTAAATAAAATGCATTGTTATTATAACTAAAATTTTAATTAACTGTATTGTGGTACCCTCCTTAGAAATTTCTGTGTAGCACAATCTTGGATTGCATTGAACCAGGAAATAAAATTAAATCGATGATGTAAGCATACATTCTTACAAAAACTAGAGTTTCTAATGAATCAGTATTAGCATTCTTAACAAATCAAAATACAACTATATGAAATATAAATGATACTTAATATATAACATAACAGTCTAGATACAACATGAATATTAAACACATAAAATACCTAATCATATTGGTATTTTATTGACTCATGAACACCAGTGGGACAATAGATTTAAAATACCTAAAAATTCTACCATGATATTAGCTGAATATCATGGTAGAATTTTTGAATGGCAATATGTATTCACCACGAGGAAAATAGCTATTCAAAATAATGGAAACAATATGAAAATTTATTTTATGAACTTTCAAAATGAATTTTTACTTAAGAAACATAAAGAAAGTTTCCTGCAAACTAATATTCAAAACTTAATTTTCAAAATATAAACATTAAATCCACTTCAAAAGTTTAAATTATAATCAAATAAAAACAAATTACTAATCAAGTTCCTTAAGATTTATTAGCACACAAAACAAATTTCGCTTGTTTACGCAATCTGATTACGTCTTAAAACAAGAGAGTTATGCCATAAAACTCTAGAAAACATTTGGATATAGTAAGTCAGTTCAGCCTATTTTATTACCTGCACTTGCACCTTCTCTTTAGTTTCTCTATCTTGGGGTTTGTTGAATGTTTTCGTCCAATCACCAATCGAAAGATAAATTATGGAACGTTGATTTTTAGCTTAAAAAAATTCTCTAAAATTAAAATTAATTCACAGCGAGCTTCCTAATGCGGTGAGTGATCAATTAAACAAATCAGACAATAAACACTCTCATGAAAGATTTTTGTGTTCAGACACAATGAACACATATTCTGATAACAAATTATAGCAAATATTTCCTTGCTCGTGAAGCATGGTTGCCAAACCCATCAGACCAATGATGATTTTTCATCTCTCTTGAATTATGTTACTTGCTGTTAAACATTTAAGTTCTGTACTAGAAAGTTTTTTTCCAATAGAATATTTACAGCCAAAGTAGAACATCAGTTTCAGTTCTGATTTCATTCAAAACCAAAACTCATTTCATTTTGAGCACCCTTCTTATTTATTTGTTGAAGAAGTTGCAAAATGTCAGAGAATTATATTTAAAATGGTACACAAACCAAGCTGATATCAGTAGGGTTAGGGATCTTTATTACAATAACAATGCTATTTTATCACTTTTGGAAAGTCTTGAAGAAAGGAAAGCAATTGACATTGGATATAATCTTTAATACCTCATGAACAAAAATATAAAAAAGGACTGTTGAATACATATGTATTATGAAGTTTAATACATATGTATTATTTTTTCAATAAACTTATAAAGAAGTTATGCATATATTTTTTAAATGTAATTTTTAGTGTCTCTAGAACAAATAATTTCACAAAAAAAATGCTATTGTAAATCACTGATAAGTTAATGAAATATTCATATAGTGAACAATGTCATGTAACATATTATGTTTGTTAACTGATCACCTTCTTACATAATAAATAACATAATCTTCTCATAATGAAATCTAGATGAAATAAATAAGTCTAGAAGAATTTAAAAAAATGACCAAAATGCCAAAATTCAACTATGAGAAACAAAAGCACTCAGTTGTAAGAAAAGCAATGTTCATGTATTACTGATCACCAAGGAGTGTTATTTTACATTGTTATTGAGGGCTTATTTCAGTTGCCTGTTGTGAAGATTGTTTTATCTCTCCCTAGGGGAAAGAAATACCCCGGATTTAAAATTTTCCCATTATTTTAATCACAATTTTATGTAAATTGATTAGTTTTGGTCTCCCATATTAATTGTTGAATTATTTTTAATTTTGAGCTGAGCTGCCATTTGTTTATTTAGTCTCTATCTTTCACTAAATGATTCTGTTGATTCATAACTCTGGCATGTATATTTATAATGGTTTGGAATTCCATTAAAATTTTAATTTATGTTAAATTAGCCCTCTTTCATAAAATGCTCTTTTTGGGTGATAATCAAGACCTAAAAATATAAACAGATTTTAAATTAATTATAATTTTTTTGAGTCTAGAAAATTAAAATGAATATTTTCTTTAAGATAATTATTTACATACTGGAAGTAAATAATTTTCTGTTCTGTCTGTAGGATTATTCCTGTTCTAATTAGAGCCAAAATCCACTTTAAACTGTAAGTCCAAGTGCAACTCTTGAGTGTAAAAAATGTCCATTGAGCAATGGTTATACCAAACTGCTCTAAATAGGACTTATATGCAAAAGGTGATCATTCCAAGAAATTTCATCCAGGTTATTTTTTAAAATCTTATTTTGAAAAATGACAGCGCATTTATAATATTTATTTTTAATTTTTAGTTAAATTATACCTAAATTAAAGGTGTTTATACTTGTATTGATCTATTGTGTCTTCCATAATGATGAGTGAATCTAGGGAATGCCAGGAAAACTGACCATAATGTTCCAGCCTCGTCTGTTCCAACAATCATTGCAAGGTGATTGCTTTCAGCAGTTTCACTTTCTTGTTGTTGCATGTCTTTGGCCAGCAGTGCTAAACCAGGTCCATAACTTCATGGATACGGAAAAGTTACAGTCTCTGTTAGTCACAAGACCACAGCACTTTGAGGTAGAGGACTGTCTTAGCTCTTTTTGGTATCCCATTTAGTTTGACTTGGATAACTCTACCAGTAGTTAAATTACCGCTGACATAACTCCCATGGTTAGCTTCACGTGTTAGTGGATACCATTGGAAGTGGGAGGTTTCACAGTGTAAACTTGATATCCCCCAAGTGATTTCTCGTGTTTTTTGTTTTGATTATAGTTTTGACAATTTCAGTTTTTATTTTGATCCGGGTCTGTGGTGATATGACGCGGGTAATGCTACTCGCCTTGGGCATGGATGTTCGTAGTGGTTCGGAATCCACTTTAAGCCGTAAGTCCCGGTCTAATTAGCCCTTGTGTGCAAAAAAAATGACCGTTGAGCGACAAACAAACCAACCAACTAGGACACTTTTGGTAGCCCCTTGGTTTACCTTATTGATCAGTTTAATATAGTATGTCTAAATTTGCCTGAATGCAACTTTGCAGCCTTTCAGCTCTGTCATCAATGGCCTGTATTGCATCACATTTCACACATTGCTGATGCCATGCACTGTATACTTTTACCACAGTGGCATGTAAACAGTTGACTAACTTTGCTCTTCCAAAATGGTTCCACCATTGATCCAAAAGCAAATGATCAGGCTCTTATGGACATTAGACAAATTGCTCCATTTCTGCATTATGCCGTCAGTTGCAATGTTTTCTAAATCACTCATACACTCTTTAAATATGTTCAACTGCACTGTGCTGCCACTTGCCTTCTGTGATTGGTTGTTGTCAAAAGTATGTAATCACATTGTGATTGAATTGTGCATATGCTATATACATATTATATATATTTAAATACATAATTTGTATATATGAAAGTGTATGCCAATTTCTTCAATTTTATTTTTTTAAACCCTCCCAGTTGCTTTAATTTTATTTCATTTTATCTAATAATAATTTCTCATTGCTTAAGTTTATTAACATTTATAAGGAATATTTAAAATAAATCTAAAGTCTTAAAATAATTTTTAATAAATGTATCTGGAAGTATGGAAATATGATATGAGTATTGGTAATGCTATCTATCTTCACCTGTGATTTTTCAGTTTCATGTGAAATATTCAGAAATTGTTTCGTATAAAATTTTTGATATCATGGTATTTCTTAAGGTTTTACAATTGTTTTAATCACCATGTTCTCCAGTCTATAATTCCCAACAAATTTTTCACAGAATAGTAGAAAATATGTTATTGGAAATATGGTGTCACATAAATAAAAAATGTACATTATGATTAAAAATGTAGGTATATTGTTCCAAAATGATGAAAAATATGTAATTAGGTTCATCTCATCACAAAGTACAATTGAAATGAAAGCACCAGTTTGATCAAGAGAGTTAATTTAAAAAAGATTTTAGCATATCTTATCTGTGTTTTAATTTTTAAAACTTTTAAATTAGATCAGACAAATTTTAATAAAATATATTTGTGTTGTTGATAATTAAATGAAAGAAATGTATCATTCACTTTCAAATTGCATTTTGGATATTTTTTATTTTATATTTTGCATGTTTTCTTTTAACCTAAATTAACATGTTTGTCGTCATTTTTTATTAGCTTTTTTCTCTGGCATTTAGTTTCAAATCTTGCCGTGTAACTTAAACGTTTTTGCTTCCACATGATGAAATAGACTTCATTTTCGGAACAAACAGTTCAAATCGAGAAAATGCAAAATGACAATATTTAATAATAAGTGTAATATCTTTTCAAGGAATTGAATCCGTTTTGAACATAAGTGGGCAAAAATTGATTATAGCTTAAGTGAGTTAGCTGAGTCAAGCTGTTATTTTATTAAACATAAACAGTGTTTCTTTAAAAATTTTGATGTAAATTTCCATAATCCGTGGATTGTATACAGGAAAATATGGTAGTTGATAATTTTTAAGTAGTCTATTTATTATTACTGAAGCACTAAATGATGATTGAGAAATAATATTATTTTAACTTAAAGCTATAATTATGAAACTTGAGTGTTAAATGTAGAGCACCATACAAATTTCATAGTTCTATATTGCTGGGATCGCTACTGAATGGCTAGAACTCTGATCCTCATTTCAACTGTTTATGAGTTTGATTTGAGAAATTGGGTTTCACAAAAACTACACAAGTTTTATAATGCTTGTTTAGCATCTTCTAGACTGCTGAAGTTTTCATTGCATTGGTTTTTCAATATCCTTAAGTGTCGTATCTAGAAAAAAGAGAAAGCACAAGGAGAGTTCACTAAGGGGCTGCTATATTTCCCACTTGTGACAATTTGGTGCAGTTTTTCTGTGTATATAATTGAGAATCCTTGTTCTGATGAGTCGTAAAGAATGAAATCTGTTCAAATAATCTTGGCGATTACCCTGTAAAAACATACATCATGCCAGACCATTTGGACCCAATTTATTGCAGGCTGTCCTGCTCTCCATCCAATGGGACATATTTATGTATAATAGAACCCAAAAAAATATTTTCATAACAGTTTAACTTCTTGAATATACCACTTCTGCATTGATAGATCAGATATGGCAAACTTGTGGCTTGGGTGTCTCGTTTACCATGACTCAACCAATTTTGTCTATTCTAAGTGCATGTGAAATCTTTAATATTTAAAAGATACCTATGTAAAAGACTGGGTAATCATGTCTAATTTTCCTACCAAGATTTACCTACATTTCTAATTTTCCTACCAAGCACTGCACAGTTATTTCATTAATCTAAATTATGTCACCACATGCATTGAAGCTAAATCTGTAATGTTAATAAAATGCAGTTTTATGAAAACTTGAATTTTAATCAACTGGCCAGTGGTGCCTACCTTAAAAAATCTATGGCTGCAGTAAACTGTGCAACAAAGCTAAATTTATAACATAAATAAAATTCATTTTTATGAAAACTACAATTTTAACTATCTGGGCAGTGTTACACACTTCAGAAATAATACAGTGAAAATGGAATCTATTTCTGAAGAGAATCTGGCAATAAAGGTAAAAAATAATGTAAATAAGTTACATATTATTAAACATATGTATCATTTTAATAAAAACTAAGGTTGAATTTAATTGAATAACAAAGCATAGTACTTATCATTTGGAGGAAAAAATGCAGATTTAATTTATTACAATCCATAAATTTGTATTGCTAGCTTCACCATATCTTGACTACAAATTTTAAAATGAAACTATTTGAAAAGAAATTTAAGTTTATAAACTTTAAACAAGCTTTCAAAAAAAATTTCCTTTAATCAAGTTTAAAATAAAAAATTCACTTTAAACTTAAATTCAACAATCAAAATATAAACAAATACAAAATCATTATTTTCTGACAAAATCGGTCATTTTACAAGCTTAAATTTTAATCAAATGAAAAAATTACTTATTAAATGCTTCAAGAATTACTAGCATATAAAACAAATTTCGCCCATGTACACAATTACATTATTTCATTAAACGAGTTAAATCATACAAACACATTCCATCTTTATAAGCCAGTTGTGCTTATTTTATTGCTTGCTTTGTCACCTAATCTTTAATTGATGGTTGTTGACTTCGTTGAAGATCTCATGGAGAGAATAGTGACAAAAATCGGAATATTAATGCATTGTTTACTGCATGAATTTTTCTAAATCTGGTTATTTTTTTAAAGTCCAAGATTTATGTTGATCACCAAATTTTGTATTGGTTGTGTTCCAAGTTAGACTTATATTAGTGTGATAGTAAATATAGTTTATAATTTTTAAATTAAATTTTAAAATTGTATATATATAATATTGACTTTTTATAAGCATATATTAGAAATATATGTGGTATTGTTGATAATAATTTTTAATAAATATCAGTGAATATATTTATGTGCAAATTGTGTTTTGCATTTCAGTCTTAAATTGTTTTGAATTTTGTATTTTCTTTCTGTAGCTGCAAGAGGAAGAGGTCGTGCTCGATCATTATTCCAGCGGCGCAAATGATGTATTGAGTTTTCTTCTGTAAACTTATGATTATGGTGAATGCTTCAAAGATTTACTTCTGTTTAATCACTTACCATTAAAATTTTGTATCATTGCCTCATCATGTGTTAAATAAAAATGGCATTTTAGTAATGGTCCTTGTAATTTTAACTTTCTCAAATATTTAGATTGGAAGTACATAAAAATTTTTTTAAACATGAATATTGAAATATTTTAAGATTTTAAAGCCTCTTTTATTTAAATAAGTCATTGAACTCATAGTATATTATTTTACACTCAGCTAAATTATGTAAATTTTAAAGCCTTTACACAGTTAATTTCTTAATTATTGCTGCCGTGTACTGCAAATTAATCACTAATTATCTTAAAAATCTTGTTGTTTGATCCCACAAGGAAATAGTAAACATTTGTATTTACAACGGTTTCTGATCATTAAGTTTTGTTGAGAAATTCATTGTTTAAAAGTTTTTTCAGAATTATAGCTGCTTGAAATTTAATTGTGTTATTATTTTTCGGATTGTAATATCATTTAATAAAATTATTATGCCAGTAATATTTGTTAATTTTTTTTTTATTTTTAGTTCCTGTTTAGGTACATACTTTGTGAAAAATTTCGCATACTAAACAAATTTTTTTCTTCATTAATTATAGCTATAGGACTTGGAGTTATATATAAATTTTGCAAATGTATATATGAATTGGCTAATTGATATATTTTTAATAAAATGTGCTAATATAAATTTGTGCTTATGACTTTTAAAATACTAATTTTACCTACAAATTAAACATTCTAAAATTCCATAATTAACAAAAAAATTTTTCTAGTTAACTGATTTTTAACAATTTATCAAATCTATCCAAAGTATTTTCATATAAAAGTTAGTAATTATTAATCAAAATTATTGATATTATGTGTTGATCATATTTTGTGTAGTATTTATAACAGACTTACAGCTCTTTAAAACTTCTGAATATTTAAAATTTATTTCAGGTTTCTTGAAAGTTCTAAATTTAAACTGATTTCAGAATGTAATAACTTCTGTTGATTTTTAACTTCATTTGACTGCCTTTTGATAGAATATTGTATTAACTTCGTTAGCTATCCTATGAGACATGGTTTCATCAAAAACATTAAGAAGAGAAGAAAAATATTGTCTCATATGACAGAAAATATTTACCATGTTTGAGGATTATTTTGTATCTTTACAGAAGTGATTCATAAAAGCATTTAGTCCATTAATTTAAAATTTTTATATATAGAATCATCAGTACACTTCCAAAATTGTATTCAAGATTATTATACTAGATCATTTGCTTTAGGTATAAAACATTTTTTTCTTTTAAATAACTATCAAATTAATTAATTTATTGTTGGCAGATTTAATATCTTTCTGCTATTCTATCATGGTGTAGCATTTTAAGAACAAATTTTCACAGAATAGATGTTTTGCAAATAAAAATTTGATAAAATAGGATATTTAAAACTTAGGAAATATATATATGTCACATCATGCAAAATATAAGAAGTGTCCATAATATTATAATTAACAAAGATATATTTAAATTTTTTGCCCAAGTAAAATCACTATTTCATAAAATGAGTGCTTGTAAATTAGAGGTTCATAAAAAAGGATTGCTTTTTTCTGTAGTAGTTTTCGTAAATATCAGTCGCTGTTATCAATTGAAAATATGAATGCAATATATTATGAGCACATAACTTAACTTGAGATGAAATAATTGTTTGAATATGAACCATAGGAATGTTGATATCTTCTAGAAAAATTGAAACTCCTAAAATTAGTTTTTTTTATTTTTTTATTTTTTATTGTTAATTTATGAATCTTGTAGTAAGAAACTTTCATTTTAGAAGATAAAAAGTATAAATGAAAAATTAAAAAGAGCTTAAAATGTTTTACTTTATTTTTAAATGTTAATAAATTTTCAACTATATTAGAATATTTATGCAACTATTTGAGTTATTATATTCATTCACTTTGAAATGGTGAATAATCAAAAGGATAGGAATAATCCTAAATCTTTGATTATAATTGCGTATTTTGGTTGAAGGTGATTCATATCATGTTTAACAAAATGGAAATAACATTGAAAATTAACATGCAACTTGCTATTAATTCGATAATTTCCAATCAATGAATTTCCAATCAATATTCAATAAATAAATGATGTTTACTGTGATCAAATGTGTACATTTTTTTAATAATATTCAAATTAGATTAATAAAGAAGACATATTTAATAGAACCAAAAATCAGGTTATTGTGTGAAACGTAGATGCCATTCAGCTTATTTTTGCCAGTAAAGTCTTGGAAGTCTGTAGAAAAGTGAACTACTACAAAATAACTTTAAAGGAATACAAATAAAAATAGAAGAATATTGATATTTCTGTTGAAATCTAAATCAGAGAATCATTTATTAAATCAAATTAATCAACAGAATTTGAATGGAAATACACATATAATATTCATTACAGAAACTTTGTTCGTTGTTCTGTTTATGTAATCATTTTGCATTTTAATTTCACTTCTTAACTTCCTTTTAGGGCATACACATACAAGCAAATGGTTTGAATTTCAAAAATTTCAGTTAGTTAAAAATTTCTTTTTTTTTTTTACAATAAACTAAATTTTTCTCATACAAAAAGGTTTTAACTGATGATTTAAAAATAACTTTAGTGAAGATGAAATCAATGTATCAAGAGTTTCATTTGCTATTATAATTGTAAGAGTGTTAAACAAAATAATACAATACAAGAATGTAAAAAATATCCAGCATCACAAGCATTATGGAAGTAGGAAATTTTGCCACCAAATTAAGAGTACAGAAAATATTATAGAAAATCACATTGACAGATCACACAGTCACATTCTAAATGCTTAATCACTGAAGATGTACACATTTCATACTAAATGATTTTACTTAATCTTAAACATCATTTTTCCTTAAAATAAAAAAAAATGCTTACTTCAAATTCTAGAACCTTTAGCAGACAACAAGAGAAGTTCTCCAGAAAAGTAAGAATTCCAAATCTGGTATGTGAAATAAACATATCTTCCATTTAACTACAAAATACAAAAATTAGTCCAGCATGCATTAAAATAATTGGGTAATATAATTTTTTTTAGCTAAGTAGCAAAATCTTGAATTATTGATTTAAAATTTGATATTAAAAAAAAAAAACACTCAGATTTTTTAATTCAACAGTAAAAAGTATTTTAATTTAACATTAAATCTTTGAATCAAATCCTAATATTGATTAATTTTTATCTTGTTGAAATCAAGATATAAATACATAAGTCTTTGTATGACAAAATAATAAATTTAAGCAATTTTGGAGAGAAAAAATGGTTTTTACTAAAGAAAATTACTTTGTGGTATTTTCATCCAGCAATTTTCACCCTATGTTTGCATTTTTAGCATAAAAATAATTTTAAAAGTTGAAGACAAAAAAATTATTACATTCTGCTATCAATTTTGTAAATAAAAGCAATATTTACCTTTTAACGTTAATTTAAAATAGTTACAAATGTAATTTTTTAAAGTAAAAATACACTTTAAACATGGTTTTCTACACTTAGATAAAACTACTCAGTTTTTAAACCTTATTTCTTTTATGACTTCTTTGGAATAAAAATAAGTTATTTAAAAAGAAAAGCAATTATTTTTTTAACTTACTTCGTTAAACACTTCTTAACGTAGCAATAAACGACTGTAGACTGTGAGACAAACGATAATTTAAAATTATGGAAGGAATAAATATAAATAATTACAATTGCAGTTAATTACCTACTTTTAATACATGTCACGATAACATCCTTTATGAATGTCTTAAGTACGTCCACCATGGACGTCCAAATTACATCTATCATGGACATATAAATTACGTCTATTACAGATCCAAATGCTAATAATCCAAAACTCATCCATCGTGGATGTCAATCCGACGTCGATAGAAGACCATCCAGTTCACATCTAACCATGGACGTCTTTATGACATCCAAAAGGTATCGAGGACGTCTTTTGGACTCTATGGATCTTTAAAAGACGTCCAATAGACGTGTGTGGTTGTATGGGACTATTATCCATTGTTCTATTCAATTGTGTATTTGAACTGAGTCTCGAAGATTTTTGAGAACTTACCTTATGAATGATGCTACCTGCCTACGTTGATATGTAAATCCAAGCCAAAATTTTTGTTCCTTATTATGAAAACCAGAAAATATTTCATGGACCCTTACAACTTGAGAACCCCTGTTTGTTTTTCACGTCTACGTGGACCCCGTGTGGTCTCCTATGGACTCCTGGGGGTCCACCTGGACCACTTTGGGAACCTATGATTTAAATTATTTAACACGCATGCTATCATCAATATATGTTGGATTTTCCTTATCAAGATAAAACTGATATGTGATTAACTTTTTTGATTTTAAGCATTGTTTTCAGCATAAATAAGATTTATTATATTTTCTGCAATAAAATTAAAAAATTTTTAAATTATCTGAATAAAATATTTAGAAATAAATTTTAAAAAATGCTTGAATCTAAGATTATAAATTTTAACAAAAATTCGGCAAGCATTCAGATATTTCTAAATATTTACAAAATGCACCATTCTAATTTATTCAATATATTATAACAACTCATATTCTTCACATCAAATGCAAATGTATCTAGCAAACGTTCGCTTAAAACTTTCAAATCTTTTAATATTAACATTATTAATTTTTACAAGTGCAAATTACAAATTTGCTTACATCAAACAATTGTTAATTTGAATGAGGCTATTTTTTTAAATATGTATTACTAAAATTTATCACACGAGTTTCATTTTATGAATTTCAATACATTTTGAAACTTATAAAATAGTTATAGAACTAAAATAGTTTAATTTAGAACTAATCATAAAGTATTAAAATTCTGTAATTCAAGCAACAGGAAATTTTCTTTTTTACATGCCTGGTTAAAGTTATTTGGCCAAATTCTTGAAGGCACTTGGAATAGCATTTTTTATCAAATTCGGTTTTTCTTTTGTCCATTTCCACACCGAAGTATATACATTCAAAACATTAAAAAAATGTCTTATACATTTTAAACAACTTATACAACACAAATTACTTACATTTCCATCTGATAACTTTTGTAAATAATAATTATCTAAGTCTTCTACTTTGAAATGTAAAGAGCATTTACTTTTAAAGAAGTCAACTGCTTTTCAGCCCGAGGAATTGCCTATCTCCCTTTTTTGAAAAAAATATGGAATGAAGAATACATTATATTATGCAGAACAAATAAATTTTAGCTTTAATATTGATATTAAATGCATTTTAATTTATAAAAAAAAATGAATAAATACACAAGCAATCAAAAAACATGGAGGTAAGTTTAGATTAATGTATAAATATTTCATGAATTGCCTATAACAGATATTTAAATTTTATCGCAATACATCAATACATTATGCAGAAATAAATAAGAAAAATACAATTATTTGTCTGAAATAATTGTAGTTTAAGTAACCAATAATTATTTTTATTATAAAAAAGATCGAAACTAAATATTTGAATATACTTTACTGGCAAAATTTTCTCACCGATTGTATGCCAGATCACAGAAAGTAATGCAAATGCAGTTTTTTCATTTCAAAACAAAAATGAACTTATTAAAATAAAAATAAATTATTGAAAATTGAAGTAGATGAAGTATCTTTGCTGCCAATAACTTTGGTGCTCTAAAATTACTAACATTAACATTACAACAGGTTTTACTGTAAAAATCAATGAAAGAATACGGTAAGTCTTTGGGCATATGCTTTCATTTGGCCAGATTATAGTTTGTTTTTGTTTTAAAGTGGCGCAATTTTTATCTAATTATATAACTTTTGTGCACACAAAATGACCATGAGCAACAAACAATGTTCAAGTTTAGTTACTATAACAGCATGTTCAAGTTTAGTTAATGTAATAAAATTGTCACAATTGATAAATTAGCATTATTTTTATGTTCATTATTTTATAGTCAACCTTTTAAAAATTTAGTTTCGTATTGTTTAAAATAAAACGATTTTTTTTCTTTGGAAAATTTGAAATTACTTCGAAGAAGTTTCCAGTGAATGCATAAATATATGAATTAAATAATACGAAATGAATAATAATACGAACGATAAAATATATGAATAATAATACGAAAATAGTGTGACGTATCTCTTAGCAACTGATTCCAAGCAACCGTTGCTAAGGTAGTTTAGTGTTGACATCGCCATTGGAAAGTAACAAGTGATTTTTGTAGTACTATTTTATAATTGAAAATATATATTTTTTAGAAGAAAATTATCTGTGGAAGGTAAGGGAATAGTCTTAAATATATATGACACCATGTTACTTACAATAAAATATCTCCTCTTAAGTAAAATTTTCTTTGGTCGTAACTTTCGTGAACTTCATCAGGCTTAAAATATTTGTATGTATCCAAATATCTTAATTTGAGTAAATAAAAAACAGAACGATGTTTTAATTTATCATGCGCATTTGGAATGGCAAATATAAGTTATATATGATTTAGAAACTTTAATTTTGGTACTTCAGTGACTTTGTTATTCATGATGCATAATGTTAATTTTTATTTATATAAGTTTATATTGTTAACACTTATTTTAAAGAGTATATTTTGAGAAGTAATTTTGCTTGTATTGTAAAGTAACTGTTATAAATTGTTTGTTAAGTTTATTATTACTATATTTCCACTTAATATGTAAATAGTAGAAAATTTTGTGATTTGGAATAATATAAAGAAGTTCTTATAGGATGATATGTATTGTTATACATTTTATAAGCTTGAATTTGGTGAAAATAATATTTGAATATTACATCTAAATGAAGTGCATAACATTGTTTTTCAATAATTAGCAATTACAATAAATCTAGATAAATCAAAAGTTTAAATTCAGAACTATTAGCTGTGAAATAAGACAGTTTTTATTTACTTTAATAAAATGAAAATTCTATATTTTGCTTATTAAGTGATCAGAAATTGAGCTCTTACTTTATTACTTTTTGCCTATTTCATCCTTCATTATAATTCCAACTTTATTCACTTTTCTGTGTTGTGTATATTTGAATGTTATATATAAAGGTACATTAGTATTTACTGCAACCCACTGACACATCTTGAGAATTACTATATAGACCTACATCTAAACATAGTAATGTTCAGAATAGAATATCATAAACTGATATTTTCTTATTCTGATTCAGTATAGCATTGATTGATATAAACTGTGAAATATTTGGCAATTTATGTTTGGGTTGCTGTTAGTACAAAATTGCCTATGTAAAGTATTAAGGTGCTGTATGAAATTCATATTTTTTTTATTATCTTTTATTACTAGTTCAAAATGATGGGTAAAAGTGTTATCAAGATTCAACATTTAATTCAGTTTTTTAATGGCATTATAGTGGAGTTCTGACATCTCATAACTCCTTATAATTTAAAAATATTTGAAACATATATTTGCTTAACAAAAATTTTTGGCCAATAAAATGAAACATAAATAAGATCATCTAAAATGTTTTATTAGTTAAAAAATAATATAGTAAATAATCATTCTTTTATTTTTGTTAGACTGGCATCTAAATTGTTAGCTCTCTTCATTTTCAATGGTATGTGGATTCAATTTTCACTTTAAGTATTAATTTTTGAAGTATTTAAGAATGTGCTCTAAGCTAAAGATGTCAATCAAATGAATATTAGTGAGCATAATGTAACCATACTTTTTCAAATAAACCAGTGCAAAATTTATTAGTCCTTCAAAAACTGTTGTGGTATTTTGCTATGATTAACGAAGATGCCATTCTTTGAAATTTGCATGCTAACATTTAAATTGAAAACTAAATATATAGATTGAAACTAAAACAAACATACCATGGTTTTAATCAATTTATTTTTATCCCTATAAGATTATGAATAAATACTCAATTTATAAAAAATACAATCTCTCTCCTGTTTTTAGTTAATAAATTAAAAAAAAAATTGAATCAAATACAGTCAATATAGCAATTCTTTATAAACAAATAATACCATAAATATGTAAAGCGTTTAAATTATTTGTGTAAATTGTTTTTCTTTTAATTTAGGGTAAAATGTGAAACATTTTTACTAATCATAATCTAATGTAAATTATTTTATTTGTAGATAATGCTAGAGAAGAGTGGAGAGATAAGGAAAGGAAGATGCCAGTGCCCTAGAGGGCTTTTGGAGCAAGTCCTGATAGACACAGCAATAGTAGAGATTAAGTGCCCTTTTCAGTTCAGAAATTGCTCTTTAATAGAAAGTTTAAAGAATACACAAATACATATTTTATATATTGATGAAAATGGGTTATACAAAATAAATAAGAACCATGATTATTACCATCAAATCCAAGGGCAAATGGCAATTTTAGACCTTGCTATTTGGTAATTTGGACTTCAGTAGATGTAATTGTGTTTGATGTTCACAGATATGAAAATTGGAACTATTTAAATGTGATAGAAAATTTTTTCATCAATAAATGGTTGACGTATATTGAAAATAAATATTAAAAAAATGTTCATTGGTGTTATTTTATGTGCTTCATTACATTCTACATAGCTAAAAAATCCATGTTGCTTGATGTTTTTAAGCTTAATTGGTAATACATAAATATTTTAAAGGAAATAAAACTTTAAAAATGCAAAATTTAACATTACTAAAGGAAGTATATGTGTGAAATTACTCAAAATCAGAGTTTGTAATTCAGATTATATTAAGTTATTTATACTTTATACCGTCAATGGTAAATATTGTATTATAAGTAAAGTTAATCAAAATTTTTAAGGTTTCTTTATCATGTAGACACTGCATGTTTCTGTAGTGATAAGAAAGAAATTATGTTAACAAGCTTTCTGCCAGAAATAATTGGCAATCAATTTGTTTTTAACTATATAGCACCTAGTTTTACGAGTAAAATTTTAAAATTTAGTATAAATAAAATTTAAAATTATAGTGGATAAATCTTTCACAGTCACTATTATTTACTACCAATTTTGACTAATGTTGTTAAAAAGTACAGTTATACATTTTCTTCCATATCACTTATATTATTAGTAAAAGATTATTCACAAGATACTATGAACCAATTTGATTTTGTATTATAAAGTTATCTTTCCAAAGTTAATTTCTTTAATATTGCAAATAAACATTTAAAATTAGTTATAAATTCGGAATAGCTAAAGTCAAAGTTTATAAAAATTCAGCTGCATTGAAGTAATTACTATAGTAACTAAGTGGAACAAGATAAGGCAAATAAGTATGTTATTATATATCGTGTGACTAATTTTTTAATGACAGAAAAAATGTGAAAGCTTATTTTTTCTACATAATTTATATAACTTATATTGTTAAATATTATCATTTTAAACATAAATCCAAGCTTATTTGGTGGCTATATATATATATTTAAACATATTTAATGTTTTCAAAAATCATAATTTAACAAACATTAAGCAATTTTTTAAAAGAATTATGTAAATATGATAAGCTTTTAATATAGAAGAAATTAAGCAGCAAAAAGTCTTTACAATATAAATTTTTATCATATTATTCATCTTCATTTTTTAAACAAATTGTAATCTTGAACTAAGAATGAAAATACATTAGAAAAATTAAAAGTGAGAAATATGAAATACATATAAAAAACAGGTATGTGGTTAATATATGTATAAAAAGAATGATAATAAATTAACAAATTTTATTAAAATAATTATTTATTTATATACAATATAAATGCTGAACTTCTTTAATCAAAGGCCTTTGCAGATTTGTCAGTGCTACACATACTTGCATAATTTTTGAAGCAAACTGAAACATTCTAGGATCTGCTATAGATGTGACACTTGAGGCAACTTGGGTGGAACTAACTTCAGTGCTTGAATGAAGCTCACTATATGACCATAAAAACATTATTAGCATTTATAATAACTGACAATTTTTTATATTAGAAATACTAAAATTTCCATAAGAACAAAAAAATATATTACCTGTTTTTTTGCTTCTTTTTAGGTGGTTCACACATAAACAGTTTATCCTTATTTCTCTCAAATATTGTCGGTCCATTTGCTTTTAATTTATTTTGAAAATGGCATAAGCAAACTAAAGAATGGGGTGAAGGCTCCTTGTCTTGTCTTCTAAGTGAGGTTAAGAAATTTACATTAATTATTATTTGCACATTTTCATTAATGATTTGTTAATAACATTTGTTCAGAAATAAATGAGTGACAAATAACAGAAAATTCTATCAAAAATAAAAAGCAAACATATTTAATACTAATTCAGAAGAAAGTTTAAGCTGAAGTAACTTAGAAACAAAAATTAAAATAATTGAATGTATAACGCAAGCACTTACTATAACATCTTAAATACTAACTACACATAAATTAATCATATTAATTTTTATTACTGATTTAACTTTGTTCCATTATGTAATTATATGCAATCTCACATAGCTACATAATGTGTGTACATGTATATATATATATATATATATATATATATATATATATATATATATATATATATATATATATATATATATATATATATATATATATATATATATATATGTATGTATAATATATATATATATATATATATATATATATATATATATATATATATATATATATATATATATATATAATGTTCTTGAAGAATGATTGGGGCATATTCATGACCAAATAATTCTTCATGAACAATATAAATAGGCTAATTAGTTAAATAAACTTGGCTCCTTATTAACATTAATGAATAAATTACTTAAAAAATTAAAATAGTATCATTTTTAAAAATTAATTCGGGTAAAAACTACACTGTGTTACCCAATTATATTTCATATAAACATGTGGGAATATTTAAAAACTTATGATATTTACCGTATATTTTTAATATGATATTTACCGTATATTTTTAATCCATTGTTTTTTAAGTCTTTCGTCTTTAGGAAATCTTACAAAACCACATCTATCTCGTTCGCTATAATGTTTAGTCAGGAACAAACAAAATAATAGTGTTTCAGTAATGGCTTCCGCACATAGCAACGGATTGTTTAGAAGCACCTAGCAACGAGCAGATTACATATTTTCATAGTTTCAGTGCTTTTTCTAAAATATTTGAGCGAAAATTTTAAGAATTTTTGTATTACGATTGTGATTCAGTTTCCAATCTTTCTATTTGTATGACTATTTTACAAAACAACGATTTAGTTTAATTATACAAGAGTAAATAAGAGAACCTACTGAGCCGCCTACGGGAATTTCCGTTGTAAAGGTAGCTTAGAAACGGTTGTTTGGAAGCTAGTAGCAAAAAGTGACTTCACAACTATTTTTACAATAAAATAGTCAAGGATATTTTTATTTCTAGAGTGCAAATTTTTTTATTTTAATACCAGGCAAATTAATGTTCATAGTTTTTTTTTTTAAATTAATTTTGTAGTAAGAGAAATTTATAAGAATTATTTATTTCTCAACCTAATATTTTAACTAATTAGAAATAATTTCAACAATGTATTTTTTTGTACAAGATAAAAGAGAAAAACTTTTATTTTTTAACTAAAATTTTCCACTTAATTGAATATTCCAAATTATTATGATG
Organism: Latrodectus hesperus; assembly: GCA_037975125.1. NCBI lineage: Eukaryota > Metazoa > Arthropoda > Arachnida > Araneae > Theridiidae > Latrodectus > Latrodectus hesperus. Next base: position 26,977,760 of record CM075859.1, read on the forward strand.
AACCATTCCAGCAACAGAGTGTAAATATTAATTAATTCAAGAAAAATATAACAAAATAATATAATTTAATTTTAATGCACACAATTTATTCTAATTATTTACATTAGCAGAAATATTAATTAACTGAAATGATTGATTCTTTCATTGATAAATTTTGCTTTTGCATGATGTAACCAATTCATTATCTCAGTTTTCCTTTCACCATCGGTTGTCTTTGAATACTGTGGAGTTCGCCGCACAGCATCTGAAAATAAAATAAAGTATATTTATAATAATTAACAATAACCTCAGACAAAATAATAATAAAAATCCAGAAGACAATTTTCATGAATATTTAATTTAATTCTTATCAATCTGATTTATACATAAAACTGATTGGATGTAAATCTCATTAGAAAAAACAGCGTAAATTAATCAGAAAATATCAAAAATGTCCTTCACTAATTTAAAACATTAAGTAAATTTATAATAACATTGTTAGAAATATTTATATTTTTAATTCTGTAAATGTTTTGAATATCTAATCACCAATTCAATTTCTAAGAAATATCAGCTTTGTAAATATGTTAACCTCTGTGTTTGATTAAATAATTAAAATTACAAATTGTATAAAATATGTTCCAAAAACGTTCAAATTATCAAATGAAAATTGTAGTGTTAGGATACTCCTCATTCACTTCACATGATGGCGCTGTAGTCATTGGGAGAGAGGAAAGGAGGGAGTCCGCTCCGGTGGAGAGAGGAGATTGTCGTTGACTAGTGAACGAGGATGTTTACCTGGTTCTCTTTCGGTGTTTGTTTTGTTGGCCGTGTAGGTTCCAACGACCAATATAAATATTAGTCTGTGGTAGGTTCTATTTGTTCTGTTGGCTCCCTCCTCTCCTCCCTCCCAATGACTACAGCGCCATCATGTGAAGAGAATGAGGAGTATCCTAACACTACACCCTTCTCGCAAGTTTTTGTTTATGTTCCACATAAACACATATTTGAATTAAATATGTTAGGATACAAAAGAATAACACAGACTAAATAATATTTTTGCAAACAATTAAATAAATATTAAACATAAAATAAATATAAACTTGGAATTAGGAAAAAATTATAAGTGTATAGAAAAAATTATTTGCAAATGAATTACTTAAAATTCATAAGTATGCATAGAATAATCAATAATAATAATATGAATATAAAAATGTATAAAACAAAATTAAAATAAATCTATCCACTAAATATATATAAACTGACATTAATGTAATTAAACAATATTCCAGTAACATTAATGTAAATAAACAATATACCAATAAAATTAATGTAAGCTAACAATATACCAATACAATTGATGTAAACAAACAATATACCAATACAATTGATGTAAGCAAACAATATACCAAATACAAAGTTACAAATAAAACAAAATATTTTCACTGAAATATATTTAATATAGAGATTTTACGCTAAGCACTAAAGTCAGTTTTTATCTGGAAAAAGTCTAGATAAAGCATCTGCATGAGGCATCTTATCTTCTGCACAATGTCTGATTGTTATATTATATCTCTGAAGAGCAAACACCCACCTCTGAAGACGAGGTGATTGAGGTGCATATTTGGTTAAGTATGGTAAGGGATTGTGGTCAGTATAAAACTCAATTTCTGAACCAAAAATTATTGATTTAAACCTTTTTGACGACCACACTATTGCATAAGCCTCACGTTCAATTGTAGACCAGGATTGTTGAGTTTTAGTCAATTTTTGACTAGCATATGAAACAGGATAAATTTTGTCATTGGCACGTTGAGACAGGCAAGCACCAACTCCTACCTGAGAAGCATCAGAATAAATTATGAAAGGCTTACCTAGTGATGGAGTGTGAAGTGAAGGTACCTTAACTAGGGCTTGTTTTAGACATATAAACATTGTGTCGTGCACTTCAGTCCAGGGAATATTGTCAGACACACGTTTTTTAGTAAGCTTAGTTATTGGATATACTAATTCAGAATATTTAGGAATGTAATCACGATAGAAGTTACACAACCCTCTAAGATCCTTTTTGGTTGTTGGTCTTTTAAGTTGCTGTATAACAGCGGCATTTTTCAATCCAAACAGCATGACTTTGAAACGATATTGAGATCTATGGGTTTTGAATGAGGTAAAATCATGACTAGCTTCTTCTACTGGAATAACCCAGTGACCCTTCAGTAGATCCAATGTGGAAATAATATTAGCCTTTCCAATACAATGAATTAATTGCATTGAATCTTCCATAGGAAAATCATCCGTTTTTGTTACAGCATTAAGAGATCTGTAGTCGATACACATCCTAATTCCTCCATTCTTTTTGTTTACACATACCACTGGATGTGCTATTTCAGCCGAGCTCTCCTCTATGAGATCTAATTCCAATAGTTCATCAATCTGGTCATCTATTTGGGATTTAAGAGCCTCTGGAATTCTGTAAAAATAAGGTTTCTTACGTTCTTTCCCTTCCTCTAATATGATCTTATGTTCATCAACTTTGGCTATTTTTACATTTCCAGTAAACAAAGTCTTATAATTACGTAATAAACTCAAAATATTTTCCCTGTCATCTCTAGATAAATGTTGCAATTGTAAATTTTGCAAAGGATCTATGGTATGTAATTTATTAGTAAGTCTTGGAGAAGCATGAATTTCACCAAATTCTTCGCCATCTTCAAAGATAATTCCCACAGCATTGACCCTTGGAAAATATTTTCTGATCTTGTTTACATGGCAATGTCTAATATTTCCATCTGGGAGTTTAACTTTATAGGAGTTAGGTAGGCAGTGTTCAATTACTTCAACAGGACCTGTCCATCTGGCATACAATTTGTTAGAAGAGTTCGGAATCAATAAATAAACCTGATCACCCACCTTAAATTCCTTAGGTACAGTCCGGCGATTGAAGTAGTCGGTGTAGACTTGTTGTTTTCCAGCAGCTATCAATGAGGCTTGTTCGACGGCTTTTTCAATATTTACCTTCTGATCTTCTAAATAATCAACAACAGATTTACTCATATTTAATGGAATTGGGATTTCACCAGTCCAGCTTGATTTCAAAACACTTAAAAGCCCTCTTGCTTCTCTACCGTACGAAAGCTTGAAGGGAGAAACGCCAGTTGTGCAATTTGGCACTTCTCTGTAAGCGAAGAGTAAATAAGGGATATATTTATCTCAATTGCTGGGGTCTGATCGTATGACGTGATGAAGAGAGTTCTTCAGAATTTTATTATATCTTTCAATTAATCCATTGCTGACCGCATACGCTGGCACTGAATATCTGGGAGAACATCCTAAGCGATTAATAAATTCTTGTGTTAGTTTAGAAGTAAAATTAGTCCCTTGATCACTGGCAATAACGCTTGGAATACCAGTTCTCATAAAAATCTCCAATAGCGCATCACAAGTTTCCTTTGCTGTTAGAGAACGTAAAGGAATAGCTTCTGGCCATCTCGAATGTTGATTCATCAGTACAAAAACATATTTGTGTTTACGTGCCGACGAAGGCTCAATCGGCCCGATAATATCCATGTTAACAACTTCAAACGGTAGGTCTGGTCTCAGTACTGGAGAAATAGGAATTTTATCAGACTTCTCAGGAGACCGTAATTGGCATTTTTTACATGACTTGCAGAAATTTAAAATATCATCTGACATATTCGGCCAGTAAAAACTATATCGAATTCTTTCTTTTGTTTTCTTTAATCCGATATGACTTCCATAAGCAGATATATGAACCAAATCCATAACTTTCTGACGGCGACATTTCGGTAAAATTAACTGATTTACAGTTTCACCGCAAACTTTCTCTTTGTGGAATAAAATGCCACATCTAAATAAAAATATTTACCCTTGCCACGTGATAAAGAAGATCTCACTTCATCCAAAGTGGCGCATTCTTGTTGTTCTTTTTTAAATTGTAATGATTGGCTCAATTTACAATTTGTTTCGGCTTCCAGCACTTCCATATTATCAGAAATACCCGGATTCGTGGCGTCATTTGAACAGAGAGCCTCACCCATATTTTCGGCTTGTGATGATTCAGCAGTTTCATTATGATATTCAACTTCTTGCGACGCCAAAACAAAGCAGGCGGCAGACTTCTTGTTTTCTTCTAGCACTACATTTTCCAATAAATAAAAAACTTTCGTTGGTATTATACATTGCCCTTGGATTTCGTTGGTAACAGCTGCAATTATTTCGATGGGTTTCGAGAACATATTATTATTTTCCGTTTTTAATGCTACTTTAAAGCTCATTAATTCAGCTTCTATCTTCTTTCCAAAAGCACAGATTAAAATAACTCTTCCTTTTTCTGTTTTTGATTTTGGGATAAAGTCATTATTTATGACTGGAAGTTGTTCTCCCGAGTCTACGAGAGCTTTAACTGGAGTATTATCCACGTAAATATCCACATATTGAAGAGGATTTATTTCAATTTCTGTTCTTTTTTCTTTTAATAATTGGGAGCGAATTTCTGCTGTTAGAACATCACTTTTCTTATTATTTGCTTTAAATCTTTTCGGGCATTCTCTCGCAAAATGTTAATCTCCACAAATATAACATTCTTTCACAGTTCATTTTTCAAAATTTTCTTCTTTCCGAAAAGTTTTAAATTTTTGTTGCCTAACATACGGAGGAATATGTTTTGACTCTGCCGAATATTTTTGTTCTTGTTCGTTAGAATTATATCTCTTGAAATATTCTTGGCGAGGAAATTCTTTCTGTTTGACACTAATATTCGTTCTGATATTTTCACAATCATCTAATTTACTTTTTATTTCTTCTTGAGTTTTAAAATTTGACCAAACATCAAAAAAATGTTCTTTAATTTCTAAGGGAACTTTGCGTTTTATTTGATCGGTTATTATTAGATCACATAGTTCTTCAAATGTTCGTATTCCAAGCCCACTGATCCAGTATTATTATTACCAGTATTTCGTAAGTTATCTTCTCCTGTTCATTCCTTTTCCATCAAACTTAATTTTTGAAGCTCGAATTCCATTTCTAGTTTTCGTTTTTCCATTTCCATATTCCTTTTTCGTTCTTCAATTTCTTGCAATCTTTTCCGCTCTTCAATTTCTTCGTTTCTTTTTCGTTCTTCAATCAACAAATTTAAGAATTCTTTAATGGAATCTTCGTCGTAATTTTCGCTTTCTGTTATCAATTTTTTTTTTTTTAGTTCGTAAAGTTTTAGATTCGCAGCATTCTCAATGCCACCGCAATAGTTCGTAATTCCACCGCAATAGTTCGTAAATCTTCTTTCTTTCCTTTTGGAAGAAAAGCCATTTCAATTACTTGTAAAACACAGTCAAATAAGCAAATTCACAGTTCCGCTTCAGATTATGTCAGAAACGTCAGCTCGTAATCCTGTGTGGCTGCGCCAGTGTATTGTCTGTTCTGTAGAAGAAAGCACAACTCGAACAAATACAAATATTTATTTAAATTTAAAATTAATAATTAATAGTATTGTATATTAAAATTATAATTAATAGAAATTTGACTATGGCCTTACTCGGCCAACAGTACAAACACCTAAGGAGAGCCAGCTAAACCTCCTCGTTCGCTGGTCAATGACAATCCCTCTCTCCCCGCCAGAGCGGACTCCCTCCTCTCCTCTCTTCCAACGACTACAGCGCCATCATAAGAAGAGAAGGAGAAGTATCCTAACACTACAGAAATGAACATTACTTTTTTAATGGGAACAGTGCTTAAGTAATCAAACAGAGAATTGAATTGAAATATTAATACTTACATAAATGAATTTTATTAAAAAATATTTTTGATGAGAAATGTATTTTTCCATCATTTCTATAAAAGAAAACTTTTAATGACATTCATAAGCATATGCTTATTCAAACATTGCACTTACCAAAAACTAACAGCATCATATTTTGTCCATTAAAGGATTTCTGATTCCTAGCATCAAAATAACTGAACTCAGATACAAGTTCATTGGTCATCAATTTTTTTCATGATGCTTATGGGGCAATTCCCGGAAGAAGTTCCTCCAGACAAGCTTAAAAAGTAGCACTGAAACAAAACAAATAAAAATATAAATATTTTATAATTAAAAAGATTTTATAATTCAAAATGGAAATCACTGTATTAATTTTAGCAACATGCATACATTATATAGTCATAATAATAAATATTATTTGCAGCATAAAATTCACATAAGTTTTAGAAAAATAAATCTGTAATATATTCCTACATTTAAAAAAGCATTTATAAAAAAATAACTATTTAAATAATACAAAATAAAATCGACTATAGTATAATAACAGTCCCATACGACACAATTTCGTCCAGTAAACGTCGATATGACATTATCAGGTGGATGTATTCTAATCCAGTAGACATCTTATTTTCAACAGAATCTACGAAGAAAAAACTTGAAATCTATTACAACAGATAGAGGCAAAAACATGCGTGGTAAAAATAAAGGAGTGGTTGCTTTTGTGTCAAAGGCTCTAGATATGATGGTGGGTTAAAATCATATTGTATTATTCACTAACAATCCTTGTGCGGAAAGTGCTTGAAAATGTCAAGTTCTAAAACAAATCATATCAGTTGTTTATTTCATCAGATCCACTGGACTGAATCGTCTACAGTTCTGGGAGTTTATTAAAGATACGGAAGTAAAAATGATTTACCATATCATAGTGCCGTACGTTGGCTTAATTGTGTAAAAGTCATGCAGTGCTTTTTTGAACTTCGAGCACAGATAGAAATTTTTTAAATGAAAAAGCATCGACTTCTTACTGGATTATAAAATAGGGATTAGCTGTGAAATTTAGCATTCTATGTCAATTTTACAAAACATGAATGAACGAGATGTGAGATTGAAAGGAAAATACTAGCTTCTCCCTGATCTATACACTAATAGCAAATAGTTCAGACTGGAAATAATATTGTTTTAGTCACGATGAAGTACAATAATGTTTCACACATTTTAAAACACGTGAAGTATACAATCGCACTTCTGATCGATTTCAGAAGTGCGATTGTATACAATCTACAAAATCGTGAAGTATATATACTTCACGATTTTGTAGTCGATTTTGTATTTTTTCCCATCGATTTTGTAGTCGAAGTTGTAAGTACTTTGAAGATAAATTTTTATACTCATTTTCTCACTTTGATGTCATTGTAAATGAAATTAAGGTTTTTTTTCAAAATCCTTTTGATACTGACATTGAAAACCTACAGGCCGTAGTGGCCTGATCGGTTAGACTGTCGTTCTCACTATTGGAAGTTCGTGAGTTCAAATCCCGGCTTAACTTAAGTTTTGCTAAGGACTGATGGGCCCGTTAAAACTGGCTGTGCCCGGCCTTGTCATTGAAAGTAAAATGATACCTCTGGGGATGGCAGGCCAAGTAATGGGGATCTTTTGCTTGGTTTCACGAAAAATCACGAAGACTTCACCTGGATGCTTCTATCTAACTGGTAAAGCTCAACTCAGGGCTAACATGCTGGTGCTGTAACAACATCAAATGGATATTATTGATTTACAGTGCAGGAATATAATTAAGAATAAATATCAAAACTCATTTTGGTTGATTGATTGATTGATACAATTGATAAAATACATAAATTTTCTCGGGGGCTGTTTTTCTGTTTTTGGGACTATTCTCCAGAAGGAAGTACATAAAGAATACTTATGGATCTAAGTTAGCTGATGTGTGAGCATCTTAAATCTCTTTTAATAAATGGTGCAAGTAAAATTGATCCACAACTACAAACTTTTATCAGTGAAAAATCACAATTAAACAAATCTTATTAGGATTTTTTATAAATGGTTACCTTAAGATTTCATTCGCTTCAATTTAGTTTTTTCTTTCTTGAGAGATTTTCAACATAAAAGTCATGCATTTGATTCAGAATATATACATTTCAAACATAGATATACATACATATGCGATACACTTTATCTCAACTCAATAACCGAGAGTAACCGTGGGATGCTCATTAGTTTATAATACTAATGGGATTCATTTCAATTATTTGTCAGTTATTATGATCAAGTTAAATTTCCTGCGTATTGTGTTTGTCATTAAGCTTTACCTAGCAAGCAAATAAAACCGAGATATTATCAGTTTTTTTATCCAACTTATTACACCAACAAAGAGCTGTTCACCACGGCCCTCGGGCCAGATTTGGACCGAGAGAAGTAGCTTGTACACCCCTTTTCTGATGTGTTTATACCAGTGTAAAGGAGATTACACGAATATCTTTCAAATACTTTTTTTTTTAATTTTCCATTTAAACTTGTTTTAAATTAAAGAATAACTTACTTTTATGAATCCTAAATCTTATGTGTTATTTCAATTAAAAATTGCAAATTTGAGACTAGTATTGTTTTCAACTGCTTTATCCAACAATGTTTAGAACCCTCTTTAAATAAATATTAATCATTTAAAAATTCTCAAAGTTTTATCAAAATTTCAAAAATATTTTAATAAATATATGTGCGAAACATTTCTTTCATGTTTCTAACTTTGCTCAAGATTTCCAATGAAAAGTACTATATTATTACATGTAACACTACATTATTGTTTTGAGTAAATAATAAAAACTAATTTTATTTAAAAGTTTTTTTTTTGGAATATTAAAGTAGTCTATTCATTTTTGCATATAAGATAATTTTTCATGTATATATGAAAGAATCATTCTCTAAATTGTTTTGTTGAATATAATTTTCATATTTTATAGAGTTGATTTACGAAAAATTTTTACGTCTGATTGAAATTCTATCAAAGTGATATCCTATATTTTTAAAAAAGATTTTAAGAGATGAATTACATCTCTTAAAATCTTAATCCTTAAAAGAGAACTTAATAAATTTAGAAAAATAACTCATTCACTCTAGAGTAAGATGCGTTATTTGCTTAGTATCTTCCACATAGCAGTGAAGCTATTTTGCTACTTGGGTTTCAATAGGGGTTTAATGTTAAAAATTCAATAAATATTAACATTTCTAACAGTAAAACTGATATCTCACACATAGATAAAATGAATGAAATCATTTGTTATATTCACGTAAAAAAATTATTTAACATAATTAAGTACATTAATATTATTAAGTAATGTTTTTGATTTATTTCACCGACAAGAAAAAACCCATTGACATAAGGGAAGATATAATAAGGATGTGCTGCAGACTGCCATGGACAGGAATACTGGAACTCAATAAAATATGCTATTAAGAAGAGTAGGGTTCTTCTAATCGACAGCATAATGAAAAAAAAATTATATATGTAATACTAAAAATATAAATTCCCATTCTTGATTTGTATAGGTTATCTACTTTTAAAATTAAATTCAATAATTATAATTTCACTTTAAAAAGCAATGGCATATTAGTAATTTTTAATTATTTTTTTTATTTATAGAGGTTTGTGTCCTCGACACAAGTACTCTTCTGGGATAGCAACACCCTCATCCTTGATCCTTATTAAATGGAAAAAAAGAACAACAACACAATTCATCATTAATTAATGCCATTCTTTACAAACCTTCAAATTGCATTCATGAACATAGAAATAGCATCCATACATCAGTCTTCTAAAACTTATCCATTTTAAACATACATCTTATGTTTATAGTGTATAGAAAACCACCAAATTTACCCCCAGTAAAGGATTTTTTTTATTGAGTCTAAATAAGATCTAGAAACTATGGCTTAGAGCTAATGTTATTCAATGTTTTCTTACTGAATTCGAGAATTGCTAATAGATGTAAATGATTTTATTAAAGGTAAGTATACAAATTTAACGAACCGTTAGGCAATTTATTTTATTTAATTATATTTTGAGTTTATTTCTGAAAGTAATATTAAGTCAGGTAACTTATCTTCACTGAAATGCGGAATTTTATTTTTATGTGGTTACCTCTAAAATTCTAATTTTAAGAACGATTATTAGAATGAGGTCGTACTGGCTAGCTTGATTTGGGCAATCACTTTCGTTTTTGAAGGCAATCACTTTCGCTTACTCAGCTGAATGTTTTGCAGGGTGTGAGGTGTATAACTTCAACCTTTGCTGCTCCTCGGGTTTGAATTTTTTGAAGCAACTTCTCATACCCTTTATCATGATCCACAACAGGTCATGGATTTAATCATTGTCCGTCGATCAAGCGGTATAAAACAGCAACAAAATATTTAAGAAATAATAAATTCAGAGAAGTTATAAATCTGATTATTTATCATGAACATTAGCTATTAGTGAAAAAATTCTCTGATTTTCGAGCAATTATTTAAGGAGTAATTTTTTATATTCACATGACAATCAAATATTTTTCCAATTTCACGACTTATTTTTCTTTATTGGGTTTTGACCTAAATAAATAAATACAATTTTCCAGTTTCGCAATGGCAACATAAGTGTTTTATTGATTTTTGAAATGTCAGCTTTGTTAGTTTTCGTTTCGTCGAAGCAGAAAACTCTTATTCGCTAGTAATTTTTTGCATTTAGATAATAAAATAATAAATTAATAATGTATTCTAGACGGCAAAATAAATCAGTTGGTAGTAAATCGGCTTTAGATGTAAATAAAGATGTAGAAACTCTTCGTGCTGAAATAGAAAATGAACAGAGAATGACGTACGTGTTTTAATTTCAAATTTTCTTACACCAGAAAATATAAGTCTTTGTTTAATTTGTCAAATTTATGCTGACTTTTATTCAATCTATTAAGATTTATTTGTTGATCTGTATTAATTTTAACTGAAATTGCAAGAAATGTTATTTTGTTATCATGCAATTTGTTATGTAAAATAACTAATTTTCATAAATTTTAAATTTTGTGAGTGAGGTAAAATCAATTCCGAAACTTTTATTTTATCTGTTATATGTATAAGAGTACCATTATGACGGATAATGTAAATTCACACATCATAAAAATTAATACTTGCATTAAAGTGACATTATTTATCAATAATGTAATTTACCATGATAATGTAAATTTATGTGAATTTACCATGATAATGTAAATTTATGATTGAAAAATTATATTACTTTTTTTAACACATTAAGAACTCATATATTTGTATATTATACTCATTTCAAGAAAAATTTTAAAGACTTTGTATTTCCTAGTAATTGCATTGTTATACACTATATTATTCATGCTTGGTATTGGAATGAAATTTTGCAGTTGATTGCTTCAACATCCATAGTTAAAGAAATCATTAATGAAACTAATGCAATTTTTGATTTCGTTGAGAATTTCTAACAAGAGGAAATTTTATTTATATACATATAAGGAATTCTTAATTTGTACATTATTTTGTATGCTTTATAACTACTTTTTGAGGATTCCATTTTCCTATTAATTTAATTGGCAATTTAATATTTTTAAAATATTCTTTTAACATTTTTCTGACCTTTTCAATTTAGCTAAATGTTATTTTATCAGTGTATGAATATTTCCCTTTATATTGCATTATTTTTTTATCATGATTTTATGATTCTTTTCATGTTTATCTTTGTTTACAGTGTATCATTACCAAATGTAGTATTTAGAAACTAATTTAATGTAAGTAAAAGTATGTCTAGTAATTACTCTGGTAAAATTTTCTTCAGTGAAATGTTGGACTTGTCAATTGAGGAGTTGCAGAGAACTGTTGATGCTTTAGAACAGCAGGTGGATCATACTGATATTGCTGATGGTATTTAACTTGAATATTGCACTTTCATAGTCAAGTGTGCATTATAATTGGCACTAATAAGCTTTCACAATTATTTTTGATTTTTATGTCATATATGGAGTACTTCATTTGCATGTAAAATTTACACAATTTTAAAAATAGTATTAAATTTTTTATAACTTTAAAAATTATATGAATAGTTTATGTATCCAAGTTATCTCTCATAAATTTAAATATTTTTGAATTAGGGAGGGGTGTGTGATTCAACAAGTGAAATATTTTTTAATTTCTGAAATAACAGTCTACAAAATATTTCTATTTAATTAGAAGTTTTAATCTAACTGTAACCTTTAAGTTGTATTTTATGATTGCACAAGTTTTAATAGTTTTTTTATCACCCAAAAATCAAAATATTGTACTAATTGTCAATAAAAATACTTTTATATAATTTATGAAGTTAAAGCAATTAATCTTCAATTATTGATTTTAAGTAATTACATATTATTGTTAAAATATATGTTATAGCAAAAGGAAGAACAATTTTCTTTTTATATTTTGTACCTTAATTATGTAAGATAAACAATTATACAAAAAGAAATTTTTTTTTCATATTTTAATATACTTATAAAAAATACTTTCTTTAATTCATTCTTAGAAAATTGGACTATAAACTTCTTACTGGTGTTGGAAGAAATTTATCTTTGGGAAAGAGAGAATTTCTGTTAATTTTGAAGCTCAATAAAACTTTTATTTGTAACCAATCTATTAAAATACACTGCTTTCTAAAAGTTATGCTTTTAACTAAAAACTGATAACATCTTAAAATATATGCTAGTAAGTTAGCTGAAAATTAGCAGTTACTATTAGCAATTAGCAACAATGGTACTTGTAACTAAAAACATAAGAAAATGTTATATAGAATATAATTTGTTATATGATCAGGAACACACAAATTTTTTATTATGTAAACAAAAAATTTTTTCTTAATAGTATGTATAGTCAGCCTAAATAGTAAAACATTCTCCTCAGAGACATCTCATTCTATTTATGACAGTAGAAATACACATTGATCATGTAAAGAGTTTGTAAATACAGATATTGCCAACAAAATTCTATTCTTAAATCTTAGTATATTTTAAAGTATATTTAATCAAAAAGTAGTGTGATAAAATATTTTATTTTAATGTGATTTATAATAAATATGCATTTGACTTTGCCACAAAGTACCTAAAACTTTATTAGAAGTCATAATAAATATGAAAATTTGTGCATTGCAGAAATTCATTGTTAGAAAGAATTAACTTTGATAAAGATATTCTGCTGAGAAATACTTGATCATGTGCTGTTAAAGGAAGAATTTAATGTCCTGTGTCGCAATATTATATTAAATTATTGAATTTAATTGTTTGCTTTTATTTTTTATTAAATATATATTAAAATAAAATTATAATTTGCACAGAGGATGAATGGAAAGTTAGATATTATACTCAAGTTGAAGTTAATGAACAGTTGGAAAGGCAGCGTGATTGGCTTATGGAAAGAGTGGAAGCTGCTAGAAATCAAAGTCAAGAAGGTATGAACATTTTTCTTTTTTTATTTAAAGTGGATTAATGTATTTTATTGTCTGTTTGGTAATAAAGTTGTTAATGTTGGTAATAAAATTGTTAGGCAAGCTCATTGCTGAATGGTCTGTTTTTTGATTTTAATTTCAACAGTTTGTAGTTTGACATCAGTAAATGTTTATTTTGGTTTGGAATCTGTTTGAATTAATATTTGAAAGCAAAAACCATTAAATATTTGAAAGTGTTTCTAAAAAGGCTCACCTTACATATTGTAAATGCATATGTATACATTTAATATCTCTACTTTAAGATAAAAAGAAGACTCTTTCAAGAAACTCAGTCCAATGTTTGAAACTTGACCAGCGATTTCTTTTAAATTTAGAAGATGTGAGTAATTAAGTGCACAAGTTCACTTGTAGATTAAATTTAGGAAAGACAGTTCTCTTGTGCATAGTGCTTATAGAAAGTTATTCATTAGATTTGTAATTCAACTTGCGTGAATTGTGCCTTTTTACAGTGGATTATACCTCAGATAAAATTGTTAAACAGTTTCACAGATAGGAGTGTCAAGACAATATTCGTAACTGGTCTGTAAAAAAGTAGAATATTTAATTTATGTATTATACTGCTCGTTTGTTGCATTTATGTTCTTCTTAGAATTGGGTTTGTATGTCATTGCGTACCTCTGCTTTTATCAGCATTTTGTACCATTAACTCCAAACCCAATGTTTCCTAGTTCCAGTTGCTCGGGTCACCCACTTTATTAATAAAGTCCGATAACCCTTTAATTTAGTCTAGGTGTATGCGTTTATGTTACTGTACCATCTGTTTACAATAATAGTTATAAAAAAACAAGATACCAGTACTAGCCCAGTTCTGAGAAATATTTACTTGTATAGGAAATAAATTAAACTGAGAAATGTTTGGTTTTGTTGTGTTATATGCTTATAATGTAATCATTTATATAATTGGGAACTTGTAGAAAAACTCTAAATAATTTAATAAATAATTGTATTTATCAATTATTATGTAAGATTTCTTTCATACAACAGTATAGTGTATCTTTCTTAAAAAATAAAATTGCAAAAACTACATTGGTTTTATGCCAAGCAAAGATGGTATATGCGAAAACTCATTTTTCTCTTGCAGAGATATTTAAAAACATGTGGTGGGTATATATTCACAAGACCTGGTGTCATGAACTGGGACACAGTAGTCTATAATGACCAATCATCTTTATCATGTTTGATATATCTCTTAAGACATGTTCGTGGTTCGTTATCTGAGTTCCTCTTTTCCTTTTGTATTTTAAGAAAAATATTGCTCAACCACATATTGCTGCTCTCTAAGGATGTCCGCATGTTATAGATTTCATGAGGCCATCTTTTTCATTAGACCTACCCTCAGTAAAAAAATCTCATCGGTTTCTTATACCTAATGCATGTATATTCCTTGCAAAATATTTGTAACCATTTTATATCAAATACATCAATGTATTATAGAAAAAACTTTGGTATGTGTGTTCCTCTAAAATCTTCGCTGAGCTGGCAGCCGCATGGTTAGCTCCCTTGCCTTCGGTTCAACAGTTTGTGAGTTCGAATCCCACCTTGGGCATGGATGTTTGTAGTGGTTCAGAATCCACTTTAAACTGTAGGTCCCTGTCTAATTAGCCCTCGTGCACAAAAATTACCATTGAGCAACAAAGAAACCAAACCTCATTTAAAAAAAAGCATATGAGATAAGTTATTAATAGAACTTTCATATCTTTAGAAATATTTAACATCTATTTTTCTAGCATTTAATATTTCAGCTTTCACAAATTACATGAAAGAGAAATTGAATTTATTTCAAAATGAAAGCAGTTAATTGTTGAGCATTGCATTCCTAGTTATGAAAAAGTTATGTATTGTTAGTTATAAATATTGCTAAAGAGCAGAGAACTGTAAAATGTGCCAAGTGTGTGATAAAGTGCACCAAACTGGCTTAACGATTCAGATTACGTATGTATGACAATGCTTTTCGTTTTATGAGGTAACGTGATCGTGTGACATGCCATCACCCTCTATAGCTACTATCAGAAGGTACTGGACATACGCATTTTCCATGTAACCTTTGAAACTATTAAAGAATAATCTTGAAGCATTGAGTTTCAATATTCGATTTTTGGAGATTGTGTGTTGCTTGCGAAAATTACTAAGTATGGATGAGGATATATTGAATTTACGTTTATTTTTTTTTTTAATTTAGAGTGTGATGGTAATAAGAAAGTTGTTGAATGGTGCATGAGAGTAGGTTTGATTGCTTCGTACACCATTTAACAACTTTCTTATTACCATCATACTCAAAATAAAAAAAAAATTAGAAGATTTTTAGATGCAATAAAAACTGTATATTCGCCAAGAGATAATGATTTAGATAGCGATGAAGATTAGGTGAGTTATTTTGTTTTCATAACAATTTTATTCATATTAAGAAACTAAAGTTTTTATTCACAAAAAGTGAAATTTGTTAACGTTAGAAATTTAGCTTTATTGCTCGATTGGCTTTGTAGTAGGTAGTGCTACACTGATGTTTTTTTTAAGGTGGGCACCATTGCTCGGTATATTAATAATTGAATTTAAATAAAAAAAATGAAATTTGATAATATTAGAAATTTAGCTTTATCATCAGTTGTCACTGTAGTAGGTAGCAGTACATTCTTTTTTTTTTAGGTGAGCTCAATTGCACGGTATATTAAAATTCAAGTTTTAAAATTTTTGTTTCTAGTTATTAGAATTTTAAAACTTCTATAGTACTTAATTATAAGGCAATATTCAAAATTTTGATATTTGGAATTCAGAAAAACATGCAATTTCAAAGCTGAAGTTTGAACACGTTTGGTATTGGTAGACGGATATTGTGTATAGTGACGTAATTTAGTTAGGTGACAGAGCTGTAGAGCGCTTGGCACGAAGATTTGAAATCGTGACAAACCTGTACAGCTCTGTAAACTTTTGCCCACTTTGCAATAAACAGATTAATATTTATTAGTTGGTAATATGTGACACTATTCAATCGTTCAAAAATATGCAGCGATGGAAATTAATTGAAACTTTATGTATATAAAATTTTTTATAGAAATATATTAGGCATATAATAGGGCACTACAATAATGTCTCCTCTTAGTTTTATTGTGAAAAACTTTTTTGTTTAAATATTACATTTTAATGTATGAAGAGAATGTACTTGAATTGCACTGTAAAAACCTGCAAATTGCTTTAAATATGATTTTATTTTTCACACAAACTTGTTTTTAATATTTTATTTTTCTTGTAAGTTGTCTTCATTTATGATTAGTAAGAAAACATAATTCCCCGTTTGACATTTTTTCTTTATGTTGATACAAATTACAGCATGAGATGTATGTTGTAATATTAATTTGTAAATCTCATATAATGTAGAATCTTGTTTTTCTAATCCAGCATGATCTTTTATTGTGTGTGTGTTTTTGATAATGAATTCCATTTACTACTTCAGGAGCATGAAGAAACTAGCTGTTATATAATTTGTTTTGTATTAATAAATTTTTAAAACATAAAAGTTTTTTGTTTTAGAAAACTTAAAATGGAGAAAATTTATGCGCATAGCTTAATATGTTTTAACATCAACTTAAGTTTACTTGGTAAAACTGATTTAAAATAGCTTTGATTTAATAAAAATGGTCAGTAAAATCCAGTAAGCTGGTATGAATTTGGCATTATTTCCAATTTTAGCATCAAGCACTACACAGTTATCTCGCAAACCTAAATTATAGCACTTTGCACAGTATCTGGTTTTCAAAATCCCAATAGTACTCAAACCTGAACTTTGAATATTTGAATCTTGCTCTAATTTCACTTTAAAATATCGAATTTTGAATATTTTACATTTACTACAGAAGTGTTACATTATAAGTAACATAACATTTCAATATTAAGTAAATATACATATATATTAACTATAAACATATATATAATATAATAACTAGAAACCAATTGCATAAGTTTTCAACGATTACATATTACAAAATAAATGTAAAATAAAAATCAATACTACTATTACTTCATGGCAATAAAATAAAAATAATATATTTTTTAAAATATTTTTTAAATTTTCAAAAGAAATCAAACATTTTAAAAATACACAATATAAAACAATAACCAGCATGTTTTAACAATCGTGGTATAAATCTAAATCAGTAATGTAAAATCAATATTGTAAATAACATACATTTTTAGGAAAAATTGGATATTAATTAACTGGGCAGTGGCACCCACCTTAAAAAGCATTTGTGTAAATGCAATCTAACATGAGAGAACAAATAGGCAATGAAGCAAAATTACTTACTTAAAAAACATACATTTTTATGAAAAAAAAATGAAATTCATAGCAATAGCTTTAAGAATTACTACAAAAAAATTTCATGTATGCAAATATCATGCTACATCATAAAATTGCAAGAATCCATTCTGGTGCAGTAATCTACAGTTTGGTTCATTTGGCAGCTTGTAGGATTTAGCTAATAGTCTTGTATAGCTAAATGTTTAATAGAAAATAAATACACAATATTCTGTAAATTCCTTTATTTAATTCTTATTTTAATTTAGCTTTCTAATGATAATAAATTTGTTTATTTAATGATTATTTTTATTTTAATTTAGGTGTTTCTGCTTTACTAGCTGAACTTGATCTTGACAGTTTAACTGAGGTATTAAGACTTTCTATATTCAGTATGAAAATAAGTGGTGTTTAGATTATCATTTTTTTAAATTTTGAGTTTTTTCTTTATACAAGTATTTAAATTTTGATAGGAAAAAAATCGATTTTTCAGAATATTTTTTTATTATGTAATGTTTTCACATTTAAGCTGTAAAAGTCTTCTAATCAAAGATGTCACATGACTTTAAAGATTTTAAATATAGCAACAAATTGCTTTAATGTTGGTTTTTTAAAATGAAATTTTGATTCTTGTTATCTAAATTCTATTAAATAAGTAGTAGAGAGAGCAATTTATTTTAGAAAAGATTTCATGTCATTATTTAGATAAAAATATATGTTTGCAGTTCAGTGTTAAGATTTATATTTCATTTAACCTTAAAAAGTTTGAAATAAAATTATAAAATAAATAAATAAAAAATGATTAACTTTTGAAAGATATAAATTTTGATTTTCTTTTGATATATAAAAGTTTAATGCTGAAAATCACTCAATAATATTTAAAATAGTGTTTATTTCAGTGTTAATTTTATAAAAGTTGTTACTAGAATGTTAATAGTCTATTGAATCATACTAAAGAATAAAATTCTATTCCTATAAACTAACTGATAAGGAAAAAAAAATTTTTTTAGGAAAATTGTTTAGAGAGGATTTTTATGTGTTTAGTTAGGATGCTGAAAGAAGAAACTTTTTTTTTAAATATTATTAAAGAATTGACATTGTAATAAGATATCTATTATTTTTCCTTTAACAATAACAATGCTAATCTTTTAGTCAAAAGCAAGATACTCATATATTTTAGCAACTTAAAACTCAAAATACTAGTTTTTGGAAATTGAGGACCACACACAAATAATTTAGAGTAGGCAACATTATATGAGTAGTTAGTTTTTGATTATCAGTTATATCTATTGAAGACTAATTATTTTTATTTCGTTTTACATTTCTTCTGTTATGATATGCAGATATATTTTATGATTGTTAGGGATATGATGTCATTAATAATCATTAATAAATTATTAATATAATTATTCCATGTTATGAGCATCAGAAAAATCTATGATGATTTATACATTTAACCTTGTTTTTGTGTGGTATAGGAAAATTTCAATCAAATTAGAATATGATTGATAAAATTAGCAATGAAAAATTATTAGATTTGATTGCTTATTTTTTAATTTTTGATATATTTCGTCACATTATATAAGTATTGCATCAGTCAATTACATTGCATTTGTATTGTTGGGAATTCTGTAATCACATAATTTAGTTCTTAAATGCACAAGAATTTTTATATAAATAAATGAAATGTGCAACAGCATATTCCACAGCAGAGTAAAGCAAAAATGCATTGATCACAAATGGACATGGAAAGATGTCTGTACCATGTTAGTTTGGGTTTTCCTAAAACAAACAGCATTTCTTGTTTGGTTGCTGAATTGGTTTTTGCTAATGAGGTAGTTAACAACTAGTATCATGTTTTGTTTGTTTTAATGAGTAGATAGAAGCTTATTTGAAGGGAGGAATGTTTTTTCATTTGTCTCTGATCTGCACATTTGAAAAGTTCTCTAAATAAAGTGATTTAATAAAAAAAATACATCACTTGTGAAAATGTTCACATGTGTATTTTCCAAACCTGATTATAAAATATTTGATAAGATTGGAAAATATGTAGTTGCCAAGCTTTGTATCTTGATTTCATTTAAAAAAGCAATGCCTAATTATTTCATGAGGCTTTGAGTTATTATTTAAGTGAAGGTTTATATGTGACCCTTATTCATCACATAAAAATAATTTTTAATTGTGTTCAGAAAACTATTTTTCATAGTTACTCTTGAAGTTTTGTATTATTATTTTTTGTGAATTTTTTATGTACTCCATATCCACTGTACAAAAATAGGTTTGAGTGTATTCATTTTCACCCTTTTCATGAATAGTATAAGATGAATAAGCATTTCATCAAAAGGAAATATAATATATCAGTCAAGCATTTCATATTATCTGTACAGCTTTATTTTCAAGGAAGAAACTGAAAATTTTTTTTTCAAAAATACTGCTATATTATTTTAAAGTTATATAACATAAAATTTAAAACTATCCAATTAAAATTATTTCTTTATAATTAAAATATCTATGTATTAAATTATGTGTTAAGTCTCTGTTGTTTAAGCTAATTTAGAAATATATTCTACATTCATATATAACATAGTAAAACAATTAAGTACTATGTACGAATTAAGAAACCATTTTCTGTTTGTGCTCATTCAACATAATATATATGAGTTTCCTTGTCCCGTACTGTATTTCTCAGTCTTTGCAATATAAACTATGGCTAGATGAAAAATATGTTGTAAATTTTTAAAATATAATAAGCTGTAATACTATTTAAACTGAATCAAGCTGAGCTAGTTGCTGAATGGTTAGCTCTCTTGACTTCGGTTCAACAGTTCGTGGGTTCAAATCACACTGTGGGCTTGGATGTTTGTAGATGTTCAGAATCCACTTTAAATCTTACATGGTCTACTTACAGCTTGTGTGACCTAAAACCTAAAAATTTAGCACTGGGAAAATGTTAAAATTAATTTAAATGAACAAAATAGTTTATGTTAAATTCAAATAATTTTTCTCAATATTTTATTACAAATAAGTTTTATGAATTTCATTACCCTGATGATTTTGGTTTGCTTAGTTATTTCTTTTAAATGAATTATATTAATGCACATAGTATTTATAATTTTTGCTGAATTATTAAAACTCATTTATACTTGTTGAATATATTACTTACATTTAAAGAAATTTTATTGTTACTATTTCTTTTTAAATGCAACACATTTCAGTCTAAACTCCTTTTGTACCTGTTGACATCAATTTTTTCTAAAACAGTCAGGCACCTGTAAGATTCTACTTTTTATATTGAGACTCATTTCTAAGAAAGGGTAATTAAAATTGTAGGTTTTGTTGTATGGTATTAAAATAAAATATATTGAACTTTTTCATAAGCACATGGTTAGATGTACATTTTTAAAATATACCATTCTTAAAATATCTCCATCTTTTTTTTTATTTAAATGTCATTGCTATCTCTAATTTGCTTCTATTTATGTTGATAATAAAATAATTAAAAAGTCAGAAACATGCAAATTTTAGTTTGTTTAAATAAATTATAATTTTTTTTATATTTTTAAATCTCAAAGTTTTAATCTATCAGTTTATTTAAACAGGAGAAAACCATGTGCATAAAATTACTTTATGATCATATCAGTATTGTTTTAAGATTCTATAACCACCTTTCTTATTAATTTGGTATTTCATTATAAAATTCAATTTTTAGAGTCAGCTCCTTCGTTATCTAAAGCAACTAGAAAAAGACAGAAATTCATTATACAATGAATTACGAGATAAAGAATGGAAGCTTGATCAAGAATCAAAGGTAATTAGCATAAATATCAAATTCCTTTAATCAAAGGTAATTAGTATAAATATCAAATTCCTTTAATCAAAATGTTATATTTATTCATAGTTGCTTTCTCTTTCTTTCAGACATTCCATAAGTATAATGACACCAGAAAAGCTTACATGACAGAAATTACTGAAGCCATGTTGAATTTAGAAGCTATGAAAAGTCGCCTTCGACTGTTTGAAGGAAGTGAAAATGGCTCCATTGCGAAGTGTCCACGTCATTTAAAATACCTGTATGATACTCCTAATATTCCTACTTTCTCTTGACTCCCATAAGACCATGGGATCTCATAGTCTGAAGCATCATATTTTAGAGTATGAAACTTAATGGATTTCCCCAATTATTTTACCTCTCTAAATAACATTATTCAGTTAATATCCTTCAATTAAATGTGGAGAACATCCATATAGTTTCTGCTTTTCATTTTTGTAGTACCTTTACCCAAATGTTTTTTTGAGTTGAAATTCTAGTTTAACTGTATAAAATTGAATCGATTTGTAAAAATGTGTAACCTAACTTCCTAAATCCTTTCTTTTCAGTTCTTTAACTGCAGACTTAACTTACAATTAATACATCAATGTTTATTTTTATATTTTTATAAAATTGTCTTCATTGTACATTTCTACTAATATTATACACAAATGGAGAACTAGCATTTGAATGCACATTTTTTGTCTATTTTAACCTTTTATTTACCTGCATAAATTTTTCTCTCATTTTGGAAGAAAATATATCTGTTACATTTTCAAACATTTAAAGCATTTTCAAGTATAATTTCAAATGTACATTTTCTAAATATGCCTTTTGCAGTTCTTATTTCAATTCAATCTGTTATTGAGTAATAAGATACTATTTAATTTTATAATCTTGCATAGTGAAAAAAACTAATCGATCTTACGTTACTGATAAAAAATCAAAATGAACTAAATTACGAAGCATTTTGAAATTAAAGATGAAGTTTCTATAAAATGAAAAACTTAAAAACCACTTGCACAACTATTTATTTGTTTCACATATTACTTTTCTACATGACAATGGGACTCTTTCTGGATTTAGTAGGTAAATTTATATGGTAAGGTTATAAAATAATTTATAAATTTTTTATTTTACAAAAAATATAAACTTTTTCATTTGTTCTCCAACAGTACTTGTCACATGTCTCTTAAAGCTACCATAATATTCACTCTTTCAAGCAGTCTTAAAAATTAAACTGTTGTGAAAAATTTGGTTATTGTATTTGACAATTTAAAATATAAAATAGGGTTTGTAAATAATCTTTTATGGTAACTGGTTATAATTTCTTCATAAATGTTTTAAAAGCAAATTTGCTCAAATTAGTATTCTTATAAAAGTTATTTTTAAGCATGAATTTAGTTTGATATTTAAAATAATATAGCAATTTAATCAGAATAATCATTTCATTAGTTGCATTTTTTGTTTTTTTATCGCTGGATTGTATCCATCTTAATTAAAATAATTTTTTAGTGAAGAAAACTGATAGAATTTATTCCATTAAATTATATTGTATTTGGTATCAAATATTCTTAATATTTTTAAACTTTGTTTGCAATAATAATAGATTTATTATTTTTTAATCAAAATCATTTTCACATTAATTACTTTTCTTTTCAGTAATATCTTACCTGATCAAAGAGTTATTGACCCTCGAAAAGGACCAATTAAAAAGACAGCAGCTGTGAGAAGTCTTCCTAAACTTAACACAGCAGATAAAGATTTTAATGATGATGACGATATGTTGGATAAGCAAAGTAAAAAATCAGCTGAATTCTAACTTTAACATCGCATAACCTTCAATTTAGTGTCTAGTCAAGATCTATTTCATTATGTATTTGAATCATAATATTTTCTGTTCATAACTGCAAAATTTATCTTGATGCACGAATAAAAACCTTCTACTCATATGGCTCAGTAATTGATATTTTTTATTGTTATAGTTTAGTAAACTGCAAAAAATCTGCTATACTAATAAAAATCACTTAAATTTCCATTATTCCCTCTTACTTATGAATTAGACCACTGACATTTTTGTATAGCAACTCTTCAGTGACTCAAAATATTTTTATTTGAAAGTTGGTTTTTCTTTTGAAATGCCCAAATAATTATTTCAGATGTATAACGATTTCTAAGTAATGAACTATAAGCTTGATATTTAATCTTGAATGACTCATGAGCTAGACTGTGTTTATAAGGAAGTATTTATGCTGTGGGTTTTGTTATTTATGAGTTAAGGGTTATATTTATAAGTTAAAGAGGGAGCAATCTGGTTTTCGTTTTTCAAAGTTACTAACTTTGTTCTTATTTTCCCAATTTATTCAGGTTTCTTCCATTTTGTGAATAAATCCAACTTTTTACATTTGTAAATGATTATTTTAAAGTTGCTTCTGTACTTTAAAAGATTCTTTTTGCTGTAGGGCATAGTGAAATAAAATTCAGATTTCCACTTTTCTAAATATAATTTTTTTTAAACTTCATCTATTTGTATTAGTTTTGTTTTGCTATGAATTTCTCTTGATGTTCTATGATTATATGAGGTAGAAAACTCGTAATTTTTTGTTTATTTGAGCAATTTTTTTTATTTTATGCTGTAAATTCAATTTGAATTCTTTGAGCAATATGATATTGTACTAAAAATTTTCCATATTCAAATTTGTAGAGCGTACACATACATTATGTTAAAAATAAATTTTAACATAGACTTCTTTATAGGATAGCTTTACTTTAATTAAAGTATATTATCAATGATAATAAAAATATTTTTTTCTCATATTTTTAACTTTCTACAGCAGGAATTATTTTTATTTGTTTTAGTTTTCATAATATTAAAAAAATTTCAATTATAAAGAATATAAAATTTTTAATGTTTACATAAGATTTGATTAAATTTTATTAAACAATTTTTTTCTATATCCAAAAAGGCTTTCAATAAAAATAATAATTTAGAGAAACTAATTTTTCTATAAAATGTACTAACTTAAATAAATCTGTCTTTTATAGAAATAATTTTCTGTTGCATTAAATGACAAAAAAAAAAAAAAAAAAAAAAAAAAAATCGTTTAATATTGAAATGCAATTTTTATATTTTTCTTTTTTAATTTATATCTTGATATTGGATATAAATATATCCAACTTTTTAAAATTTATAATATTGTAGTCTTTTTGTTAGTTGAATTGACTATTTTTTAAGTTTAATTTCAGGATATTGTTAATTTAGTTTATATTTTGGGTTAAAATTGTAAATATTATGCAATTTATTGTAATTATTCCCCTCATGGGTGTTGGCCAGCACTATGGTTAGCGCCAAGACTGGAAATGTCGAGAGCCTGTGCCTGCCATCCCTTTTAAGGCTCCATGGGTGGTGCCATCAAGCCTGAACCTTCCCAAATATCCTATGGGCTCTAATTTTTGTGCTGTTGAAACCATTCATCTACTTGTTACATATTGATAAGCACTCCTAGCAATTTTCATGCAGTATCACTTTTTCTAGTACAAAAACTTATCACATCTATTGGTAATGTTCAAAATGTTAAAAATGTTTGATCCAGAGATCTTGTTCAAGTTTATTCAAAACAAGCTTTTTTAATCCAAAAATTTAAAAAATTGAATTAATTTCCAATCAAAACATCATTTTATAAAACTTAAAGATTCATTTAATCTTAAAGTTTTATGAAATGATGTTTTGATTGGAAATTAATTAAATTTTTTGGTGCTCTTTCTAACTCTGATTTCATATGTACTAAAAAAGCAGGGTTTTTAGAACCTCGTGATCAAGGGGTTTGTACTGCACGTCTTATAAACATTTGAATTGACTGTATACTTATCCTCACCCAACATGCTGTTTTAACTTTTCAAACACCAGTATTACAAATATCCATAAAAGTTGGTTATATAGGTTGCAAACTTCATCTATACTTTCCTAACCCTCTTAGATGTTTCAAATGTCAGATATACGGTGATTCTCTATAGGCACGTAGGAATAGTGATCCTATATGTGGAAAATGTTATGAATACAATCTAGTCATGAAATTAATGCTTGTACTTTAGAAATTTTCAAGTGATTTAACTGTTCTAGTTCCCATGCTATATTTTCTAAATTTTGCCTTATGTGGATCTTGGAGAAAAGTAATTGCAACCAAGATTAAACAAAATATTACTTTCTTGGAAGTAAGAAAAATAGTAAAAAACAGAACACCAAAAGGTGGATTTTCCAATTCTTCTACTTCACAAACAGATGCAAAAATGAATAACAATCCAGCAAAGATTAGTTTACCAATATCCTCTCCTCATTCAATTTTGTCATCTGAATCCACTTTACCATCAACTTATAATTGCACAAAGAAATCTACTTCAATTACTAATAAATGTAAGAAATATGATACAAAAATTAAAAATCCGAAATATCGAGGAAATTTTTTTAAAAGAACAATTGATATACCCTCTTCTGAAACAGATACGGAAGTGGACTCCTCTACATCTAAGCCCGTTTCAAAATGTAGGAAAGACAAGCACAAATAACAATCGAATAAAACTTGCCCTGGATGACATCAATTTCATGAAACTGTCATGGTTCTTGGAAAACGTTGGAATTTTTTTGTAACATTTATCTGTCTCATACAAAAGCACTTAATTTTATTAAAGATTACTTTGTTTTCAGCGTAGCTTATTCTCCAGTACAATTAAATCAAATTATTGAAATTATTTGATATTTTATTGTATTGCTTGTTATAGAGCAAAACATAAAAAAAAATTGTTGCGGGTTTTTATTAAGTTTAAGGTGCAGACTAGTTCAACTGGCAAATTTGTGTAATAAATGAAACTTTTCAGTGTCAAAGTAGTAAAAATTTTAAAAAGACGAAAGATTATTGTATGTAAAAATTACCTTATATTTTGAATTTTATACTTGTCAATATCTCCATATGCCTTATCGTTTTGTGGCCAATTGTACTTTTTTGTTTCTATTTCTTCCAGTTCACATCTAACCATGGACGTCTTTATGACATCCAAAAGGTATCCAGGACGTCTTTTGGACTCTATGTGCTGGTTCCTGGTGCTATGAAATTTCAATTTTATCGATCTGTATACATGTTATGCATTAACACAATTTCATATACTTCATTGGAAGAAGGTTTATGAGGAAAATTTAAGATCAGGAATATCTTATTCAGAATAATCTATTCTTATTGGAACTTTAGATATTAAAATCATCTATAAAATTTTATTGAACTTTAAAATTTAAAACATTTCTTCAGTATTAATATATTTTATAACAAAACAGGATCTCTTTATCTTTTTCGTGATATTTTTACTTTAAAATTATTTCTAAGTTTTATTTTAACCTTTTTAAACTATTTCAAGATTTTATTTTTATGTTAACTGCAAGAAGCTCATAAATTGACACCACATTCAAAAATATTTGTTTGACTTTTATCGTCAACTTGACTATTAATATTTTTTTTGCAACTTGAATATTTAATTTAGTCTATAAATACATTAAAAAAAATGAGAAGCAGAAATATTTTTCCTAAATAAAAATATTTGAATCAAAATTATTATTTAAAAAAATTATATAATTTTAACTAATTTTGAGTAGATTTTAACCTTAAATAATAGTTAATATTGTGTTCAACTACAACACTTAATACTAATAAAAAGCAGTTGTAAGAAATGAAAGACAATTCTTTTCTTCTTGTATATCGAGACATCAATAAATATAAAATTCCCGATCTAAAAAGCCTCTGTTTCCGAAAAACCAGGAATTAGTCTACATTTTTACTATGCCTCTTCTTGAAAGGTACTGTGTGATAAACTATTTAATATCGAAATCTGAATTCACTTGGCACATACGCTGCAGAGTTATTACCAGAATCTCATTACTAATTTCATGAATAATTTGTGGGTATTCTGATTTAAAGGCGAGCAAGGGCCAATAGACATCTAGCAGAATGGCTGTACCAAGGGCAATATCCAAAGGGGTAATGTGCCCTCAACGCATAAATCGATCGACGATTGTAGCTGATAATATTGTTCTGAGTAGAGTTTTGTGTTTGTTCTAAGCATTGTATTTATTGTGAAAGAACGTACACATTGCAATATTTGCCTTTTGTTTCCCAATCGACAAGTATTCGAGCAACTGCAATTCACCAGCCTGTAAAAATATTTAATGATACCCTGAAAATATGAAGAGAGTATTTATCATATTAACAGAGGGTTTACATGGAAAGGTACTTCGTAATAAACGATATTTTTCTTAGGCAAACCATAAAGAGTAGTTACATCATTCAATTCATCGAAAAGTAGCGAACAAAGATTTAAGTTTTTGAAGCAACAATATCTATTTACAGATAAAAGCAAATTTAGATCTTATGATATGAAAGAAGGCAGTCAAAAAGTAAAAATTTAAAAGTAAACACAGGTAATTCGAACGATTACGTGGTATAGTATTTCAGTCATGATCTAGGTTTGTATGGCTGAAGTAAGTGTTTGAAATTTAGTCTTTATCTAGTCTGCTATGAGCAGCATAGATTATTTAATAGTTTTAAAAATGTGCTCAAAATGTTTAAAAAGTTTGGCTCATCAAAAAGGAATTTCGGTATTATGTTAGTCCGAAAGACACATTGAAAAACGTAGAGGACTGGTTATTTATTATATCATGGCATTAATGACTTTGGATTATCACAAGAAGTCTTAAGCTTTCACTACCATTGAATATACATATGAGCATCTGAATTAGATAATACATCAAAGTGCTGCTTTAAATCAGAGGCAAGAAAAGTTGTCTGTTGGATGACGTAATATTTCATACAAAGTAACAAGCATTCTCTTGGTATCTTCGCTAAGAATATTGGAAAAATGCAATAATTCCAATTATAATAAGATCAAATTTTAATTTCTAAAAGAAGAAGATATAAATGTTGGAAACTAATTTCTATATTATATTAGGTGTTATACTAAATATATATATTTAAAAAAAATATTGCAAAATTTTCAAAAAAAAAAAAAAGTTCGCAAAAAATATTGCAAAATTGCGAATTATAGTTTAGTTGTTTGTTTTCTAAAGCAAAATTTAATTTTATATGAAATAATGAAACTCAGAAGGTAAGAAGCAACATTTTCTCTAATGAAATAAGTACATCTCCCTCGAAGTGTTTATAATAAACTAAAATATTTATTAATTTAAAGTTGAAGAAGAGAGAATTTAAAGTTGTACGCGTACAAACGATGCAAAAAACATTGTTTCAAAAATATAAACAAATAGAATTGCGCATCTGCTTTTATTAAACATTAGAGAGCATGAGGTCTTATTATATAGCTAGTCTAAAAGTAATTCCAATGAGGTATAAAATGCCTTTAATTACGATGTTATTATATAAGTACCGACTTTTATATTTCTAGTTGACTGCGTACAGAAATAATTGGGGGAAAACATCAGTAAATATTGTTATTTTTTAAATCATGAATTATATATACACTATGGGAATCTAAAAAAAAGGGAAAATGCGATGCTGTATTTTCCTTGCTAGAAGAAGTACATGGCTTCATTTTTAGAATGAACAGAGTTCTTGAACTGTTGCGACAGTTATAATTTATTTAGCTGGAGTCTAATTTTGGTGAGATCATTCTCAAATATAAGCGAATGCATTTGCCTGTCAATGATAGAATAATGACCATCAAGAAATTATTAAGTTTTATCTAGAAACTTAGAAAATTTTCTGCCAGATACAGGCTTGTGAAAATGCAACCTGCTTTGTGTAGATAGCCTAATGTCATTATTGTTGACAATTAGATGGTCTTTGTTAACATTCTCTGTAAACAGTAATATGGTCCACTGCTGTGCATCTGAAGTCGTATGTTTAATTGAAATGAGTATGAACTCTCACTTGCACACACGTCAAATAATCTTATTTATGTTGCCAGAATTTAATATTACATTGCAGCATAAGAAACTTCACAATGAGTTCAAATCAGCGTTAACTATAGAGTTTAAATTCTGTAATCAAAATATCAAAAGGAATCATAGTCTATATTTTAAGTTTTAAACTGATGCCTAACATCCTGATATAAGTTATATATATATATCCAACCCCGGTCAAAAATTCAACATATATACAAAAATGAAGATTTTATTTATATATAGATTGTTACACTGTTTTTCCTGTTCTGGCCTTCCGTTCAACCATTCTTCTTTCTTATCCCCTGGTCTGAATCAGACCAGGTCCATGACATCCTTCGTCTTCAAAGAATCGAGGACAGCTCCAGGGCTGTATAAAAGTTCACGCTTTGAAAAGCCAATGCAGTTCAGTAGGTGTTCGGGACTGGCTTCGTTAGTATTGCACGAAGTGCAGGTGGGAAAGACTTGTTTGCCCTGGGAGAACCGTAGAGTCTGAAGATGGCCGGATCTGAATGATATCGCCAAACGTGGGGCCATTCTTGAAATCGAATACTACCTCAGGTTTTGTTGATGGTTTGTAATCCATTTTAAGCTTTAAGTCTTGTTCGTATTATTCGTCATGTAAATAAAAAACGACCAACGTGCAACAAGCCAAAATCTCACTGGTTCTTATAAAACCTTAATTTTATGCTTCATCTCAATATAAATTGCCAATAAATTGATTTCTATTAAACTGTAAGAATTAAAGTATATTTTGCAAATAGGATAAAAGGTTTTCCGAAATAAGTAATATTTTAATAGATCTTTAACATGTGTGTGCATTTTTGCTCATAAAGTAAATAAAGAAAATTGTTTCTTTGTTTTAAAATTCATTAAGTGCACTATTGAACTTATGAGAAATTGAAACCAAAATTACAATAAATATTTTTTAATATTTTGCATCATTTTAAGCAGAATTTTTTCTGGATTATATGTTCGCCTTGAATAATTAATAAAACTATGTTTCTTATTATGTTAAAAAATTTTTTTTAACGAAACTTATTTGAAAATACAGAATTAGTTAAAATATGCAGAAAGAATTGTTCCATTGAAATAAAAGTTAAAAGCCAAAATTACTGAAGGAAATCAAGTTCTCTTTAGAATTGTAATTCAGTGTCTTAGTTTCTCTCTCTCTTAGATTGTTTAAAATAAAACTTGCGTCTAAAAATGAGATTAGAGGTTTCAAAAGATTTTTATCACAGGAAAATTCAAAACGCATTGCTATCTTTCCAATTGTCTTTTCCGTACCGAACCACAAATGATATCTCAAATGGACCTTTGCGAATGACTTTAGTGGATAACGTCTAAGATAAGATGAATTTTTTGTAATCACTCACACATTTCTGGGCCTTTAGTTCTAAGCTACCTGACAGAGCTCGTGCGAAAGGTTTAATAATAGATTTCACACCTGTTTTGAGAAACATCTACTCGTCATGAAACTTTCATTTTTATTGAGATTTCGATAATTATATTGGAACATTTAAAAATGTTACTTTTGCATTGTGTTAGCTAAGCTACAAGATTGGAAAAGATACAAACGTGAATTATAAAACTTTAACTATTTATGCTTAAAACATGTCTGTGGAACATGCTGAGACCGTTTTTGAAAATCTCAGATTAGAACGTTTGAATGTTCAAAAGAAAACTTTCACTAAATGGGCTAATGTTCACCTTGCTAAGGTAAGTCTAGAATTAAATGTTTTAGTTCCATTCTTTGACATTTGAAAGTAGTAAATTTAAAATCCCTTATAGTTTAAGAGCATATTGAGTGTAATTTATTTGTATTCAATATAATAATCAGAAATGTGCTATATTATCACTGCTCAAGTACAATTTTATTTTATTTATGAATACTTCTGAAAAATCTATGAATTTTTTAAACCAATCGTTGAGGAAAGTACTCTAGATTCTGTATTTCTTATTTTCACTGTTTAGAACATTTAAAAAGAATAATTAAATCCTTTTTTAGCAAATTTAAAAACCGTTTTGACCTGTTTAACATACCTGAAATACACAAAGTTGTATATTATTTTATAAATCTGTCAAGCCTTATCATCTTCCCTTTGAATATGTGATTTCATACTGAATAAAAATATATTTCTCTTTCAGCTTACAAGGGAAATCTTAAGCATCCATATTGATTTAATAATTATTTGAATTTTATTTTAGTAAGTTATGATAATGTGGATATTTCAATTTCAAATTAATTATATATAAAGTTATGATAATCACAGCGTGTACATTAAAATTAATCAAATATAAACAAATCATGCAAGTGAGAGAGAGAGAGAGAGAGAGAGATTTTCTTCTATCACTATTATGTTTTTCTTGGAATTTTATGATCAAAACATTGTAAAATGTATTAATTATAAAATTCTAATTAATAAAACAAAGGAAATTAATAAATTTTATGCTAATGTGGGAATAAGAGATTACTTAATTCATTTTAGATTGTTTGCTTATGTAATATTTGCAAATATAATCAGATATTATATTCAAAGCATTTGATGTTGAAATGAAAACTGAATATTTTAATTTAAAATAAATAAATAATCCATAGAATAAGACGTTTTCTTTACGAAAGTTAGAGTGAATGAGGAAATTTCTTTGTTTTATCGTTTACATTTTTATTTTTTTTTTAAATATTTTTTTTACATTTTAAGTTGTTTATTTGATTTTTATGATTCAATATAATTAGTAAAATTACTTTAAAAGATTTAACTCCTTTGAAACATTTTGCTTGGAGACAAAAGTACATATGATTTGGAAATTACATTTCTGCGAAACTCATCGAGTTAAATGCATACTTTTCAGTCTGGTATATTCATAGTATTGGTAAATACTTAAAAGTGTTGTGGGATAATACTATGGACATGCTACACCATAAACACTTTTACGTTCTTTTTAACATTGTTCATACACGTGCCCTCAGTCCAGTATATTTACGTGAAATGAAATTTTTGAATGATATCTTTTGCTAAATAGTTTTGCTTGCGCAATGTCATTCCTGTGAGAGACATAATTAATAATGTGAGCGTACTATTAGAGATCTAAATAGATATGATTTATCCTTTTACTGAATAAATAAACGAAACATTGAAAATGAAAAATTTTTACTAGAGGTTTTCATTTATTTTAAATGTCCAGGGTATTGCCTATAACGCGATTGAGTCCAGGCGCTTGATGCAAGAGATAGAAATGATGGTATCTTGTATATTGGAGCACCCACTGGGTGTACTATCATAACCCCAAATGTGGGTATGCCCTCATGAATGAGGAGCAGGCTCCAAACAGATGATCTCTAGACCTTGCCGGTCAAATCCAGAGGTATCACTTTCATTTGGAGGACATGGTGAGACGACCTATTTTACGTGGTGCATTTTACTCTCTGTTAGAGAAAATGACGGATCTTCGTTGTATCGTTATAGAACCAACTGCTTTTCAAATTGCGAGATCAACACTTTTCTCTACTAGGCCACCAAGACTTGTTGTTAGATATAAAATTTTGTTAATCCATCATATCAAGTTATAAAATTTAAAATTCATGGTGTGTGTGGCTTAGCAAATGCCTCATCTTATGGATTTATTTAATTATGAAGAATTGAGAGATGAGTAACTAACTATTAAATTTACATGGGAATGAAAGTATTTTTCGTTGAAAAAGAATATTTCTTTGAATGAAATATAAATTCTTTTATTAAAAATTGCATTTTCTCATTTAACTTACTGTTTTGTTGGAAACATTTAATTTTTCTATAATAATTTATGTATTAATTATATATATATATATATATATATATATATATATATATATATATATATATATATATATATATATATATAAATTTGTTCCCTGAATCTATAAAATTCATCATCATTAATAATTTTAAGGAAAATATTAGATAAAATAAGAAAATTAATTAATGAGCGAATGTAAGAATGTCTTATGAATAGACTCGATAAAATTAATTAAACATTCTATGTTTGAAAAATTCAAATGAATTCCAGATCGTTAAAGATTTTTTCTAAATTGAGGAGTATCATTTAAGATGAATGCATAAGATTGAATTCTCTTAAAAGAGTAACAGAGACAATAAAGGAATTATTTGATAGAATAATTAAATATTCCAGTAAAAGTTAAATATTTACTGGAATAAAAAGTTGAAGTACAAGCTAAATTTTGTAAGAGGAATGCATTGTTCTAAATCAAAAGCTGAATAACAAGGGAACGAAGTGGGCGTCTCAATATATTTATCTTCCATATTCTAGCTTCTCGTGACAATCTTTTGTAAGCTGCTATTTATCATCCCATTTTTTTTCATTCATTCAAAAATCACATTCCAACTATTATCTTTAGACTCATTCCGTGTGATAAAATTTTATCTTTCAATACTTGTTTCGAGTGGGAAGAAAGAGAAACTGATATATAATCAGAAATAACTTAATGGTTGTGTCGATGTTTATGAGCTGTAGGCCTTAAATGTGTAATCAATGTATTCCATTTTTTCTGTAAAATAAATATGTTAAGTTTAGAGTTGAAATTTTACATTTGAATATTTTTTTTATCTGACACTCTCATAAAAACTTTTATGATGTAACCGACGACAGAGACATACCATTAACGCCAAATAGACTATTGCAACAAGAACAACATCTAATCTTGTAAATTCATATTATTTGATTTTATCTATATGTAGAGATAATTGATTTAAAAATTTTAGAACTATAGGTCTAATAAAGCTGATGGACCGATTAAGAAATTATCTATAATAAAAAATATCGGTTTATTGTTAAGGATAGAAAAAAACTTGTTATAAAAAATTTATGTAACGAAAGCCTTGAGAATTTTTTAAATAAATGATTATGCATCTTTGGTCCTCTAAAATTTTAGAAACAAGTCAGAAACCTCGTAGGGCTTATTTTATGTATTGAAAATAAATAAAATTCATCATTTATATATATATATATATATATATATATATATATATATATATATATATATGTGTGTGTGTGTGTGTGTGTGTGTGTGTGCGTGTGTGTATATATATAAATATCCTATATACTTTTAGCTGTATAATCAAAAATAAATGTTAGTTACACATACTGACTTCAATAAATGCTATCTAAGACCTAAATTCCCAATCAAAAATCTTTACATTATTCTATCCTTATGTTTAAACTTAATTTCGCTCAACAATATATACATGAATTGTTAACAAATATTACTTTAATTCCAACTTTTTTGATTCAGTATTGAATTTATTTTATTAAAAATCTATTATATACTTAAGTAACCACTGCAACATAAAGTATGTAGCAAAATTACTGTTTAAGTAATGTATTAGACACAAGATTCAATGTTTTCAATAATATTAAATACAGTATATATTTAAATGTAGAATATGTTCTTCTGTGTGTTTTATCTAAATTTTAATTCAAAGATATATTTAAATACGAAAAAAATAAAGTTTTGAGTTTCAATTTATTTCCTTCTCCTAAAAAAAATCCATGTTTATTATTAATACAAATTATAACCCATCCCAGATTTTTCAAATGTTTTGTGAAGCATATGATTTATTTCCTAGAACAGAACATTTTTTATATTTGTCAAAAAAATAAGTTCTATCTTTTGAATCCCACAGATATCTTCGATCTTTATAATTTCATAAAATTAATAGATTTTACAAAATTTTATAAAAATGTTAATTTTTATAAAATAAATTTTCTTTATGTTTTATTTAAAATAAATTTTATTAGTTTTATAATATTTATTTTAAATAAAGAAAATAAAAAAATTATTATTTTCTTTATTTAAAATAAATGTTTTTTATTTTATCATCATTAATAAATAATTTAATAAAAATATAATATTTAATATTCAAAAATTAATTTAATTATCTTTGCGAAGAATTTTCATGTGAATTTAATCTTCAACCTAAAAATATTGACAAAAATTAATTGCAAACATTAATTCGAAGGGAGAAAAAAAGAAAAAATGGAAGAAAAAGGTAAATAATTTTCTTTGTCGCCGTTGCCTGACAGATATTTCTAACTTTCTTGAAAACTTAAAACAATTCTTACAATTAAGCAGGTGAAAATAAAAAATAACTAAAGAAAATTTAATTTAAAAAAATTATAAAAAAGGACATTTTGAGGTATAGAAAACTTATTTTAAGTTATTAAGTAAATGAATAATTATTTAAAATTTTAACAAAACTTATTTCAAATATTATAATTTTATTTATTTACATTATTTTGTAACTACTATTTGGTAATTATTTACAATTTGAATAGTGTCGCCATCTGTTGATATTAACCGAACAGAAGTTGAAATGCGGATTAAACGAATACAAGGAAAAGTCAATCACAAAGTTGCAGAGCATCACTGATTTAATATCAAACGACATCTTGGACACAGAAATGAGAAGAAAATAATGTGTACAATGCTCATTGATTTGTGCGCAAGTTCCAGCGGAATTCATCTTGAAAGGTGCAGAAAAAAGCCCCTATTTACAACAGACACAATGACCATTGGTGCACGGTGCTAATTTAAAGTATTAAAATCAGCTATTTTTCTGAAGATGAAAGCATTTCCTTTTTGAAGCATTCCATGACGTTTCGATGATTGGACTCACGATCAAACCATTTTTTACTTGAATTATTTACAAATCATCTACTCAATTTTTGCTTTAATTCATCAAACCAATTTTTACTTGAATTAATGCACTGAACGCGTTTTTCTCTTCATATTGTTATGGACCAGATGTCGTTAGTTATTAAAGCTGTTAAATAGTTTTATGCTTATTTTTCTGTATTATATTTAGTTTTCGAGATAATT